>JANAVB010029819.1:29548434-29618434 GCA_029216955.1 Iris pallida | reverse complement strand
GGGGAGGGGGGCGGATCCCGAACTTCTTCTCTCTGCTAGAGATAGTGTTGAAGTCGCCCATACATATCCACAGGCGAATGTTAAGGAGAAGGTGTGTATCTGTCAGGGTGTCCCAAAGCCTCTTGCGGTCGTTGATATTGCAACTGCCATATACAGCTGATAAAAGGGATATGTGTTGGAGGGTTGGGTGCTCGATCCAGCAGGACAGAGCTTGTCTGGAGTCTTACATGTCACCAAATTTGACGTTGTCAAAGAAAAAGATCCAGATATCGTTGTACCCGACGAACGCGGAGGGGAAGCCGAGTTGCAATTGGAATGCTTTGAGTTTTTTTTTGGTACTTTAGGTCAATGATAATCAAGATATCGATCCGGTAGAGTTTCTTGAGGCTGATAATTCTGTTCGTAGTGGGTTTGTTGGCAATCCCACGAACGTTCCACGAGAGGATATTAAGCATTGGTGGGAGGGTGGGGGGTTGTGGAGCTTTGTAGCCGATCTTGTGGTCATGGTCGTGGCCTTTAGTCATGGTATATACGCTATCCTCGTTCTATTTTTGGGTAACCATTTCTGTACTTTCCGTCTGTGGGTTATCTTCTGACTTAGTATCAAGAAGGGCACAAAGGGGGTTAGAAAGGTCGAGGAGACCTGCTTCCCTGGCTTGCTGGAGTCTGTCTGTGGCATCCGCTTCGAGGATGGCTTGGATGTTATTGGAGGTGCTGTCGTTGTTCCTGTTGTGATCTTCACCCACGTGGGGGGATGGAGACCCTTGTGAGGGTGTGTGCAGGTTAGTAGCCTCCAGCTCCGTTCTATTTTTGCCCAAAACGTGGGCTTCTGAGGGGTGAATATCAGCGATATGCTCATTCTCTGACGATGGGGAGGGGTCTTCATCTGCGGCTGAGAGGATGTCGAACGGATTATGGAGGGGGATGGCCTTCGGGTCGTAGGGCATGGTTTCTGGGTTGATTGAGGGGTTTACGCTGGGGCTGGTAGAGTTCTCCCTATCGGTGAGCTGGGGGTGGAGGCTGGGAAGAGGGGGGATATTGCTAAAGGAGCATCTTGGCCGGCTTGGAGGGTTGTGTCTTGCGAAGGGTTGGCTTCTTGAGTTCTGGGTGGGCTCTGTAGCAGAACTTGGTGAGGTGTTCTCTCATCTGGCAGTATCTACAGACGATAATATTGTTGTCATATACTAGCATCTGTGAATGCTTCGTGCCTCCGAGATCTAGCTAAATTTGGGCTGGCGGATCTGTGGACAGGTCGAGTTCCACGTAAATCTTTACGTAGTTCCCTTTGGAGAGGTTGCGGGTTTCTTCCGCGATAACCACAAGAGTCTCGAACAAGCTCGCAATCCTTTTGTGGGCTGTTGGCGCGAAGCAAACGGGGGGAGGTTGGGAAGGGTGCTCTATGACGATATAATGGTCGAGTCAGCTCTGGGGTTGAAGCGAAGGACCATTTGGCGATCTTGACGGACTGGTTGCCAATGGAAGGGGATCCTTTGGCCCATACTGTGGAGAAGTCGTGATCCGAGGAGAGGTGAAGAAATATGTCTTTGGGGTCTAGTGGCGCGACCTTGAAAGCTGAGGTGAGCCTCCATCCTACGACGGCCTCTAGCGCTGTGGTGATCTTCGGGCATCCTGCTTGGAACTTCAGGACGAAGGTCCTCGCGAAGCTGTGGGAGAGGGAGGAGATCTCTTTGGAGGATAAAAGGATCTGAACGGTTTGGCCGTCGGAAGGGGCCTGGAAGACGATGTCCGAGAGCTCAATGCCCGTTGGAGGAGGGAAAGGATGCCATGCGGTCCGGGCGCAGAGCTTCTGCGTAAGAGTTGGCTAAGGAGCCGTAGCTGGGGCGGGGAGAAGATGATTGGGCGGGGGGGGGATAGGAGGAGGAAATGGATGCTGGGGAGGGTACGGTAATGGTGCCGCCTTGCGGGGGAGTGCCACCAACGGGAGGGCCTCTGGGGCACACGAATCCGGGGGGTGCTGGGTGGGCTAAGGAGGCGACGTCGAACGAAGAAGGGATATCGCCCGTATGCGACAGGGCCGCAAAGGAAGGTGCGTATACCCCGAGGCGACTAACCGAACGGGATGGTGATGGGGGGTGGAGATCCTGACGAGGAAAGTGGCGGCTGAGGAAGAGTGCCCCCGGGCGCATGAGACAACCCAGGGGAGACAGAAGGGGGCTCTGCACCTAGGGGGCGGTCGGGGGTGTGGGCGCATACGCTTCAAGTATGCGGCCTAGGCGGGTGGGCGCAGATGGGGCACTTCGATAGGAGCAGAAGCAGCGGCCTCCTAAAGGCGCATGATCGGTGCGGTTGCTGAGGGCTCATAAGTGGCCCTGGCTATGGGCGCATAAGAGGGCCCGTCGGGCGCAGACTCCGGAACGAGTGGCGGGCGCATTCCTAGAGCGGGCTCGGGGGGCGCATGAACCGCGGCCCGCGAAAGTAGATCTGTGGGCGCATGAGCCGCACCCCAGAAGTAGGGAAATTCAAATTTTGAATTTCCGTTGGAGGGCGGAAAGGCCCGACCTCCGAGGGGCAGCTTGACGAGGGGACCGCTGTTTCCAGTGAAGCAATGCCGCGGGCCGTCGGGATGCCCCACAGCCCCCTGAGAGGTGCGGCCGTGTGCGACGAGAGCGGAGGCCCGACGCTCCTGGTCTGGCCGACTGGATGAAGGTCGGGGGGGCCTCGCGAGGCCACCGCAGGGTGGTCGTAATCCAGCGAGGAGGAGGAGGGAGGGCGGCACCAATCACCGGCAGGTGAGCCTCTGACCTCTCCGAGAGCGCTGGCCGGAGAGAAACACAGCCCCTGCTAACGGGGGCACGTCGACCAGAAGGGAACGACTCCAGCGCGCAGGGAGAGGACCAACGGGAGGGGCGCCTCCGGCGCAAAGAGGGGGGGATGGCGCGCGGCTCCGCCACCGGGGGCGGTCGGGAGAGGCGATCATGCACTTGAGAGGGGCGCAGGAGAGGGAGCAGCTCAGATCGACTTTAAATCGGTTATGAGTTTTATACAAATATATATATATATATATATATATATATATATATATATATATATATATCTGTGTGTGTGTGTGTGTGTGTGTGTGTGTGTGTGTGTGTGTGTGTGTGTTTGATTATTTACAAGGGTTATATAACTTGTAAATTTATTTATATAGTATTTTCACTCATAATTATTTTTATATAAAATATATGTTTTATCCATTCTTGTAATTTTGGTATTTTGATTTATATTACGATACTTGTTATATAGATAAATATCTAATAACCTATATACAAGTATGGAAATTTATACGAATAATATATATGAAAAGATATTTTTATATATATTCATGTATACATAATATATATAGACGTATTGTTTTATATAAATATTTTTATATATGTGCAATTTTTAGTATATATACAAATATAAATCTTTGACTTATAGAGAATCCTATAGATTTACCTATTACTAAGATTTATGAATACGTATATATGGAAATGGCCTCCAGGAAGAAGGGAGGACTCCGGTCTCCACCGGAGGGAGCTCCTTTGCTCGCCGCAGCCCCCCCCCCCACCTCCTCGTGGTCGGATGGCTCGCATGGCCAGTCGGCCTCCTCGGGCCGGCCGCGCCCCCAGGCTCCTTCTCCTCCCTCGGAGACCCCCTCTCATCCCGCCGCCCCCGCTTCTTCGGATGGCCTGGTTCCGCCTGGCCGGCCCCCTGTGGGGGGTTTCCCCTCCCTTATCGGCATCTTCTCACCGTGCAGTTTCCCCCCTCACTCTTTTCCCCCATCCCCTCGGCGCCGTCGTCATCCCCGGCGTCCTCGGCGCCGCCGGGCTCGGCGCAGGCAGTCCGGTCCTCTCCCGCCGGCAGCCCCCTAGAGCCCCTCCGACCCCTTCCCTCCTCGGTCCTCTGCCGGGGTCGTGCCCTGCTCCGCCAGACATGCCTCCCTCAGTCCCGGCGCCTTCCCTTCTGTCGCTCATCTCGCTGTGCCGCCCCCTCCTCGGCAGCGACCCATCTCTCGACATTTCTCTCTCTGAGGTGGCCCCCAGCTTCCTCGGCTGCATCTACCTCGAGACCTCCGGCCCCCGGTGGCCCTGGAGTGGCTCCCCTCCCTCTCATCCCAGCCACCGCCTCGGGACCCCCGGGGGCACCTCCCCCTCCTCCAGCTCTGATTCCCCCTCCGGCATTTCCTGGTGCCCTCGCCCATCCCCCGTCATCGGTGGTCTCCCCGCAAGTTGCGAGCCCCCTTGTGGGATCACGTGGCCGCGCTGCGGCCCAAGGTGCGGCCCGCGGTGCGCTCGGCCTCCCCCTCTCCAGCGTCGGTCGGTCGATTGACGCAAGCGGTAACGTCATCCCCGTCGTCCCCACCCCGCGCCGCTTTCTCCCCTAGCTGTGGCCTCTGGCGCTCCCTCCGGCGCATGCTAGAGAGTCCTCCCCTAGCAGGTGGTAGGCTCCTCATGGCGTCGGTCGGCCATCATCTTCTCGCCCCCCCTCTCGCCGGCCGAGATCCCCCCGGAGCCGGCCGTGATCCCCCCTTCTGGCATGGCGGAGCCCCCCCCAGCGCGGCTCCTCCCTCCTCCTCTCCTCCGTCGGCTCCGCCCGGATCGTCCCCATCCCCTTCGTCGTGGCTCCCCGGGGACTGAGCCCCCCCTCCCGCGTGGTACCACTCCCTTCCTCCACTCCTCCGGATCCTCCGGGATCGTGCCCTCCCCTTCGCCGTGCCCCACTCCTCCCCCAGGAGTCGAGCTCCCCTTCCTCCCCTCTTGGCGGCGGCTCCCCCCTCCACCCCCCACCCTTCAGATGTCGGTTTCCTCCCTCCTCTGCCGTCGAGTCGCTCCCTCACTCGTCCAGGCGGCGGCTCCCTCCTCCGTGGTGCCTTGCGACGGACCCCCTGCCTCGGTACTCGTGCGTCTCCTTCCTTCTTCCCGGAGTAGTGCTCCCCCCCTCCGCCATCCATCCGGGACCGTCGGCGTCTGCCTCCAACCCCTATACCCCCTCCTGCGGTGGCTCCTTCACCTTGCCACGACGGCCTCTGTGCCCGACTCTTCGCCCACGGTGCCCACTTGGGCTGTGTACCCCCTCCCTTGGGTTGTGTACCCCCCTCAGGCAGTGTGCCCCCTTCCGTGGGCAGCGCCCCCCTCCCTAGGGAAGTGTGCCCCCCCTTGGGCAATGCGCCCTCCTTGCGCAGTGCCCCCTCCCCTTTTTTGGTTTCAGTTTGAATTTTGATTGCACCCCTTCGATTGTTCCATTGGACGTTGTTCCATTGGACGTCAGGCCATGCTATGTACGCTCCTTGCGCGTTTTCCTCTTCAATAAATTTTTTTCTATATATATATATATATATATTTTATATATATATATATATATATATATATAAAATTAAGACAACTCTGGCTGAGGCTCAGCCTTTGCCCTTCTCCTCTGGTAAGCTATATCGCTTTCTTACCAATGAGGAGATTTTTTTGCTTCAACTCCATCTTCTTCGTGTTAAGCTGATTGCTGGTTGTGCTGGACCTACAGGACCTGCCTCTCCGCTACCAGTGGTGGATGTGGTCACGGAGGAGGAAATAGCAGAGGATCCAGGGGCTGACCTGGTACGAGCAAGGAACATTCCTTCTCCCCTATCGGCTCGAGTTGAGGGGCCTTCCACCGTATTGATCACAGACGTCCCGGCTCCTTCATCCTCTTTGGGGAATGTGGGATCGATTGGAACTGCCTCCTCCCCGAAATTTAAACTTTCTGCCCTGCCCAGTCTTCAGCTCCTTCGGGCTGCGGAAAAGGTGATTGCTGCTGTACGGGAGTCTCATCGCTCGAAGTTTGTTTTCCTTCTAACATGATTATCAAGCACGAGTGTGACTCCTTCCCAGACGCCTTCCACTTCCTTAGGCGATATCCTTTCGACGCCGTCCTCTCTGGAGAATTTAGATGAGTCATCAAGGGACATTGTCGAGAGCTTTTATCGCCATTTGAAATGGAGGGTCGAGGCTGCTTTGAGGAGGGGAACATCGTTTGTCGTAACTCGCTATTGTGCCTGCGGTCATATTGAACTGCTGAAGACGCTCCCAAGTGGAGAAGGGGCATCCGTCCTCCTGGAGCACAAGCTGGTAGAGGCTGATCAGTACATAACCCAGTTGCAAAAACTGTGACAAGTTGACATGTCTGCTACGGTGGAGCAGGAGCGTGCTTTCCTTATAATAGTCGTAGGAAAGGTGAAGGCCGTACAGGAAACGACTAGGCCAACCTTGGAGAAGGACCTCCATAAGCTGTCTCTTAGGTACGATAGACTGAGCCAAGAGGGTGAGATCTGTTTGACTCGTGAAAAAATCACCAGTCGTTCTATAGCTGAAACTAATGAGCAGCTCCTCCAGCTCCAGGCCAAGTTGGCATCTCTAGGGACTCGGCTCCAAGCCACTCGTCAGGAGAGAGAAAAGATTTGCAAGAAGAGTGCTAAAGTCGTACGAGCCTCTGCTGCTCTAGAGTGGGCACTGAAGAAATTAGAAAAAAATTGGCAGGCTCATGCACATCTCGAGGACACAGAAAGGTTATCTCATGAAGCTGAACATCAAGTCAAACTGAGAATTGAGCGCTCAACTGCACAGCTGGAAGGCATTCTCATCAAGCTATGTGTTGCTGATGAGTAATGGATTTTCTTTCCCCTATTTCTTCTTCTTTTTTTTGAATGTAAAGGATATCCCCTTGGGGAGACTTTTTTGTGGACCTATTGCCCCTTTGTGCATCTGGAAATGCGAGCAAATAGATTTAAACGATATTTTGTGGACCTACTACTCTTTGGTGCACCGATGGTGCGAGTAATAGATTATGATAACTTTTATGGACTTATTACCCTTTTTGTGTACTGGCGATGCGAGTACTGATAATAATTGGAGAGGAAACCAACATATTTACTCAGAGGTAATGAGGACATGGTAAATATGGGCCAAAACAGAGCCTTCCTACTTAGAGGGAATGAGGACATGGTAGGAGTAGGCATAAAAGGGGTACACAGAACAACTCAGAGGTGTTATCAACGTGGAAGTTCTATGCATTGGGTGATTTGTTTGTGATGGATGGAAAAACAACTCAGAGGTAATATGGACGTGGTTGTTTTTATGTTGGTGAATTTTGTGGACCTATTACCCTTTTTGTGCACGGACGGTGTGGATAATAGATTAGAATAAGTTTTATGGACCTATTACCCTTCTGCGCACTGATGGTGCGGATAATAGATTTTGAAACAAAATTCAACAGAGGTAACATGGACGTGATATATGGTAGTCGAAACATCAAAGCAGATGTTCAGAGGTATCAATATACATGACTTGTCAATTATAGAGATGCAATACGAGTCCCCTTGGGGGAAGAACGGAGTGTAAGTTCAGAGGTACCTGATGTACATAACTCGACACTCTAGGTAGTATATATATATATATATACATATATATATATATATATATATATATATGTATATTTTTGAAATGTGGCCTCTTATTGATGAGATAGGGAACTCTGTCTACGGTGATTACAACATCAGGAGAGGAAATATCCGTCTGTGCCACCGAATATTTGGCGATTTCTACGTCCTCTTCGGCTACCCCCTGCGATCCCAAAGGTTGGGACACCGTCTTGGGCAACTTGACCACCAAGGGTTGGACTTGTGATATTAGCTTGCCTAAGTATGTCGGATCGGCACTTAGTTGCCGGTTTGTCTTGGGAAGACGGGTGACAATTGGCTTGGCAAGGCACTTTGTGTCTTCCAATTGCCTTTGAATGGATTTTGTCAATCGAATCACCATCGGCCCTATGACAGGCTTTGGCTTTTGACTTTGGGAGTTAGATGACCATTGGTTCCGACTGCACAGCCTGGACGAGAGAACCGGGTACCTCTTTATGCAATGTTGCGTCAAGGGGTGCGCCTTTGCCTGGTTTACGGGTCTGGAGATGAAATACCAAGGTTTCTTCTAGCCCGGCGATGGTCTCCAGTTTGTCAGTGATGTATTTCTTAGATTCTTCAGATAGACAAGCCTCCGAGGAATAATAAGACTCAACCCCTTTGAAGGGATCCACATCGACAAATTCAGTTTTCACGGAATCGTGCTTACCGACATAATTGAAACACTAGTGAAGGGTGAATGGCATGATCATATAGTCATGTATCTACGGACGTCCCAGGAGGATGTTGTAGGAGGTGTCTGCATCTATGACGTAGCAGGTAACTTCCGCCTTCAGGTCACTAATCTGGCACTTCAACCGAATCTTCCCTAGGGGGTAGCTCCTTCCCGAGTTAAAATCGCTAATAGCAGTGTTGATTGCTGCTAGCCGGTGCATAGGGATGCCAAGAAGTTGGAGCAAGCTTTTCGAGATGATACTTATTGACGAGCCAGGGTCGATGTGCATCCGATCCACCTTGAAGTCGCCTATGTATCCAGTGTAGTATAAGGGGCGATCATGCAAATTGGTCTTGATCAACATGTCCTGCAGGATAAATATGATGTTGGACATTTTTGTGCTATCATCGCCCTGTAGATCTGCTTGCAGGTCTTCTCCTAGAGGCTTGACCTGAGCTAAGTAGGCGTCAGCATTTTGGAGTGCTTCGCTTAATGCAACACGAAGATCCTTGGAGAGCCTTAGGAGCTTGTATAACGACAACTTTGCTGGCTTATTAGCCAATTGTGCTAATATGTCAAAGTTGTAAGGTCTCTCCAGTCCCTGAGGTATGTCATTACAGAGTGGCCTGTCGAAGCGGGTTTCCTTTGTTTTGGACTTATCCACCAGTAAAGGCTGAGATGGCCTTGGAACTTCAGAGGGAGGCAACATTGCCGGCTAAGGATCTTCGGTTGAATTATCCCGTGCAGGCTGGACTTGTGCTCCAGACCGGGTAACAACGGCTGTAGCTTCTTCAGCTTTGGCAAAAATTGTATGGCAGGATCTAGACTTCCTGCCCTTTTTCTTGCTGGTAGGAGAAGACACCTCCTGGGTAACTTCGGGCACCAAGTCTGGATGCACCCACATAATCTCTCCTCGCGATGTTGTGAGGGTTACCAATCCAGATGTCTGGCTCTGGACGGGTGGAAGATTAGTAACTTCCATCGTTGCCCGAGGGATAGGTATGACCCCGTCTGGAGTGCTCGTTGGAGGAAAATTGCTGAACTGAATAGACACCATGTTTGCCGCCGCGGTAACCTCTTCAAAGTCTATCGACAGAGCTTTGGAGTCGATAAGACTCTGAATGTACCGCTTCAATTGGAAGTAGTTATTAGTGGCATGAAGGACATAGCGGTGGAAGTGACAATACTTTGGGTCCTCCATTTCTGCTACTCGGGGCTCACACCTTGGAGGAGGTAGCTGGATCCTACCCACTTGCAAGAGCATATCGAAGATAGTTTTGACATGACTATCTTCAAATGAGTAATTAACCTTGGGCCACGGACCTACCGCCTGTTTTTGTTCGGGCTTCTGAGTCACATCAGCGACCATGGCCTGTTTGCCCTTATTATCCCGGTTGGTAGTGGCGCCAATGTTGTTGTTGCTGGAGGTGGGACCACGACGTCTACCTTTATCCTCTCTATCTGGGTTGTGTAATCCCAACAGGTGAGCTTTCTTCAATTTCGCCTCTGCATTGGTAGCACTTATGGTGAAGGTCGTCCAATCCCTGAACTGATCATCACCCATCCAGAGGTTAATTGCAGGGATCAGCTTCTTCTGGCAGATTTCAACCAAGGAGCTCTCGGGATTGCCTTGGGGCAATCTTATTGCGGTTTGGCAGAACCGTTCGATATAGTTCCTTGTTAGCTCCCTTTCTACCTGAACGACGTCCATGAAAGACGACATCGTTACATCATGCCCCACTTCGTAGAATCTTTCCAGGAACATGTGTTTGAAGCCGTCAAAAGAATGGATGCAGTTGTCGGAGAGGTTGCGGTACTAGTCGATCGCTAACCCCTCCAATGCTCCGATGAATAATTGCATGAGGATAGCATCACTATGCGACAAGTGGACGGTTGTTACCTCAAAGTAAGTCATGTACCGACTAGCAGAGATCTTTCCATCATAAGAATCGATATGGAACGGCTTGTACCATGGTGGAAAATGTACATCTCTCCATGCAACGGGATATGGCTGGCGTATTCTAAGGTCCTGAGAGGAGTCTCGGGCATTGAACATTGCTCGAAGCTCCTGGACTTCCCTTCTTGCCTCATTGGCTCCATCTGTATCTGAGGGAACGGATGTTCCTAAGGGATCATCGTCCAAAGGGGGGGCGGTCGTATTGGAGTCCAAGTTGACTGCGGGTCCCAAGCATGTTTGTCCGAGCGTTCTTACCGGTTGGGTTGGCAAGGCGGCTTTGATTTTGTCCACGGACTTGACCAAGGATAGAAGCATGGCTTTAAGTACTTCTAGATGTTGTCGATCAGAAGGTGCTTCATGATCATCGTCGGCCATAAAGACTGTCCGTACGTGGGTAGAGGTGGAAAGGACCGTCACAGAGGTGCTCTCTGTGTCATACCCCCGTGTCGAGAAATCATCCGGGAATGTCGGAATGTCTTCCTCCTCGGTCTTAGAAGGGGTGCTACCCCCTGTACAGGAAGCCGCATTATCTTTGTGAGGGTGGTGATCTTCAGGGAAACCCAAGTCTGTTGCACAGTTCTGGGGGACCTCTACCCCCTGTATGTGCTCTTGGTACACTGGGTTGTCGTATATATTGAGGGGACTATTACCCCAAGCTTCATCTACTCTCAAGGAGGCCGAAGGTGCACCCCTGGGTGCCGGAAGCTTCTTTTTGGATCGAGTGCCTAAATAGACACCCCCTGTGGTTGTCGATAGAAATCCCCCAGATGAGGGTCTCCTTGCAATACTGGCCGAGATGGCCGGGCTGGAGGAGCCTATCTTCTTTCCTCCCTTGCTAGGAGGAACCTTTTGAGTTGAATTACAGGAGGCGAAAGGAAACTCCTCGTCCCCTAGAATTTGCACCTGTTTCTTGAGTTGTTGTCGGGCAGGTGGTGGCTGCTGTAGTCGTTAGAAAACTGACTGCCGACCTTCAGGTGATGCTGATTTGTCGCAGCAGTTGATGATGACTCAGGTGCAACGACGTCCCGAGAGGGACTCATTGCTTGCCAATGTTGCCACCTTGTGTTTGTGAGTAATCAACTCACGCAAGTCGGTAGCAAGCTGATCTACCTTTGCACCGCACTTGTGGAGTCGGGTATCCCGAGCACACGGGCGCTTAGGTATCATGTTTGCTCCCTGATCCGTGGCTAGTAAAAGCACTTGCTTTGGATCGTTAGAGGGAGACTTTAAAGACCCACCCTGTCCGTTAGCCCTAGGGACTGGACGCGGGTGGTTCTGTACAACTTTCCGTCAGAAGCCCGTGTAACAGTCAACGGGGCCCGCTGACAATCAGCAACTTGGACAGTTGACTAGGCTGGTTGGGCCTGTACTGCCCTAGACTTTTTTGACTTAGCACCTGAAGGCGTATAGTAAAAAGGGTCCAAATTGATACATCCCATATTCTCAATGGGCCGCATGGCGTCGGGCCCGCATGAAAGGCGGTCGAACACAGAGCTTCTGACATGGCCACATGAGACATCCTGTCTGAGGCCAGGATTGGCTGCCGCATGGACCATCTTCTTGCAGTTAGAGCTGGCTGCTGCATGGACCATCTTCTTGCAGCTAGAGCTGGCTGCCACATAGACCATCTTCCTGCAGCCAGAGTTGGCTACCACATGAGTTGTCTGCCTACGGCCAGAGTTGGCTACCGCATGGACAGACTGCCTATCTCCCTTATGCGGCTTCTTCTTTGTCCGCATGGATTTCCTTTGTACCCCCAAAAATGCAGCATCGTAGTATTTTTCTCTGCTGGATTTGGGGACTGTGGGGTCCTCTGCGGTCGGAAGCAAATCCGCAGGAGAGTTTTGGTCAACTTGGGCTACAGAAGGAGCTTCTTCGAGAACTTGGTCGGGGGCAACAGTTTTGTGCGTCGACGTCATGCGAGTCCTCTTTGGGTTGGCTCGCTTCTGAGATGGGCTGGCGCTCCCTTCAGAGAGCATTTCTTCAAAGGCTTGTTGGTCGAAACAAACCACAAGCATTTGCTGCATAGAGCCGATCTTGGATGCGTCAGATTGCGTCACCAGTTTCTCATCAGAAAAGAAGGACGTCCCTAACAGAGTCGTCATCGTTTTTGCCATTAAAAACATCAATGACAGGTATTACAGAACACTGAAATTGATTGTAAACTCGCTTGTACAAAAAAAACCCTAGAATGAAATCCTAGGAAATAATCTTAGTACAATTGTTTAGTTTTGATTCTGGGGGTGATGGTGGATGCTCGGGAAAGTGCTATCGACTCTGCCTTACTCCGTGGACTATCTGACGCTGTCTTTAGATCTTGAAGAAAATGCTTTCTTGAAGGTTGTCAGCCTTTTGCAGGGGTGTAGCACCCTGCTATATATAGTGGTATGTGTGTTGAGCCGCATAGATGGCCTGTGGCCACGTGGCTAATTAGCACATGAAGACCTGCTCTTTGGCCACCATCTATCAATTTGTTGGAATTTTATTGCAGCAAATCTGGGCGGTTAGGACTTAGTCAGCCTGCCACGTGTCATGTGGCAGGGATCATTTTGAGCCGCATAAATCTCTCGGTTTTCGACCATGTGGGGCCGCATGGGACTCATGCGGTTTAAGTTGCAAACTACCTTAGCCCAGACATAGCTTTAAGGCTTTAAGACGCATATTTTATGTATTTTGGCCGCATAAAGCTCATGCGACTTGGATCACAGTTACACCTGGCCGCATGAAGTTTGATGACTTTGGGGCCGCATATGTTTGAGCCGCATAAGGTTCGTGCGGCTTAGGTGACACTCCTTCTGGCCGAATGAAGGCGTACGAACCCTGCTTTTGGACGACGTCGCACGTCTTATCTTTTTGTCAGAGTGTCAGAGCTGTCATTTTTGTCAGTTTTGACAGAATTTGTCAGCTTTATCAGATGAACTGATTCTCTTAGCCGTATATCTTCCTTCTGCAGCTGGTTGTCAACGGACCGCATATGGCATTGAATCTGTCATACGGCTTTCCTTTTATGCGGACCTGTTTGGCCCAAAGTATATATGCAGCAAATTGTGATCCGTATGAACCCCATATTTTCTATGCTTCTACAGTTCGGGGGAGTCTGCGCTGTTCCAAGCTTCCGTGACGACGCCCAAGAATTGGGAGTGCTCGCTCCAGAAGTCCAGAAAGCGGAAACTCTTTTTGGACTGGCTAGATATGCTAGTAATTCCAACTAGCAAGGGAGCGTGGTCAGATTCAGTGGCATTAAGGTAAGAAAGCTTGGAGGTAGTCCCATACCTTGCTAGTGGGCGTTCGTTAAGGCCCTGTCGAGGTGGGAGAATTGTCGACGATCGCCTTCCTGCATGTTGCACCAGGTGAAGGCGTTGCCATTGAACGGAAGAGAGGTGAGGTGAGAGTTGAAGATGAAGTTGTTAAAGTCTTGCATGGCTGAAAGAGGGAGAGGGCGGCCGCCAGTCTTCTCTTCTATGCAAGTGATAGCATTGAAGTCCCCTATACAAAGCCACAGGAGGTTCTGGTGGTGTTGGTAGACGTCCATGAGATTGTTCCAGAGGTGTTGTCTATCCACGATGTCACAGCTGCCATAAACCGCAGAAAGGATCGCGCGCTTGGGGATCAAAGGGTGTTCCATCCAGCAAGCAAGGGCTTGCCTGGATTCTTGGATGACTCCGATTTTGACTGCCTTGGAGCAGAGGATCCAAATGTCGTGTCTGCCAGCAATGGCCGAGTGAAAGCCTAACTGCAGCTGAATGGATTTGAGTCTCTTATATAGGATTTTGGGTTCAAGGATGATCAAGATATCGATCTTGTGAGTCTTCTTAAGCTTGGTGATTTTCATCATAGTTGGTTTGTTCGCCATACCACGGACATTCTAGGAGAGAATGATCAGTATTAATGGAGCTTGGGGGGTTGGTTGGTCCGCTTTGCTGCAGACCTGGTGTGCATGGTCGAGGACTTTGCGGCCCCTTTCTTGTCAGATTTCCTGGTTGTGGTGGATGCTTCCCCCGCTGTCTTGGTGGATGTGTCGAGGATGGAGTCCTCGGGGCAGTTTTGGAGGGTGGCTTCGGTGGGTGCGACCGTTTCTCCTACGGAGTCGAGGTTGGCTTTTTCCAGGGGGATGAGAAGGGTGTCGTCAGAGATTCCAATCTGGTCGCCTTCCGACTGGAGCGAAAATCTAGCAGCAAGGACCTGAAGACCTCTAAGGGCCTGCTCTAGCCCTAGAATAACAATGGCGTCTACGTCGGCGACTCTGTGGGAGGTTTGGTGGTCTATGGCATTCGGAAGTTCTTGGAAGGTCTCTTCTACGTCCTCTGAGGGGGCGCTGAGGTCCTCAGAGTCCGTTCCGGGGGCCATAACTGAGTCTGCAGGAAAGGCTATCTCCTGGGAGGAGTCGATCGTTTCTGAAGCGAGGGCGTTGAACTGGTTGGAAAGGGGTAGGTTTGGTGGGTCGTAGGGGATCACCGCTTTGTCCAAGGAGGCGCCTCTGCCGAATTTTCCTTTATTCGAGTTGAATCTGGTGTGGGACTTCGGTAGAGGAAACAGGGGGGTTGGGCAGGTTTTCGATGCTGGTTCCCTTTGGGGTGGGGTTCTTTCTGCTCTGGTTTCTTCTTAAGCTCTGGATGGAGACGGAAGCAATGCTTTGAGAGGTGACCGCGTAAATGGCAGTGTGAGTAGAAGATTATGTGATTGTCGTAGATGATTTGCTGGGTGTGAGTCTGGTTGCCAAGTTCGATGAGGATATGGTTGGGGGGATCGGAGGTGAGGTCGAGTTCCACACATATCTTGGCGCAGTGGGCTTTGGTCAGGTTGCTGGTTTCTGCAGCAATGGCCACGTAAGTCCCGAAAGAGTTGGCTATATTTCTAAGAGCCATCGGAACGAAACAAATAAGGGGAAGATTGGGAAGGGTCACCTAGGCGGCGACCGTCGCTGAGGTTTTCTTAGTGTTAAAGTTTGCTGACCACTTGATTATCTTCATCTGGTGGGAGTCGACCCTACTGGTGCCTTTGGACCACACGGTCCTATGGTCAAGTTCGAAGGAGAGATGGAACAGAATATGTCTCGGGCCGAGTGGGGCTACCATATATTCTGTCGAGAGCCGCCAACTGGCAATAACCTCCTAGACCCGGGCGAGTTTGGGGTAGCCTGATTTGTATTTGAGGACGAAGGAGCAGGGAAAGGAGGTGGCCAGATAGGAGAGTTCCTGGTCGGTGAAGGGCACCGTCGACAAGGGAGATGCCAGCGGGTACTCAACTTCGGGTAGGGGGACGTCCGAAAGCAGGAGCCCCTGCTTGGGTGCCCTGTCAGGGCGAAGCTTCTCGACGAAGGAAGGCATCGGCGGATGGGGGAGAGGGTGGGGCTACGACCGGCCGGGGGACCGATTCCAAGCTGGGGATGAGGTCGGCCGGGAGAGGGCGAACAGAGGGGAAGGGGATCACTGTGGGGGTGCAGAAAGGTGTGCCACCGCCATTGAGGACGATCGCAGCTGGGGGAAGGGCAGGAGCGGCTACGGGCTGGGGGCAAGAGGCCTGCGTAGCACCAGAATGTGCCAAAGTCTTCGTAGATGGTATGGTGGGAGCGTGTTGCGCCACCCCCGGGTGGCGGTGGAGGAGGTTGATACGCCTTGCGACTAGGGGGAAGTAGGGCGTTGCTACGTGCCTTGGATAAGGTAGTTGTGACTTCTGTCCTGGAAGGAATCTGGGTTGCGCCCAGGTCATTCAATGACCCAGGATGCACCATAGCTGGCAGCTTAGGTTGCGCCAACCCATGGGTTACGCCAACCACAGTAGGCAGAATAGAGAGTTGGCCAGGTTGCACCGAGCCCATCTGGGTTACGCCCAGGCCATTCAAGGACCCAGGTAGTGCCATAGCTGGCTGATAAGGTTGCGCCAACCCATGGGTTGCGCTAACCATGACAGTCAGTTATGATTGGCCAGGTTGCGCCGAGCACATCCGGGTTGTGCCAAGTCCATTCACTGACCCACGATGTGCCATTTCTGGCTGGTTAGGTTACGCCAACCCGTGGGTTGTGTCAAACACAATAGTCGGGTTGGAGAGGTGGCCAGGTTGTACCGAGCACATGGCCTGCCCGATAGCCCTATGTTGCGACAACGGAGGCAACACAGGTTGCGCCGACCCATGGCTCGTGTCCTGCAGAGGAGGAGACTGACCAGTAACGGGCTCAGGTTGCGCCTACGAGGGCAGCCCAACCTGAAACCAAGGTTGCGCCAAGCATGAAGGGCGGACCCATGCGCCAAGGTGAGCGTCGCTCAACCGAGGCTGGGTTATGCCCGAAAGGGGGAGGGACTGCCCAAGTGGGAGCCCAAGTTACGCCAATAAGGGCAGCCCGCAAGGGTTCCCAGGTTGCACGAGGCAATTAGATGTGCCAACTAAAGATCAAGCGGCTAGGGTATTTGAATTCAAAATCAGAGGAAGGAAATGGATGGGCGGGAAATAGAGATCTGAATTCGAATTCAAAATAGAATTTGGGGAAGTAGAGGAGAGAAAAGGCGGGGGATAGCAGTTGTAACGCCCCAGAACCAGAATACTGGAGAGCGGGAGCGTACATAGCCATCTACGTATATTAAAGTGCAACCCACCTCGCTATACGGTCACGGCTGTCTAGACACATGAGGGTTTAACTACAAGCCATCAGTCTCCTATGGTCATGAACAAGTCTATTGTCTCAATCACAAGCAAGTAATAATAGTCACAAGATATTAGAACATCAAATATATAATAGTAAGGCGTCCCATACATTACATATTGGATGATCATGAAGCTAGTCGTACAAAATGTCAGGACTAGCAAGAGTTTTAGTCAATACATGATCAACCCTAGGATTTGCCAATCATGTTACAGCCCGTAGGCAGACAGTAAGTAAAGGTGCAACCGAGCTAACACGTGCTCGTCGGCTAAACGCCTCAAAAGAATAATTTTATAATAAAGTGGGAGGATAAAAAGAAACCCACTCGTTGCCAGGGTTACGCCTGGTGGTCACCATCTGGCTGGAAGACAGGTAGATCCTCTGCTGATGCTCCGATATCTGGCCATACAAAACCAGCTGGGTCAGACCCCAGAAAGAGCAAGTGCCACAAAGGAGGCTTCACTTAGGAACTAAAACCAGCATATCACAATAGAATATTAAAGATAATAATTAAAGAACTGATAATAATAGAGATAACAACAGTAAACTGAGTACGAGGAAACCATTCAAGTAGCCAGGTCACAACCCTTAAACCAAACAAGGACCGGGGTTGTAATCCTTCACCTGAATAGAAACCCGTCTCAAATACTATTGGTATAGAAAAGACAATAAATGAAGAAAGGACACAGAACTGCTCCGGGAGCCAGGTTACAACCCTTAAACCAAACAAAGACCGGGGTTGTAACCCTTCGCCTGAACAGAACTGGACCCCTGATCTTTATTGTTGAGGCCAGTATAAATGATCATGATTTTGAAGTAAGGTAAAACATGACGAGCATGGCATGGGATGCAATAAGACAATAAACGAAGAGAAGACACAGAACTGCTCCGGGACCCAGGTTACAACCCTTAAACCAAACAAGGACCGAGGTTGTAACCCTTCGCCTGAAAAGAACTGGACCCCCGATCATTATTGTTAAGGCAAGCATCAATAATCATGTCATGTCACAATCTTGCACAGGATCAGGATAAGACTAAGCTGGAATAAACTCCATCCAATCAATCACGGCCAATCAAGATTACGGCTTGATACTTTTAACTAACTAGGGTTATCACAGGCCTAGTTACTAGCAAGATGCAATAAGATTATCCCAACAGCCACAAGCCCTGCAGACCATCCGGTTATCCAGGTCGAATGTCCGTTATGAAGAATGCAACACGTGACTGTGTACTGGAAATGTGCCCTACTCGTCGGTAGGCTACAAGTCCACTGAATGCGCCCAGATAACGGGATTGCCTGTAGCTGAGAATATCTTCATGACTACTGAATCATTCTAGTTAATTAGCCTTAGTCAATTTCAGTAGGTACCCCTGACCGTGGTACTCAGGGATCCCCATCCTAGACATGATGCAAGATAGTACCAGTTTATTTGTACAAACACAATCGCCCACGATTTCTAGGTCTTTCATACTTGTCATGTCAGGCTAGCTGTCATAACAGCATGTCGAGATATATCATGTCAGTTTACTTGTTAAGAGTGAGCCATGGCGGGCCACTATCGTGTTCTATTATTACCTTATCGTGAATGAGAGAAACTTGCATAAAATAACTAGTGACTTATTCTTGAAGCTAAGAAAAAAATCTACAACTTTCATGTTTTAAGTTTTTCAAGATTCTAGCTACAAAACAACTTAAACAGGCAAAAACAGTCAAATAGAGCAATTTCAGCGCATGGGATTCCTGCACAATCGGTACGTGGGATTTTTGTACCATCGGCGCGTAGGATTCATGCACGATCAGCGCGTGGAATTCATGCACCATCGGCACATGGGATTCCTGCACCATCGGCGCATGGGATTCCTGCACTATCGACGCGTGGGATTCCTGCACCATCGGCGCGTGGGATTCCTGCACTATCGGCGCATAGGATTCCTGCACCATCGGTGCGTGGGATTCCTGGATTCCTGTACGATCGGCACATGGGATTCCTGCGCGATCGGCGCGTGGGATTTCTGCACCATCGGCGCGTGGGATTCCTACACCATCGGCGCGTGGGATTCCTACACCATCGGCGCGTGGGATTCCTGCACCATCGACGCGTAGGATTCCTGGATTCCTGCACGATCGGTGCATGGGATACCTGCACCATCGGCGCGTGGGATTCCTGCACCATCGGCACGTGGGATTCCTGCACCATCGGTGTGTGGGATACTCATGTTGCGTCTTCAGTACATGCGCGTAGAAAACCTACGTGCATGACACGCTCGGAGTTAAGGGATGCGTTGCCGGGACTTCACAGCGCATGGCCTCCAGGCGCATGGCCTCCCGGGCGCATGGGGGTTATCGTCCCCAATCAGCAAGTTTAACCATACAAGTTCCGAAAACTTGTCATGGCCATAACTTACTCATCCGAAGTCGAAATCAAGCGAAACAAAAGCCAAAACTGCATGAAATTGAATTCTCTACAACATAGAACCATTAGTTTTCGAAAATAACTAAGTTTTAGAGATCAAAACCAAGAAAACTGAAAAGTTACAAACTTAGATCTACAAGAATCTATCCATCAAATCCAAAAATGCCAAGTTCTAAAGAGGTTTAGAATCAAGTAAGGAAGAGAATAGAATAATAAAACTTGAGATCCATTATGAAGCAAGTTTGCCCTTTCCTAAGCTCTCTCTCTCTCTCTCTCTCTCTCTCCTAGTGGTTGAAGAAGTAATGGTGGAGAAGAAGAAGTGAAGGAGAAGAATAAAATGAAGAGAGAGAGAGAGTTAGGTGAAAATATAAATAAAGGTGGTGGTGGTAGGTGGGGGTTCGGTCCACCTAAAATCAAGTCAAGCCGAACCAGCAACAAGTTGAACCAAACCAAGAAGGAGATGCCAAAATAACCCTGCAGAGAAATACGCAATACGAGTCAAGAATACGTACACGTATACCAACATACATAATACGAACCACAGGCATTATAGCGGTGGAGGGTGGTGGTTAGGTAGTCATCGACAGAGACTGGAACGTTGCTAGCTGAGGTGGCGCAGAAGGCCGCGTCGGATATTAGCATGACGTCATTGGCCGCCCGAGACGGGAGTGAACCACCGGAGGTGGGGGGGAGTCTCATAACCGGACCATGGCTAGCTGGTCAGGGGACTATGCCAAGTCTGGGCAGGACGACGGGAGCCGTCAGGTGGATCGCCGGTACAGGGAGTCCCGACCAAAAGAGGGACGCGACCTTCAGACGCTGAACGAACGACCAGGGCCGGGAGATACCGCCGTGAGGAGAGGGAAGAGGAATATATATATATATATATATATATATATATATATATATATATATATATATATATAAAATAAAAATAAAAATAAAATATATATATATATATTAAATTAATACTAATCCTACTTCTAATTGAAAACATCTATATCTATATCCTATCCTAACAAAGCAAAATCCAATTTATTTAAACCATATCCTATCTAAATTAGGAGATAAATATGAAATAAATACCTATATAAACCCAATACATCCCCCTTATATCAGCCATAATTCAAAATTATTTTTAGTCCAATAGAAACTCTAAAATTCGTCATTAGATTTCAGTCCCGCTTTTTAGCAGCAAGAGCAACTTGGAACGACGGTATCTCCTAGCTCCGAACTCCGTTTCGCCTCCAGTTTTTTTTAAAAGAAGCATATCGAGGTAAGGTTTTTAAAAACATATTTTAATAGACAAAATTTGTTATATAAATTTTTGCAAAAATGTTTGAGTATCTAGTGTCCAAAAAATAAACGTGTTTCATTATTTTTACGATTTCGGGAGATTCCGGAAATGAAAATGCAATCCATTTAGTTTTTAGGAAAGCTGATACGAAAACCTACACCATATCCTAACTTAAGATTTTACTAAATAAATGTAATAGGTGCAGTATTAATTATAATTAGATAATAGACTATTTTCAGCATTCGAAGTTGTTCCTACACCTTACTCTTAGTGCGCTGTTGTTGATTCGTCACCAGGACATCATCTTACCTCACTCGAACATCAGGCAAGATACCTTGCCATCTTTATTGCTTACATTTAGTTGCATCTTATTATTCAGTTATTATATATTTTTTGTACTTTTATTTTAGTTATTTATTTTTCCTCTTGTATATGGGCCTAGAGTTAAAAGACTACCATCAATGTAATACATATCATTAGCTTGTCATGATTGTATCACGAGATGTGTATGAGTCGAGAGTACATATAGAGGTCACTTGCGTGTTGGCTGATCCCCCGGGCACATGCGTTGGAAATAACTGTCAATAGATACATGTTAGAAGACTTGACAGTTATTAGGTATAAAACATTATTGTGGAAGCGAAATGTGTTGGTATGTCGTGGTTATGACACATATATAGTATCATTGGGGGGAGAGGACAACTATTAGCGTAGGGGCTATATTCACTTTTTCACACATTTTGGGCCGAGAGCGACTCAGATAAGCTTTACTTACTGCCCATGGCCGATAGTGACTCGGATGAGCGCTACTTACTGCCACTCTTTATTTACTCTGCTAATCCTACAGCCCTTGCATAGAACATTATCCTTAAACTGCATATCACTTAGACGGTTAGGGACCCAGTTGTGTTGTAGTTTATAGTGTTTACGTTTGCAGTTATAAATGACATGTTCTTCCTATATCTTGTTACGTCCCTCTGAGGACCTGGTGATTTCTCCAGGTATGTTTTTGTGATTTTCGCAGGAGCTCTAGCCAAGGTCATAGTTTACAATCTACCTTCGCGATGCTAACTCTTAGATCGTCTTTCGCTTCGCTCGACTCTTCCATCGTTGCTATGTATTTCTCTCTCTTTAGTTGGTAGTGGATTTGTCTCTGCCCAACGTTTGTACAAATAACATTTATAAGTTGATTCTAAAATATATTTATTTGTGGATGAGATTAGTTTCATGGCTTACTATATTTTACAGCTTATGTGTACATATGAGATATCCATATATTGGAGTATACTTCGTATGTAGGCAGCTGGCATGTCTACGTACTTAGCCCAAGTATTTTGGGACTGGGACGTTACATATTTTTGTGGTGGCCCATGCAGTTCGAGTTTGTCACTTTGGTTACGTAATTGTAACGATGTGAGCCTGCATATAGGATTAGAACCTAGGTATCTCATCCACATACTTGACCACCTTTCTTGATTTCCGAATTCCAAACTCTCGTTGCCTCCCTTACTTTTTACATCTTGCTTGAACTCTTTCTACCAATACCCTTACCTTCTTGTGCTTAATAATGGTTGGGAAGATGGCTACACTACTATATACTCATTGGTCAAACACATGGCTAGAAGGATGACATTGACAATTGGAATACATTGAGACCTTAACTGAGTCATAAAGGCGTTTTCCTAAAAGTATAATTTTAATAATTAGTAAATTCTAAGTTTGGTAGTAGCGATATTACCAGCTTCGAGAGATAAAGAGAAATTTATTTTTGAGATTACCAGGTAGTAATCATCAAAGGATTGATAAAATTCTATTTTGATACTGCAGGAAAGTACTTAGAATCTATAAAAAAATTAAGAAAAGTAATTAATTTGATTTTTGAGTTTTGATATTTATGATTTATTGGGTTATAGTTATACATCTTTTGAACAAATATAAATTTGGTTTGAAAATGATCTTAAATTTTTAAATGTGGCAGTAGAAATTATTTAAAATTTAGTCGTACAACTTACGATTAATATGTTTATTAAATTTTAAATTTTAAGTGTAAGTAATGATAGTAAAATTTTGGTTTAAAACATTTTGGAAGATATGATAACGATTTTTGAGAAAAAAATTTAAATTTTAAATTATGTCCTATGATTGATGGTTTACAAATCTATTTAGATTTTGAGTTTAAAAAGTTTTGATTATGGTTATAAAAAATTTGGTAAAAAAAGAAAGAAAGAAAGAAAGAAAGAAAGAAAGAAAGAGAATGAGTTTTTATTTATGATGGTTTTAGAAAATATGTATTGTTTATTGAAATATAAAAATTGATGTGATAAAAAAAATCGAACGCTTAAATTATGTCGTAGGAGTATGGTTGGGAAGTGCATTAAAATATTGAGCTTAAATTTTTGAGATTGCTTTGTAATATGCTAAGAGTTTTTATCTAGAGTTATTTGAAGAAAAAAAATTAGAGTTTTAAAGTTATGAATGGTTATGAAATTTTTATATAGATTCATGATTTATGAACTCTTGAGTTTAATAGTTGGATTTAAAATGTTAAGTTTTGGAAAAAGTTAGTAGTAACGTGATAAAAGTTTCCTTTGAGATTTATGAAAGGAATTTAAATTTTTAGTCATGATTAAATTGGACGGCTTAGAGTGAATACAAATTATGATAGTTTATTTTTGAAAATTTTATTAAGAAACTTCTTGGAGGAAACTCGAGTTAAAATTTTAATAGTAGGCCACCAAGATAATCCTAATGAGTTAGAAGTATTCCACACTAATTGCCATATCACTCATGACTATGATAGTAGTATATACACAAGTGTTGTTAGTCATCTACCAAACTCTGTGACTGTATCTCAACATTGACTCACTCGACCTTCCCTCGTGACCCACTAACCATTTGCAATTTGAATAATGATTTGATCGTTCCTAAATTGTATTCATCTACGAGACTATATTCTCTCTAGAACGGTGTTCCTAAATAAATTTTGCTGGAGTCCTTAATTAATTTTATTTCATGCTTCAACTTGGTCTTCTTTATTTTTATTTTTTTGCATTAATTGTCACCCCATGAACTCCCACTTTCTGTTATAAATCTTTAGGCATCTCTTACCGCGACTTTGATATTCGGAGTGTAATACTAGCTGTTACCTTCCAACAAATTTTATATGCAAGACTTAGACGAGCCCACCTTCATGTAGGTATATCATGTCCCACTAAAATACGTCTTCCTGTACACTATTTTTATGATACAATTTTCTGGTCAAAATGGCTAAACTATAATCTTTACCATGATACCAAAATACTTCCTGACTTCAATTAGAGATCCAACCTTGACTCAATTCTTTCGACCCGATATGTGATTGTGTTCTACCTAATTTCTTAGATGCTTAGCCTTGTGCCTTATCTTGATTTCTTGACCCATTGTCCCATCACACTACTAGTTTAACTCTTGTAAGTTGGGTAGAATACCTCATGACCTAACAAACCCTTTGTCCTTGTGACCCATATTGATAAGTTCACTTAGACTATAGAATTCAGAGGACCCTAACTTAACTAGACAACCAAGCCATAGATAAGAAAACACTAGGACAACTACATAGGCCCAAACTTCGGGCAAAAACTAAAATTTAGATTTTAAAAGGATCTTTGACTATTTATGTTCCTTCATCATTACCGCCTACTTATAAATTGACTATCATATACTACTAAATTAGCCTAAATTTTGCAAGCTTATTTATTTATCGAGCTTGATCATGACATATTTTATTGGGTGCACACCCACTAACGTATTGTCTAATCAGAATCGGAACATGATGGTCTGATCAACCTAGTGCACTTTGGTTCGCCTTACCTACGATTACTCCTTGCGGAATAAGATATAGTTAACAAGTATACTCGTCATTTAGGATCTTATCCGCATTTGCCATGACTAACTCTCGTTTTGAATTATTCAAAGCACCTTTGAACCACGTATTCGTATTTGATCGTATCTTCCTTGAACTCCTTATTGGTCCCTTCTATTTTAGAAAGACAAAATCGCTCGTACAAAGTATTCCTTTTGTTGCCTTATCACTTATGACCGCTGTAAATAGCCATTACCAACCCTTGGCTATACCCTTGGCTTAAACTACTCGACCTTTCCTTCGACCCTATAACTACTATCGCGACTTTCTCATCGTTTGGAAACCTTAGAATGATTCAATTCGTTCCATTAATCGTGCCTTCGACCTAGACAGCTACAATTTTCTCCTAAGGAACCGTATACCCTAAATATCTAAATCAAATTCTTTTGATCTACTCGAATTCCTTATTGTCCTTCAATTCGTGTTATCTTGATTAAACCCTCAATCTTTTTCCTTGTGGTAACTCGCAACCCTCAACCATATCTGTAAATTATTTTCTTAGTTACTTAATTCGTGATCTCCTAAACTTGTCTATTTTCCTTATATGTCATCCCTTCCCCAATGCATTGTTCGCATTTTCTTAAGAGAAACTTTTTTCCCTCTCAACCCTACCTATCCTACTTATTTCTTAATTTCGAGGACAAAATTCTTGTAAGTTGGGTAGGATGTAAAACCCCTGAATTCTTAAAATTATTCTTTTAATATTTAATTGACTCAAAAATGAATTTTATGCAATTTATGGATATTTTTAATTAAAATTTTATTTATTATAGATGACCTTAGCCATTGCTGAGTATTGGAGCACAAGACGACGAGGAATTGTGGTACGAAAGATATAGCAGTGTGCCTTGACTAGTGTATTCGCATACTATAGTAGGCCTAGTCATAGTGATGTCCGAACTAGAAAAAGTCGGCCAAGTTGTGAATTGACTCATTTAAATCATTTTAATTAGATATTATTTAATATATTGAATTTAAGGTGACCCGGTTGTACCAAACTATCCAACTGGGCCCGAACCTAATCCAAGCCCATGCAAGCATATAGTGAGACTAAAGACGACCATGTAGGCATATTTTATGTGTGTACAAATATTCTTAATTATTTTTAGGACTTGCTATATATTTTCTAAATATCTGATTACTTGTACAAATTGGTATTATTATTATTAAAAGGCGTTTTAGAATATGTGTACAATTTTCTGGACCCGAATAAAGAGTATATAGTATATGTTTACCAAAAAAAATCACTCTTGGTTATTTTAGAATTTACTAGGATTATTTTTATTAATGTTATTGTTACTAAGTATAATAATTTGAAATTGGTTATTTCAATATTACATGTGGATATATATGGATATATTTACATAATTCTGTAGATAGACCCTACATTAGGAATAGATAATACTAAGGATTTAATTAGTTTTTTTAAATCGGTATATAAGTAAATATATGTGTGTATATAAATAGATATATAGATATAGATATAAAAATATAAAAATATTTTTTCTAGTATTAAGGTTCTAAAATGCATTGAACAATTTTTTAAAGATTTTAGGATTTATTTCATGACTTTTATTAAACTTTACCTCTTACATATATTGTACACAAATTATGTAATATATAATAAATGTCAATTTAGTATTAACTAATTAAACTTGTATAAATAATATTAGACGTAGATTATTTAAATAATTATAAATTATATGTATTACCTATAATAGTTTAGATAGATATAAACTATATTTTAAATTAATACTAATCCTACTTTTAATTGGAAAACATCTCTATCTATATCCTATCCTAACAAAGCAAAATCCAATTTATTTAAATAAAATCCTATCTAACTTAGGAGATAAATCTAAAACAAATACCTATATAAACCCAATACATCCCCCTTCTATCAGCCATAATTCGAAATTATTTTTACTCCAATAGAAACACTAAAATTCGTCATTAGAATTCAGCCCCGCTTTTTAGCAGCAAGAGCAACTTGGAACGACGATATCTCCTAGCTCTGAACTCCGTTTCGCCTCCATTTTTTTAAAAGAAGCGCACCGAGATAAGGTTTCCAAAAACATATTTTAATAGAAAAATTTTGTTTTGTAAATTTCTGCAAAACTGTTTGAGTATCTAGTGTCTAAAAAATAAACGTGTTTCGTTATTTTTGCGATTTCGGAAGATTTCGGAAACGAAAATGTGATCTGTTTTTAGTATTTCGGAAAGCTGAAACGAAAACCTATACCATATCCTAACTTTAAAATTTATTAAATAAATGTAATAGGTGCAGTACTAATTATAATTAGATAATAGACTATTTTCAGCATCCGAAGTTGTTCCTACACCTTCCTTTTTGTGCGCTGTTGTTGATTCATCGCCAGGACATTATCTTACCTCACTCGAACATCAGGCAAGATACCTTGCCATCTTTACTGCTTACAATTAGTTGCATCTTATTATTCAGTTATTGTATAATTTATGTACTTTTTTTTAGTTATTTATTTTCCCTCTTGTATGTGGGCCTAGAGTTAAGAGACTACCGTCAATGTAATGCATCTCATTAACTTGTTACGATTGCATCACGAAATGTGTGTGTGTTGAGAGTACATATAGAGATCACTTGCGTGTTGGTTGATCCCTCGTGCGCATGCGTTGGAAATAACTGTCAATATATGCATGTTAGAAGACTTGACAGTTATTAGGTATAAAACAGTATTATGGAAGCGACATGTGTTGGTGTGTCATGGTTACGACACATGTATAGTATCATTGGGGGGACAGAACAACTATTAGCGTAGGGGCTACATTTACATTTACACATATTTTTGGCCGATAGCGAATCGGATGAGCGCTACTTACTGTCCCGGGGCCGATAGCGACTCAGATAACCGTTACTTACTGCCCATGGCCGATAATGACTCGGATGAGCGCTACTTACTGCCACTCTTTATTTACTCTACTAATCCTACAACCCCTGCGTAGAATGTTGTCCTCAAAGTGCATATCACTTAGACGGTTAGGGACCCAGTTGTGTTATAGTTTATAGTATTTACGTTTGTAGTTATAAATGACATGTTCTTCCTGTATCTTGTTACATCCCTCTGAGAACCTGGTGATTTCTCTAGGTGTGTTTTTGTGATTTTTGCAGGTGCTCTAGCCAAGGTCATAGTTTACAATCTACCTTCGCGATGCTAGCTCTTGGATCGTCTTTCTCTTTGCTCGACTCTTCCATCGTTGCTATGTATTTCTCTCTCTTTAGTTGGTAGTGGATTTGTCTCTGCCCAACGTTTGTACAAATAACATTTATAAGTTGATTCTATGATATATTTATTTGTGGATGAGATTAGTATTATGGCTTACTACATTTTACAGCTTATGTGTACATACGAGATATCCATATATTGGAGTATACTTCTTATGTAGGCAGCTGGTATGTCTACGTACTTAGCTCAAGTATTTTGGGACTAGGGTATTACAGGAGGCGCATGCAGGGACTTATCTTCTGTCTTTTGGGATCAGGAGTAAGTCAGGAGTGCATGGCTTTTGAGGCGCATGCAAATTGCCGAGCGCATGGCTGTGAAGGCACATGCAAGTGATCGTTCGGCCACGTGACAAAGCACAGTTATAGCCGACAAAATCAAGTAATAATGATGCTGACGTCTGCGGCCCTTCGTTTTCTGTAAAAAGCTGCAACCGTTCAGTCTTTGGGGAATGTGCTGCTAACTCTGTCACAAAGCATTAATTGCTTGACGGGTGGCGTGTTGAAGTGGGTGATCAGTTTGTGCTCTACTAGGCGCATGGGTCTATGTCCCATTAGGCACATCGGTATGGATCGTACGGTACTGATGGCGCATCTGCTGTATGGCCCATCCTTATTAGCCCGTTTGTTGAGTTCTTTGAGGCGTTAATGGCTGTTTTGACTTGGTTGAATACGAAAAGGCAGATTCATCATCATAAATGCAAATTTATTGCACAGAATACGAGGAGACTGCCACTTGGCGTATGAACGAAGGTTGCCCCGGCCTATAAATAGCTTTTGTAAAGAGTTTTGTTTCTCATTTCACTTAGCTATCCTTCATGGAGAGGAACTCGATCGGTCCCCTGCCTTGGCGAGTTGACAATGAACTCCTTTTGAAGACGAAGATGTGCCGAGTTGGTTTTCTCACCATCGGCCCTGTTTTCATACAAGCCTGTGAAAGTGCCTGTTGCATCTAAATATCTGGATCGTCGTGTCCCGACACAAGCTGAAGGTGCCTGTTGTATTGAAAGAACGTGGCAGTTGTCACGATCCGCACCCTAGAGTAAGGGCAAGAGACGTGGGTACGTCCAGCCTATGCCGCAGTGTCGGCGGTAGAACGCTGTCCTAGGTCAACATCTAACAATATAAAGGTACATGTACAGTATATACTCTCCGAATGGAGGTGACATACCAATACAGTCTCAATCACATCTAAGGTAGAGCATGATAAAAGATAGATAGATAGATAAGAACAGAATGAAATCCACAGAGAATACAATCCAGATAAGTCTAAGTGTCTAAATAAATACATATCCCAAATAACATCTCAGAATCTCAATACAGTAATCCAGAAAGATAAAGTGAAAGACATCCTAATCTAGGGGAGTATCATCCACTGCTTGTGGGTCCTGCTGCTGGTCCAGGTCACAGCAATCCTCTAGGGTCGCACGTAATAAGAAGGGCAGAACGCCTGAGCCTCGTCCTCTATAATACTTTCAACAGGTCCAGTCAGGACAGGAGCGAGCACAGTACATCTCAACAAATCATAACAGGTTAGAAAATATAAACATGCTAGAGAGTAAGATACAGGAAACTGAAGAACAACATGATATAAAAAGAGAAAGACTATAAGTAAATAGATACAATATATAGAGAACTATCAGTTACTAGTGATTCAGAGCACAATATGGTTATGTAAACGGCACGATGTTGCATACGAGTAATCTAAAGAGGTTGAACACGAGTAATCTACTGGATTGATTACATAACCACTTCTACTCCCCCGCCCCAATCAATATACAAGGATCTAGCCAAGTTATGTTATCGTACACAAAGTATAGTCGCACATCATATGAGCACATGAGTATACACGATTTCATACGATTTGCACACAAAAAGTACGAACACAAGGAGTACACTATGCTCATGATAAAGTATACGAATACAAAATACCCGATGTATCTGCTAAGGGGATAACATCGTACGACAAGATCCATATAGTACTAATCCGTATTTCTAACGTGTCTGTATCATGTAAAGTAATCTAAAGCAGGAAATATAGTCCTAAACAAGATATGAAATGTTCAGAAAATGTACTCACCTGTATCATGAGTATCTGTAGAGTATCTACTGTCCGAGGAGTGGTGTCTGTCTCCTATAGAACAGTATAAGTCACTATAAGTCTAAAATAATATAACAGACTTCTACAATACATCTACATGAAGTTTGGGGTCAAACTGGACCAAAGTCAACTCTCGGTCAACTCTAGTCAACTAGACTAGTCAAACTAGGTCAACTAGGTCAAGCCTAAGCCAAACAAGTCTCACTAAGCCTAACCAGCCTATTCTAGCAAGCACATACCATTTCTAGGCTATACAAGCCAACAACACCTATATTGGCATTCATGCCATATACATAGGTAATGAGCCATAGGCATACACCCATAGGCTACATGCAATACTATACCACACATTCACACATTACATATGCTAATATAATTTAATATAGATCACACACATATACATATAATATATATAATTTATAATATAATAACACACATTTGTACCTATATAGGTTTCATGACAATATTACATATAGATGTGTATGTACATGTATATATATATATATAGAGTGTTAGGGAATAGGGCACATGTGCTTGTGTACATGTGTGTGTGTGATATGGTGACATGAGAGTGTATATGGTGTAGTGTGTCAATAGGAAAAGTTAGTGTAATACATGTGAGGGTGTTATAGTGTTACCACATGACAGTTAGCTAATAGGGTGTATGTGTGTATTAATCTGAAAAAAAACAGTGTGTGTGAGTGTACATATAGAATTAATGTGTGACAGTATTTGGTTAGTGAGAAATAGTAAGGGTGTGTGTGTAAGAGTGAACAGTGAGTGATAATGTCATATGGAAAATAGGAATAGTATAGTGTAACACAATGGTTGTGTGTGAGGGTTTAAAGTGGCATGTGTTCCTGTGTGTGTACATATAGAAAATAGTGTGTAAACCTGGGAAAAACTGTGAGTGACACATAGTGTGAACTAAGGGAATCAATGTCAATGCTATATGTGAAATTAACTTGACAGTTTAACATATGAACTAGTTGACAGTTCAATATACCAATCAACCTAACTAGCAGTTCACATATACCAACTAAACCTGGAATTGAAACATCAATTAAGTTTTGATAAGGAATGAAACATAAGACGGTGTCACATATACCAAACCCCAAATTCGAATTCAGTTTAAAGAAAGGGAATCAATATCAGTTTAAGGAAAGCAAATGGAAATAAAATCTCAGGTTTTAAGGATCCAGGAAAGACTAATTGACAGTTCATAAGTGAATCAATTGAATTCCCCATTCCCAGGTTTTGGTTGACAGTGAAATAATGAATCAAATGACAGTTAACATATGAAAACAATTACGAATTCTCATTTACTAATAACATCAACCCAACAACTAACCAATGACAGTTAATATTAAAACAGTTTGGACATAGAAAACTAACATTGAATCTCAGAGTTTAACTGGAATCTAACATTGGATTTCAAAATCTTTTTTAAAGGAAAGGAAATCAAGACAGTTTAAATAGGGAAATAAATCATATCAACTAATGTATCAGCCACATTATCGAAAGCCCAATCTCAATGTCTATTATTCCATTCTCTCAATAAAAACCCAAACCAACTTGTAAAATCAACTAATACACATGTCCAGGAATTAAAATGGCAAATTAATCGTTAATTTAACAGTTGGAAATGGAATTAAAGCTCAGGAAATAACAGGACTGAAAACATGTGTCAGTCCTATTGGGAATTTCAAATTTTGAATATGAAAACACATTAATATATGAGACTGAGGATTGGTAATTATGCTAGGGTGTGTGTACATGCCATATAGTGTAAATGTGTCCCACCACGAGGACACAGATGTGTCCAATTAATTTACAAAACAAAACACCAACTGGACACAGTGGAAATAGAGTCAGTCTCGTGCACGTGTTCCTTGGGCTCGTGCACCCGACACGACATGACACAAACCCCGTGCTTGTGTCCCAGTGTCGAGGGGGTCTAGGTCTAGGATGTGGACACCCTGAATTGGGTCCATGACACGTGTGTGTGTGACATGACATGTGTATCAGTAGCCAAAAATCGGCTGAACCGATACAGTACAATATCAGTGCACTCATGAATACGTGTCCGATACGACACGAGGACTCGTGCAACTTAGGGAGCCTCGTGTCAGTGTCTGCCCCTAAGTGTGTGTCAATTTTCTCGTGTCCAAGTGGCGTGTCCAGGGAGTTATAGCCCCCGAGTAGCAGGGGACTGCTGCTACGTTTGGAACGCGCGTGTTCGCGTGTCTAATCCGACACGACACGATGCAATTATCACCTCAGACAACCAGAAATCAATAAACAATACCAAACCGTAATTTTATATTCAAACCATTTCAGAAAATAAGAACGAAATGCCCATTGTGGCATTTCGTCGAATACTTAGGTATGCCCACTGATACGTGTCCGATATGGACACGTAATGGACACGAAACCTAGCAAAACCTATACCAACAGTTAGGGTACTCCTAGGGTTTCTTATTCATACATAGAAACTGGAATTTTATGGTAGGAATAAGAAGTTACCTAGTTTGTCAAAATGCTCAAAAAGCTCCAAAGAGGGGGTGTTCTTCTTGCTATCCGAACGTCTCCAAATTGTTCCTCCACTGAAATTTTTCACCATGGACAGAAAGTACACATGGATTAGATCCTAATGCAAGAAGTTTGAAGGAAAAAGGAGTTGAAATGGAATAGATATAGATTGGGGAAGATTGGGATTTACCTTTCTTTTTTAACTTGTTAATTTCCTAAAGGAGGCTAGCCATAGATGGAAGAGGCATTAAATAGGAGTGTGGAACCATAGGTGGCTGGCCATAAATGCTAGGGTTAGGGTTTTTGGGTGATTAATGGCTATAAATCAATCTAACTAATTCAATGGTTCACAAGCCTAGGTTTCACACTAGTCAAGTTGCAACCTAGTTGTTCCATCTAGTCATGACTTAACCAAGGCTAACAAATTCTAAGTAACACTAACCATGGTTAGCTAAGACTAGCTATGACTAATCTAGGTTAGGTCAAATCTAGTCTAGGGCTAAACACACTACAAGGCAATAAATTAAATCATATTCAAATCACACCATTACAATACTCATATCAATTTCCAAATAAATTTATATTAATTCAAATAAGCCAAAATGACCAAATTACCCCTAGAATAAAAATGATAATAAATTATCCTAATGACATGGTTAGGCTCTAGGTTATGCAACCACTAGGGTTTCACTAGCAGCACATCAAAATCATAAGTCATGACTTATAACAGTTTTTAAATAGTTTAAAAATGATTAAAAATTACCAAAAATTATAATGTGAAATAAATATCAATAAATAATAATATAATTACAAAATTTTAAAATTACCCTCATCTAGAAAACTGGGTGTTACAATCCTATTCCCCTTAAAAAAATTTCGTCCTCGAAATTAAGATGATCGCACCCCTTCTAGGTCAAACATAGTCAAGGGTCAATCACTAGTCAATTTCTCAACATCCAAGTACTTGGTCATCAGCTGGTCAACTTCTTAGGATTTTACCTATGCTAGCTACCTAAGTGTTGGCAACTAGAATTTAGCAAAAAGAGAAACTCTATAATAGAGTGGCTCTTAACTTTCCAATCCTATCAAGTCACCCATAACTAAGTACCTACAAGCTGAGCACACCAATCCCAAATACCACATATATATATGCTCAAGAACAACAACCCATCACATATATCCTAAGTATATCATCTATATATATATAACTGATCAACCAAGGGTTAAAGTAGACTAAACTTATAAGTGACTGAACAGATGCTTAGAATCTAGGCTAAGGATGAATGGTCTGCATCATCAGTGTAGGCAAAAGGTAATGATGCTAAGGAGACTGAAATTTATAAGCTAAAAGACAGGACATTTGGGTCCACTTGTATAGTCAAAGTAAAAGGAAACCTACATGGTGACTGAAACATGCCTCTAGATCAACCTGGCCTCTCCTCTATATCTGGCTGAACTAACTACATACAGGACAGTGGTCTGAAAAAGTGAACCAAACTGGTGTACAGGGAATGCAATAGGCAGTATACTGCAAATGAGTATAGGCTACGTACCAATCAAAATACATTACATATATATACAAACTATATATATTAACTCTCATCACCTCAACTCTACTCAGGGTCTAATAACACACACTCCCTACCACATGCCTATCACTCCAATGAAGGGGTCAGATACTGTAAGGTGTACTGGGACAGAACAGTGAACTGTCCCAAGTGGTGAGTGCAGACCTCTAGTATGCATGATACTAATTCTCCAGATATACAGAATATGGTAAGGGGTTGATGGTTATATTAGTGAGTCAATAATTGGGGTCTGAACTATGGTCTAGTGAAACCTATGATGCAACATAGTAGGTAATAAAATTTGAGTGCAGTGAACAACTTGTACAAGTCTGAACCAAGGGACAGGGTATCTAGTGAAGGGTCTGCACACTGCCTACAAAGGTTGATCAAACATGACTGAACTCCACACAAAGAGAAATTAACTAAAGTAGAAAACTGAACCAAATATAGGCTAAATAACATGTCAATAATCCTATACAATAATGACCTATAGGTACCAACCAACCCATATCCCATATGCCAATATCATCTGCAATCTATATGTATATAGGCCTCTCAGTCTTAGGTGAACTACAACTATACACAAGGACAGGCTCTGGTCATGGGTACCTTACTGGAAAAAGGTAAGGGAAAATAATAACAATCATCAAGGCTGTAAGGCATACTAACATCCTATATGTAAACTGGTTGGTATTATAATAACAAGGAAATCATCTACAATGGGTTACTATTCTAATACCAATGCTAACTATCATCTCTAAGGTACAGACACTCTACAAGTCATCATATCATTACACTATGAAAGAACTACATATGAATAAGCTACAAAACTAAATATCCCTACTCCTAAGTTATTTGATGATGGAATACAATTTTTATAACAACAGAAGGGTATGATAATCATATGCGTCTGTCCAAAATCATGTTGTTCAAAGTCTTTGTCATGCTAGTGAGCAAGGCTACGAGAATCACAGAGTCCTTGACTAAGGTACATACCTCTAGGTTCATGGTATTTAAAATTTTTGCATTGCCGCATACGACGGCGAAAACCTTAAATTTCCACACCCGAGAAATACGTCCAAAATCTGACTATATATCCTCACTATGCCAGCTAACATGACTATCGAAGATTCTAGATCCTATAACTGAAGTGACCTAGCCCATATGATTTATCTCAAAAGAATCCAACATAACACATGAACAACTGAACAAAATTGATCAATCAACCAGGAACAGAGGGAATTGAAATTCAAGATAGTTATAAGAGGCAATGGCGGAAATGGAATCGAGAAATTTGAAACTTGCAGTAAGATCTCTAATGGTCTGTGCATCCTTGACTGTCCTGACGATAGCTCGCCCTGCTGGTTTCCCCTGGTCTGCTGCTGATGCTGCATGAACCGCTGCTGCTGAGAGAAATCGGGAATGACGGGAAAAGATCTCTGTACAGACGAAAGTGCACCTCCAATGTAGCAGAAATGCCAACCTGAGTCGGCACAACAGGAGCTGCGGTCTCGAAGCCCTGATGAACAGGACGAGAGGTGGCCAGCCTCTCGATAGTATTTCTCGGACCGGAGCGATGAGATCGTGTCTCCATAACCATCATGAAGACAGACCAAAACAAGAAGCAATTTCTGAGAATGAAGCGAAAATTCAAAGGAGGATAGTTTATATTCAAGGGAAGTCAATAAGCAACAATTAGATAAAAGGAATCTGATTAAGAGTTCTTCCTAGTGTGATTGAGTACCTTCAAAAATATCATAATCTTACTGCAGGCTGTGGTGATACTCTAGATCGAATACCACTACATAAACTCGACCTGTATGGGCCACCACTAAAAATGTGTCACGACCCACACCCTAGAGTAAGGGCACGAGACATGGGTACGTCCAGCCTACGCCGTAGTATCAGCGGTAAAACGCTGTCCTAGGTCAACATCTAACAATATAAAGGTACATGTATAGTATATACACTCTAAATGGAGGTGACATAGCAAAACAGTCTCAATCACATCTAAGGTAGAGCATGATAAAAGATAGATAGATAGATAGATAGATAAGAATAGAATGAAATCCACAGAGAATACAATCTAGATAAGTCTAAGTATCTAAATAAATACATATCCCAAATAATATCTCAGAATCTTAATACAGTAATCCAGAAAGATAAAGTAAAAGACATCCTAATCTAGGGGAGTGTCAACCACTGCTAGTGGGTCCTGCTGCTGGTCCAGGTCACAACCATCCTCTAGGGTCGCACGTAATAAGTAGGACAGAACGCCTGAGTCTCGTTGTCATGACCCACACCCTAGAGTAAGGGTACGAGACGTGGGTACGTCCAGCCTACGCCGCAGTATCGGCGGTAGAACGATGTCCTAGGTCAATCATCTAACAATATAAAGGTACCTGTACAGTTTATACTCTTCGAATGGAGGTAACATCACAATATACAGTCTCAATCACATCTAAGGTAGAAGATGAAAGACAGATAGATAGATAGATAGTAACTCAAAGAGAACAGTAGCATAGATGAAAAAAGTCTAAGTGTCTAGGATACATAACATCCAGAATGACAACTCATAATACAATAAGTCTAAGAGTCTATACATCTCCACATCTCAAAATACAACTCAGAATGTGAGACAAAATATAATGTAGAAAAGACTGTCTAGCTAACTGGTCTAGACTACTGGAGCAACATCCTCAGCTGCAGGTGGATCCTGCTGAGGGTCCTCAACACAAGTGTCATCTAGTCCTGCTCCATAATATGTAGTCACCCATACCTCATCCTCATCCTCTGTAATATTTTTAACAGGTCCAGTCAGGACAAGAACGAGCACAATACATGTCACACAGTTCATATCAGGTTAGGAAATACGATACAGGCAATAGAGTAAGATACAGGACGTGCTGAAAGGAAATATACGCTGTAAAAGAGATAGCTGTAATAAAATATCTACTGTATATAGAGAACTGTAAGTGACTAGTGATGTAGAGTACAAGATAGGCATGTGAATGGCTAGAATTTATACATGATTACACTACTGAGTTTGCACATGATTACACTACTTTGGAATTATTCACATGTCTACTTCTACTACCCCGTTTTTCCAATCAATACACAAGGAACTAGACAAGTTACGTTATTATACATGATTACTTCACATGAGGCTCATAAATGAGTATACGTGAAGTTATACATGAGGGCTCAGTGAACATGAGAGTACATGATCACATGAGTGCACATGCATGATGGAAGCATAGAAGTACATGATGAAAGTGAAACACACGTAACATGAAGTACCCGATGCTCCCGAGGGGGATAACATCTCATGTAAAGATCCATATATAACTAATCCGTGTTAACAACATGACAGCATCAAGTAAAGTAATCTAGAGCGAGAAAGTAAAGCCTGAACAAGTATGAAATGGTCAGAGAATGTACTCGCCTACTGTATGAATGTCTGTAGAGAATATGCTGTCTGATGAGAGGTGTCTGGCTCCTGATCAGAGCAACACAAGTCACAATGTGTTCTAAATAGTAAAAATGAATTTTACTATGCATACTACATGATTCTAGGTCAATCTGGTCAAAAGTCAACTCTTGGTCAACTCTGGTCAACTCTAAAAGTCAAACTAGGTCAAACTAGTCAAAGTTAGGTCAACCAAATGTCAAACTAGTTAGGGTTTAGTCAAACTAGTCATTCTAGGTTAATTCAAGTTCAATCTAGGTCAACTAGGTTAAGTTTGACCTAAGGTTGACTTTGGTCAACCTTTAGTCAACAAGGGTCAACTAGTAGGTGTTTAGGTCATTAGGTCAATTGGGTTAGCCCCAATGCCATAGGCTAATCACTTAGGCCATAGGCTAGTGACTTAGGTTTCCATATAACCTATATTTAGAAGTCATACATATATATTTATCTATATATATATATAGATATACACAATCTATCTACTACCTATATATGTATCAATATATGAATACACTATATATAATACCAAAACCCACATATATATATATAACACTATACATGATCTAGTAAAGATATATATATATATCATATATATATATATACATATATATACTCACAAAACTTATATATAATATATATATATAGGGAGAGAAGTAAAATAGAGAGAGAGTGAAAGAGAGAGAATAGTGAGAGAGAGAATAGTGAGAGAGAGAATGGGCTGTCACAGGAAAAGGGGGGGTGTGTGTTCCAGTTTCCTGGAAACAGGAAACAACACCATACAACACACACAAATGCACACACACACCTACATATATACATACATGTATATACACATGTATATACATGTATACACCCTAAAATCCTACCTACACACTCACATACACATATACTACCTATACATACACTGAAAATACACATATACATGTATAAATCATATTAAAAATAGATTTGAAATTCGAATTTGAAAAACTGGGAATATCCCAAATTCTGGAATAATAGCACTGTGCATAGGTAAACATGGTAAACCTATGTACACACACAAAACAGAGCTAAGGCTCGAACCTAAAGGTTGGTAACTGATGTCCCAAGTGTCCTCTAGTGTCTAGGGGGCCGGACACGACACTACGACACGATTAGAAGTGTCCACACACTCAAAAACCCAATCGGGTAAACTGATACGCACACACGCGTACACAGCGTCGTGCACGCGGTTGCGCGTCTCGTGCTCGTGACACAGGACACGACACATCTCGTGCTCGTGTTCTCGTGTTCGCCACTTGAAGGGCTATACACTCGTGTCACCACGAGGTGCCCAAGTGTCATGTCCGTGCGACACGATACGCGCGAAGTTGGCCCCCGCGCGCGTGTGCGCTGACAGCGCGTGTCCAGTGCGAGTGAGATTTCTCACTCGACACGACACGACGCGACACCAAACTTTGGGGGCATGCTCGCAGACATTGCCCCCGTGTCCAAGTCAAATATCACGTGTCTTAGTGCTCTGTGCAGTGAGCACGAAGGGTGTGGTAGCAGGGCACGCACGCGAGCCTCGTACAGCGGGTTCGTATCCATTTTGGACATGGACACAGCACAAAAATGTGCTCAGTCATGGTGTTTCGTGATCAGCAAGTCTAGGGCTACATGATCATGTAATTTGTTTTACATTTTAACAAAATCAAATCCTTTGTGGCATTTCACCAAACAAGGGTTTATAGGCTAGGATACGTGTCCGATACGGACACCAAACCAACTCTAATTTTCACCAAACTTGACCTACAGTTAGGGTAGTCCTATATGCATGCATTTATGAAGAAAAAACAGAATATTAGCAAGGTTTATGGGTATTTACCTATTTGTGCAATTTCAAGAGAAAATTAATAAAGAGGGGGTGTGCTTCCTTCCACTTGGTGATGTCCAAAGCTCATGAAATCTGGATTGCTAGCCTCCCTTAGCACCCTTGATGTTGTAGGGTCCCAATGCAAAAGACTAGAGGTGATTTGGATCAAAAATGATCAAGTTGTGTAGGTTTGAAGGAAATGGGATTTTGTAGGATTAAAATTCATGTAAAATGTTCATGAATGATTTGATGAGGTTATATAGAATGGTGTGGCTGCTAGGGGGGTGTCCTTGGCCGGCCATGGCAAAGGGGGTGTCCTTGCCCTTTCCTTCATGGTTAAGGCAAGACTTTGGTGCTAAAGTTGGGATACTTTTGAGGGTTTCAAGCAAAATATCCATTTTGTCAATATCTAGATATTTTCATTGCTTTAACCCATGACCAATTATCCATCCTCTAACTTCTAGGTTAGTAGCTAACCTCTAGATTAGGGTGAGATAGGTTAGGGGCTACTCATGGTACTTAACCATGATTAAAATAATATTAAAATCACATAATTCCAAATGAAATCTAGTAATTTACCAAAATACCCTTTTAGGCTAAAATCACTAATTTGATGTTCTAAGCCTATGGCTAGGCTCACATGGTCATGGCAACTTCTAGGTTAAGGAAAACTAGGATTTACACTAAGGTTTTGCTAGTAAGTCACAAGGTCATAAGTCATGACTTTAAAAAATGGTTTTAATTACACTAATAATCACCAAAAATCCTATCATGCCTAAAACACCATTAATAAACAATAAAAATAATAAATTTTCAAAAATCCCTAATTTCAGAAAATAGGGTGTTACAATTCTACCCTCCTAACAATAATTTCGTCCTCGAAATTTAAGACGAAACTGAAACTAATGAGAAGGATAGAAATCATACCTCAGGGTATAAATAGATCGCTCGCGCATCTCATCCTCCCGTTCCCAAGTGGACTCTCCTGGAGAATGATGCCTCCATACGACACGAACCAATGGTATCGTCTGGTTCCTCAATGCCTTCTCCCATCGATCCAGAATCTTAACAGGCTGCTCTGGATAACGAAGAGTAGGACCCACCTCGATCTCGGAATGATCAAGTACATGGCTAGGATCTGCCACGTACCGTCTCAACTGCGACACGTGAAATACGTTGTGGACTCCTACCAATGCTGGTGGTAAGTCTAGCCTGTAAGACACGTCACCGACTCTCCTGCTGATAACGAAAGGGCCGATGAAACGCGGGCTAAGCTTTCCACCTCTACCAAAACGTATCGTGCCACGTGTCAGAGATATCCTCAAGAATACCAGGTCTCCAACCTAATCACAAACAAGGTCTCAATTTAATTATGATAATCAAACATGGTTAACAAAACACAAACAAGACAACCTAATTCTAATCCTATATCTAAACTGTACCTCAAACTCCAAAGGTCTGCGGTGGCTATCGGCCCAGTGCCGATGTCTGTCCTGCGCCACGCGAAGCCGATCTCTGATAAGCTTCACCTTCTCTGCTGCATCTACAACCATCTCAGGCCCCAATAAAACTCGCTCCCCAACATCATCCCAAGACAAGGGTGTACGACATCTACGCCCGTACAGTGCCTCGAAAGGGGACATTTCGATGCTGGCCTGAAAGCTGTTGTTGTATGCAAACTCTACTAAGTGCAGGTGAATCTCCCAAGATCCTCCAAAGTCCAGGACACAAGTCTGCAACATGTCCTCCAGTGTCTGAATGGTCCGCTCTGACTGTCCGTCTGTCTGCGGGTGGTATGCGGTACTAAACTTGAGCTGAGTGCCCAAGCTAATATGCAAGCTCCTCCAGAAATGTGAAGTTAAACGACTGTCCTGGTCCGATACAATGCTCACTGGAACTCCATGAAGTCTGACTATCTGCCTCATATACATCTCTGATAGCTTCTCGGTAGACAAACCCACTTTGAATGGCAAAAAGTGGGCCGATTTGGTCAACCTGTCGACAATGACCCAAATTGCATCCTTCCCTCCTAGAGTACGCGGCAATCCCGAAACAAAGTCCATCGTAATGTGCTCCCACTTCCACGCCGGAATGGGCAATGGCTGCAACAGTCCTCCTGGCCTCTGTCTCTCTGCCTTGACCTGCTGGCAGATCAAACACCTGGCTACGAAGTGTGCTACCTCGTGCTTCATCCTACTCCACCATACATGCTCTCTCAGATCCCTATACATCTTGTTGGCTCCCGGATGTATCGAGTACTGAGAACAGTGGGCCTCCTGCATAACCTGCTCCCGAAAGTCTCCAGTGGGCACATACAGTCTGGAACCGTACCTCAATGCGCCATCTCCTGCCAGAGTGAACTCATCGTCCGCAAATCCCTGTCTGACCTGCTCCCTGATGCATCGTAGAGAAACGTCATCGAACTGAGCCGACTTGATCCTATCAATCAAGTCCGACTGAATCTGGAGGCCCCACATCTGCATCTGCACTCCCGGCACAATCACCTCGATCCCAAGGCTCTCCAAATCTGCTAACAAGTGACGATCCATCGTCAAGAACATAGCTGTCGGATATCTGCTCAAAGCATCAGCAACTACGTTGGCCTTCCCTGGGTGATACTGCAGTAGAATATCAAAGTCCTTCATCAGCTCCAGCCATCTGCGTTGCCTCATGTTCAGCTTCTTCTGCATAAATACGTATTTCAAGCTCTTGTGGTCTGTAAATATCTCCACGTGCTCTCCATACAAATAGTATTTCCACAGCTTCAGAGCAAAGATAACTGCCACCAACTCTAAAGCATGGGTAGGGTAGTTCTTCTCATGGGGCCGTAACTGCCTGGAAGTATAGGCAATCACCTTCCCATGCTGTTGCAAGACACAACCCAAACCCTTCCCCGAGGCGTCACTATAAATAGAGAACCCGCCTGATCCTGATGGCAATGTCAGAATCGGGGCTGTCGTCAACCGCTTCTTCAACTCATCGAAAGCGGCATGACACTCCTCTGACCAGACAAAATCTGCGTCCTTCCGGGTCAGCCTAGACAACGGCTCTGCAACCCCGGAGAAATCCTGGACGAACCTCCTGTAGTAGCCTGCCAATCCCAGAAAGCTTCTGATCTCTGCCACTGACGTCGGTGCTGCCTAAGCCTCAACTGCTGATATCTTCCTTGGGTCGACTGAGATCCCATCTCCAGTCACTACATGACCCAGGAAGTCAACTCTATCTAGGAAGAACTCGCACTTCGAGAGCTTACCGTAAAGCTGCTCCTGCCTGAGAGTCTCCAGGACCACTCTCAAGTGCTCCTCATGCTCCTCCTCTGTCTTCGAGTACACCAGGATGTCGTCGATGAACACCACCACGAACTTATCTAAGTACTGGTGGAACACCTTGTTCATCAAGTTCATGAACACCGTCGGAGCATTAGTCAACCCAAACGGCATCACCATAAACTCGAATTGGCCGTACCGCGTCCTGAACACCGTCTTCAGGATATCCTCCCTCTTCACCTTTACCTGATGGTAGCCTGACCTTAGATCAATCTTTGAGAATACCCGAGCTCCGCTCAACTGATCGAAGAGATCGTCGATCCGTGGCAGTGGATATCTGTTCTTGATCGTCAGACTGTTGAGTGCCCTGTAGTCGATACACATCCGTACCGACCCATCCTTCTTCGGTACAAAGAGTACCGGTGCACCCCAAGGTGAAGAACTAGAGCGGATGAAGCCCTTGTCCTGCAACTCATCCACCTGCTTCTTCAATTCCACCAGCTCGCTGTTGTTCACTCGATAGACGTGCTGAGAAATGGGTTCCGCACCTGGAACCAAGTCTATCGAGAACTCAACATCTCTGTCTGGTGGAAGCCCAGGCAATTCCTCTAGAAATACGTCCATAAACTCAGCAATCAAAGGATGTGGAGCTGGCTGCTCCTCAACTGAAGCTCCACAGAAAACTCCGCAAGTCTGCTCTGCCTGCCGTCGGGAATATACAAACTCTGGCTCTCCTGGCGCTCTGAACAGAACTCTACCCCGCGGCAATCTATGCTGGCGTGGTTCCTGCTCAACCAATCCATACCGAGTACAATATCGTAGTTCGGTAGTGGCATTACGAGCAAACACACATCCAACTCTCGGCCTCCCAAAACTACTCTCCGTCCCTTGCAAACATCACGAACGAGGATAATGCCACCTCCGGTCGTGATCTTGCAAGTCCTAGGCAATGATTCAGATATAACATGATGTCGAATCGCAAAAGATACTGATACAAAGCTATGGGAAGCCCCAAAATCGAACAATGCATAAGCTGGAATAGAGTCAAGAAGAATAGAACCTGCTATCAGCTCTCCAATAACCTCAGCATCCTCTACTGCCATAGCGTAGGCTCGCCCCTGCTGACCACCCCTGGCCTGATGCTGGTGTTGGATGAACCTCTGCTGCTGAGTCGGTAAAGGTCCCTTCTGCTGCCCTGTCGGAGCCTTGGCTCCGCCTCCCTGAACTGGTCGTCCCGAAGACATGGGACACTCTCTCAGCTGGTGGTCTCCGGAACCACATAATAGACACCTGCCAAGCCTCTTTCTGCAGTCATTCCATCCATGACCCTGCTTCTTGCAAAAAGTGCAACTGACGACCTGCTGCCTGGGTGCCTGCTGCTGGTGCCAAGGCTGCTGCTGCACCTGCTGGAACGGCCTCTGCTGCTGGAATGGCCTCTGCTGCTGGTGCTGAAAATGAGGCCTCTTGGCCTGTCCTCCACTGCTGCCAGCTCCCTGGGTGTCGCGGCCCCTCTTGAGCTTCAGCTCAAGATCATCCTCAGCCGCCATCGCTCCTGATAGGATCTCCTCAAAAGTGGCATTCCTGTCACTCTTGGTCAAGGACTTGACCTCCTTGACTAAGCCCTTCCTGAACCTCCTCGCCTTCGCTGTCTCGCTAAGGCCCTCCACGAATCTGCTCAATCGACAAAACTCACCAGAATACTCCTCTACAGTCTGGTTCCCCTGAACCAGGTTCTCGATCTGGGTCTCCAAAGCACCGACTGCCTGATCCGGGAAAAACTTTCCCTTGAAGAGCTCCTTGAAAGCTCTCCATGTCTTCCCTGGAGTGCCTACTCTCGGGTCCGTCTGATACCAGGTACGGGCAAGATCCTACATCTGGCTGGCTGCTGCCTCTATCTGGAGTCCGGCTGGTATCTCCGCCAGTCGAAAGATCTCCTCAATGTGCTCAATCCAGTCATCAGCATAAAGAATCCCCTCTGTCCCTAAGAAGTCCCTGGGGTTCATCTTCTTGAAGTCCTGAATGCCCGGAATCCTCTGCTGTCGCGGCTGTCCCAATCCTCCCTGTGGCTGGACAGCCAACCTCTCCACCATCGCTCTAGCCAGCTGATGGGCCTCATCTATGCCTCTGGTAAACTCCGCTGTCTGACGCTGCTGCTGGGCCTGCTGCGTCTCTAGGAAATGCTGGAAGTATGAAAACATCTGTGCAGCATCCACTAATCCAGATGGTATTGGCGGCTGGAACTGCTGCTGGTGTTGCTGAAACTGTGGCTGACGAAACCGCGGGGGAGGCATGTCTGGGGTAGCTGGGATGGTCCCCCGAATAAGTAGAGGTGCACCTCCAAATGTGGCAGAAGCTCCCACATGAGCTGGAGTAAAGGGAGCTGTGGTCCCCGGGTCTTGGTGAGCTGGACGAGAGGTGGCAGACCTCTCAGTGGTGTCACCTGGACCGAGACGCTGCGATCGTGTCTCCACCATCCTGAAGACAGATTAACAGAAAAATCAATACGGAGAAGAAACGATATAGTCAAAGGGGACAGTTTATTTCAAAAGAAAGACAATATCAGCAAGAATTTAGATAGCAGGGATTTAGATAAGAGTTTTTCCTAATGTGATTGAGTACCTCAAAACTACATCCTATTTCCTACTGCAGGCAGTGGCGGTACTCTAGTTCGAATACCACCACATAAACAAAACCTGCATGGGCCACCACTAAAAACGTGTCACGACCCGCACCCTAGAGTAAGGGCACGAGACGTGGGTACGTCCAGCCTACGCCACAGTGTCAGCGGTAGAACGCTGTCCTAGGTCAATCATCTAACAATATAAAGGTACCTGTACAGTTTATACTCTCCGAATGGAGGTAACATCACAACATACAGTCTCAATCACATCTAAGGTAGAAGATGAAAGACAGATAGATAGATAGATAGTAACTCAAAGAGAACAGTAGCATAGATGAAATAAGTCTAAGTGTCTAGGATACATAACATCCAGAATGACAACTCATAATACAATAAGTCTAAGAGTCTATACATCTCCACATCTCAAAATACAACTCAGAATGTGAGACAAAATATAATATAGAAAAGACTGTCTAGCTAACTGGTCTAGACTACTGGAGCAACATCCTCAGCTGCAGGTGGATCCTGCTGAGGGTCCTCAACGCAAGTGTCATCTAGTCCTGCTCCATAATATGTAGTCACCCATGCCTCATCCTCATCCTCTGTAATATTTTCAACAGGTCCAGTCAGGACAGGAACGAGCAAAATACATCTCACACAGTTCATATCAGGTTAGGAAATACGATACAGGCAATAGAGTAAGATACAGGACATGCTAAAAGGAAATATACGCTGTAAAAGAGATAGCTGTAATGAAATATCTACTGTATATAGAGAACTGTAAGTGACTAGTGATGCAGAGTACAAGATAGGCATGTGAATGGCTAGAATTTATACATGATTACACTACTGAGTTTGCACATGATTACACTACTTTGGAATTATTCACATGTCTACTTCTACTCCCCCGTTTCCCCAATCAATACACAAGGATCTAGACAAGTTACGTTATTATACATGATTACTTCACATGAGGCTCATAAATGAGTATACGTGAAGTTATACATGAGGGCTCAGTGAATATGAGAGTACATGATCACATGAGTGCACATGCATGATGGAAGCATAGGAGTACATGATGAAAGTGAAACACATGTAACATGAAGTACCCGATACTCCCGAGGGGGATAACATCTCATGTAAAGATCCATATAGTACCAATCCGTGTTACCAACGTGACAGCATCAAGTAAAGTAATCTAGAGCGAGAAAGTAAAGCCTGAACAAGTATGAAACGGTCAGAGAATGTACGCGCATGCTGTATGAATGTCTGTAGATAATATGCTGTCTGAGGAGAGGTGTCTGGCTCCTGATCAGAGCAACACAAGTCACAATGTGTTCTAAATAGTAAAAATGAAGTTTACTATGCATACTACATGATTCTAGCTCAATCTGGTCAAAAGTCAACTCTTGGTCAACTCTGGTCAACTCTAAAAGTCAAACTAGGTCAAACTAGTCAAAGTTAGGTCAACCAATGTCAAACTAGTTAGGGTTTAGTCAAACTAGTCATTCTAGGTTAATTCAAGTTCAATCTAGGTCAACTAGGTTAAGTTTGACCTAAGGTTGACTTTGGTCAACCCTTAGTCAACAAGGGTCAACTAGTAGGTGTTTAGGTCATTAGGTCAATTGGGTTAGCCCCAATGCCATAGGCTAATCACTTAGGCCATAGGCTAGTGACTTAGGTTTCCATATAACCTATATTTAGAAGTCATACATATATATATATATATATATATATATATATATATATATATATATATATATATATATATATATATATATATATTTAGATATACACAATCTATCTACTACCTATATATGTATCAATGTATGAATACACTATATATAATACCAAAACCCACATATATATATATATATATATATATATATATATATATATATATATATATATAATACTATACATGATCTAGTAAAGATATATATATATCATATATATATATATACATATATATACTCACAAAACTTATATATAATATATATATATAGGGAGAGAAGTAAAATAGAGAGAGAGTGAAAGAGAGAGAATAGTGAGAGAGAGAGAGAATGGGCTGTCAAAGGAAAAGGGGGGGTGTGTGTTCCAGTTTCCTCGAACCAGGAAACAGCGCCCACACAACACACACAAATGCACACACACACACCTACATATATACATACATGTATATACACATGTATATACATGTATACACCCTAAAATCCTACCTACACACTCACATACACATATACTACCTATACATACACTGAAAATACATATATACGTGTATAAATCATAATAAAAATAGATTTGAAATTCGAATTTGAAAAACTGGGAATATCCCAAATTCTGGAATAATAGCACTGTGCATAGGTAAACATGGTAAACCCATGTACACACACAAAACCGAGCTAAGGCTCGAACCTAAAGGTTGGTAACTGATGTCCCAAGTGTCCTCTAGTGTCTAGGGGGCCAGACACGACACTACGACACGATTAGAAGTGTCCACACACTCAAAAACCCAATCGGGTAAACTGATACACACACACGCGTACACAGCGTCGTGCACGCGGTTGCGCATCTCGTGCTCGTGACACAGGACACGACACATCTCGTGCTCGTATCCTCGTGTTCGCCACTTGAAGGGCTACACGCTCGTGTCACCACGAGGTGCCCAAGTGTCGTGTCCGCGCGACACGATACGCGCGAAGTTGGTCCCCCGCGCGCGTGTGCGCTGACAGCGCGTGTCCAGTGCGAGTGAGATTTCTCACTCGACACGACACGACGCGACACCAAACTTTGGGGGCATGCTCACAGACATTGCCCCCGTGTCCAAGTCAAATATCACGTGTCCTAGTGCTCTGTGCAGTGAGCACGAAGGGTGTGGTAGCAGGGCACGCACGCGAGCCTCGTACAGAGGGTTCGTGTCCATTTTGGACACGGACACAGCACGAAAACGTGCTCAGTCATGGTGTTTCATGATCAGCAAGTCTAGGGCTACATGATCATGTAATTTGTTTTACATTTTAACAAAATCAAATCCTTTGTGGCATTTCACCAAACAAGGGTTTATAGGCTAGGATACGTGTCCGATACGGACACCAAACCAACTCTAATTTTCACCAAACTTGACCCACAGTTAGGGTAGTCCTATATGCATGCATTTATGAAGAAAAAACAGAATATTAGCAAGGTTTATGGGTATTTACCTATTTGTGCAATTTCAAGGGAAAATCAATAAAGAGGGGGTGTGCTTCCTTCCACTTGGTGATGTCCAAAGCTCATGAAATCTGGATTGCTAGCCTCCCTTAGCACCCTTGATGTTGTAGGGTCCTAATGCAAAAGACTAAAGGTGATTTGGATCAAAAATGATCAAGTTGTGTAGGTTTGAAGGAAATGGAATTTTGTAGGATTAAAATTCATGTAAAATGTTCATGAATGATTTGATGAGGTTATATAGAATGGTGTGGCTGCTAGGGGGTGTCCTTGGCCGGCCATGGCAAGGGGGGGTGTTCTTGCCCTTTCCTTCATGGTTAAGGCAAGACTTTGGTGCTAAAGTTGGGATACTTTTGAGGGTTTCAAGCAAAATATCCATTTTGTCAATATCTAGATATTTTCATTGCTTTAACCCATGACCAATTATCCATCCTCTAACTTCTAGGTTAGTAGCTAACCTCTAGATTAGGGTGAGATAGGTTAGGGGCTACTCATGGTACTTAACCATGATTAAAATAATATTAAAATCACATAATTCCAAATAAAATCTAGTAATTTACCAAAATACCCTTTTAGGCTAAAATCACTAATTTGATGTTCTAAGCCTATGGCTAGGCTCACATGGTCATGGCAACTTCTAGGTTAAGGAAAACTAGGGTTTACACTAAGGTTTTGCTAGTAAGTCACAAGGTCATAAGTCATGACTTTAAAAAATGGTTTTAATTACACTAATAATCACCAAAAATCCTATCATGCCTAAAACACCATTAATAAACAATAAAAATAATAAATTTTCAAAAATCCCCAATTTCAGAAAACAGGGTGTTACACTCGTCCTCTGTAATATTTTTAACAGGTCCAGTCAGGACAGGAGCGAGCACAGTACATCTCAACAAATCATAACTGGTTAGGAAATATAAACATGCTAGAGAGTATGATACAGAAAACTGAAGAACAACATGATATAAAAAGAGAGAGACTGTAAGTAAATAGATACAATATATAGAGAACTATCAGTGACTAGTGATTCAGAGCACAAGATGGTTATGTAAACTGTAACGCCCCAGTCCCAAAATATGTAGGACTAGAAACATAGACATGCCAGTTGTATTCATACGAAGTACATAGACATCATATGGATACATAAGCTGTAAAATGTAGTAGAACCATAACTAATGTCATCCACACAAAATAAATGAATAGAAGACCTCATATAATCAACTGTAAAATTGTCATTTGGTACATGTAGTTGGGCGGAGATAAATCTACTACCAACTATGAAAAGAAATACATAACAATGGAAAGATTATGGCGAGCGAAGCGAAGACGATCCAAGTGCAAGCATCCTCGTAGAGAAGCAATGATCACGGTGAGAGCTAGAACACCTGCGACAAACAATAGCACACACCTGGCAAGACAATCAGGTCCTCAGAGGGACGTAACAAAACACATAATATCATGACATTAACTGAATAATAAAGCTCAACATAAAAGTAAATGTGACTACACAATTAAAGGTCCTTAACCATTCTATGTGTTAATGCATTTTGAAGACAATGTTCTACACAAGGGCTCCCGAAGCTAGAAACACGGCACGTTAGCGTTTCAACCAAGGCACTAGTGTCGTCTAGAGAAAAGTAAATGCACGGCCCATTAGCACTCGAGCGAGAACTAAGGGGCGTCTGGAGAAAAATAAATACACGGCCACTAGCTCTTGGGTGAGTCACTAACGGCAGCTAGAGGAAAGTAAATGCATGGCACATTTGTGTTTCAACCGAGGCACTAGTGGCATCTAGAGAAAAGTAAATAAATGCACGGCCACTAGTATCTCGACTGAGTCACAAATGGCATCTAGAGAAAAGTAAAGGTGTGAAAGCCCCTGCGCCTAATAACTGTCTTCACCCTCCCCATGTACTACTCGTGCTGAATCCACATCACGACATTCCTAATAACTGCTAAGTCGCTAAGTCTTCTAGAAAACCATAACTATTTAGCAGTTATTGCCTAACGCACGGCATGTGCGTACCGATGGCCAGTCGATACGTACGTCCGAGATCTATATGAGACTCCTGACTCGTGATACACAAGTGTCGGGCCAATGAATGCGACACAACAAAGGTGGTCCCTTAACTCTAAGCCATATACAACTAAAATATAATAATTTGCAAGTACAATTTATATTTTCTAGAATAAGTAAAAACATGCATAATATTGAACAAGAAATTAAACAGTGAAGGCAAGGTGTCTTGCCTGGTAGGACGCCAGGTGTGCCGCGATGATCAAGGTGACACGATCTACAACTTCGGTGTAACAACTATGCGAGGTGACCTCGGTCGGTGGCACGGACAGTTCCATTGGGTCCAGGACAGTCAACTTAGTTAGGGTGGACATAAGGTAGGTACAAAATTGGCGAAGGAACAGGAGTAATGGGCTTAGTCACGGACTGGAGGAAAATTGAAGTAATTTGAAAAACAATATATATAAAATTTTTGAAGGTATTTATAATACTTGAAAACTAGTTTTTATGAATCAAAATAATTATAGAAAAATACTTACAATCAAAAAAATTTGTTTTTGGCTAAAAACTCCAAGTTTGTAAAAATATAATTCCAATGCAGGAAACCATATTTTTCGGTAAAAATATATAAATAAATGTTTGGAAAATATTAAGAAAATTTAGTTTAGGCAACTAAAATTTAGATAGAATATTACGATAGTATTTAGATCAAATATAATAAAAAAATAATATTATTAGGCTAAAATACTCCAAGGTTGTCAAAAAATGATTTTAGGTAGCAAACTTTATTTTAGAGGTCAAATATTTATAATTTTTAATAATGATAATGATAAAAATACATATATACTATAATTGATAACAGTAAATAATAATAATAATAATAATAATAATAATAATAATAATAATAATAATAATAATGATAATAATAACAATAAAATATTAATTATGATTGTTAGTAATAACACAAAACAAAAATAGTGCTAATAATCAGTAATAATGTTATTAATAATTCTAATAATAATAATATTAATAACTTATACTAAAAAAAATTAATAATAAAAATAAAAACAAATACAAAAAAATCCAACAGCAACCAACCATTAATCCTAATCTAATAAAAAGATGAGAGAGAGAGAGAGAGAGAAAACGGAAGAGGGACACGAAGAGAGAGGGAGAGGGACACGAAGAGAGAAGAGAGAGAAAGAGATGTAGGGAGGGGGAAAGTCGGCCGGCGGCGGAACGCGGCTCGGACGGTCGTCGGAGACGGAGTCGGAGGAAGCGGGATCGGGTGGCGTGAAGGAGGGAGAGGAAGCTGGTCGCGCAGCGAGGGTTTCGAGGGCTCGTCTCCGGCGGAACGGCGGTGGGTCCTGGGGCGGAGGAGTCTAGGGCGGTGGCGGATCGGTGGTCCGGCTGGGCGCGGGGGGAGAGCGCCGGTGTTTGGGCGGAGGGAAATGAGCGCGGGGCGGAGGTCTCGCCGACGGAGGCTGGGCACCGGCGGTTGAGGGTTTAGGCGGCGCTCGAAGTGCGAGCGGCAGCTCGCGACGAAGGGGGAGGCACGCTCTGGCGGCAAGGTTCCAGCGCCGGGGCGGCGGCTCGTCCAGATCGTGGAAGAGGAAGTTTGGGGCTGGTTGCAGCCGGCCGGAGGCGAGGCAGGGCGCGGCGGGGGTTTCAGGAAGAGGGATTTTCCGGCGGGGAACGGTGAAGACGCGGGCGAGGCGGTCCGTTGTGGCCGCTCGCCGGCTCGACGCGACGTCGTGGCGGTCAGGTATGTAGGTTTATGGTTTTAATTCCCTTCTACTTCTATATGCTGGTGGTGGTGGTTGGGATGGCTGAGGCGTGGTGGTGATGGTCGATGGAAACAATTGGTGGTGGCGACGTGGTTGAAGGCTGTGGCGGTGGTGGTGAGTGGCGGTGATGGCGGGTTTGGGATGGTGATTGGGTGCGGCCATGGTCAGGACGGACGTGTCTGGTGACGGCGATGATGGCGTGGTGGTGTCGATGACGACGGTTGTGGTGACGGTGGTGAAGGGGGATCGGGGTAGCGGTTAGGATTTTGGGTTTGAGTTAGAGTTTGGATGAGTCGTGTCAGGTGTGTCCGACACGACGGGGACGGAGGTTCGGATTTGTCGGACCCGAGGTAGAGATCAGTATTTGTAGTAATGAAACACATAGTGGATGGGACACGGACACGGTCATGGACACGATGCACTCACTTTGTGGTGGAAAATTTTTGTGGAAGATTAATTGTTGTGGATCAATAATAAATTGGAGGAGTACTTGCCTATTTATAGGATGTGGCAATTTCCAATAAGATAAGGATTAGGATTGGTTTAAAACCCAAGTAGATAATTTACCATTTTAATTTAAAATCATTTAAATCTAAATCTAAATATAAATCCAATTCCAAATGCAAATCAAATTTGAATCTAATTAAATTTTTTAGTTTAGAATCGAATGAGGTAATTCAAATTTCAAATATTTAACCATATAAATAAATCCATAGATTCAAATTAAGATTTTAAATCGCCATAATAATTTCGAAATATATTTTCCAAAATACTAATAATAATAATTTCGAAAATAATAAATCTTTTTGTATAATAAAATATTAATATTAATAATTTCAAAAATTACACTAATAAAATATTTATGCAATATATGTACGCACTAAAAATATTATTTATTATTAATAACTGTATAAACGAAAGCCTTTGTGTAAATAAAATAAATAAAATAATGAACTTGAAAATTTTGGTATGATAGCTAAATAATTATTATGTATAATATTTTGAAACCAAAAAAATAGAAGAAAAGTATTTTTCAAAAATATGTACGCTCGCACATAATCGCACTCGTCGAGCAAATTCGAAAAAATATAATTTCGTGCGCGACGTATAATACGACTATACGACGTACAATACAAAAATTTAAATCAGTACCAGATTTAATTTAATAATAAAAAATAGTAGAAAATTTAGGGGTTTTACATCCTACCCAACTTAAAAGAATTCCGTCCTCGAAATTAAGAATTAGGAGGGGGTGAGAAGACACAAGGGGGTATCGATGAGGAACGTTTAATAACAAAATCATGTCGTAAGAAATTGTGATCTAGATCATAGGAAAATAATACGATATGGTCGTAGTCGATAGGATGGCTAGAGGAAGTTCTAGTATAACGCTTTCGTCCTCCTAAAATAGGTGAAGGCGAAAGCAATATAGAGTTCGAAGGAGGCATTATCGAATACAAATACGTGATTCAAAATACGTTCGAATAATTTCACAATAATTGTCAAGGCAGTCGTGGATGGAATTGTAAGGGCCAAGTTTAATTATGTCCCTATCCACGTAGAGTAATAGACAAAAGCGAACCAAAATGCACTTGGTTGATCAAACCATTATGCACCAATTCTGATTAGACAATAGGCTAGTGAGCGCTCAATAGCTTATGTCATGAACAAACTCGATAAAGAATAAGCTTACAAAAACTAGGCTACATTAGCATCATTAGTCAAAACGGTAAATACATAGGTACGAGAGATTAAGATTTAAAGAAGGTAGAATGATTCTAAGTCATATAGTCATCCTATAGTCTTATTGTCCAAGTCCTTGGTTGGCTAGACGGGTTAAGTCCTCTAGATTCTAGGATCTAATTAAGCTTGCTAATTTAGGTTACTAAGTCAAAGGGGTTGCTAGTTCATAAGGTAATCTACCCAACTTAAAGCATTAAACTAATGGTGTTTTGGGACAATTAACTAGTAGGGTCAATCTCTAGCAAGCACGAAGGAAAGATAAGAATAGGGATGGAAGGAAGCAAGCAAGATGCAATTGATGAGTCAAACGGTAGATAAAATCAAGAAAAGATGTCAAGTATGTGGATGAGATCCTAGACTTCTAATCCTATACGCAGGCTTGCTTGGTACGGTAAGTAACCAAACAATTTATCTTGACCTGCATGGGCCACCACAAAAACATGTAACGTCCCAGTCCCAAAATACGTAGGACTAGGAACGTAGACATGCCAGCTGTATTCATACGAAGTATATAGGCTTCGTATGGATACATAAGCTGTAAAATACAGTAGAACCATTACTAATCTCATCCATACAAAATAAATGAATAGAAGACCTCATATAATCAACTATGAAATTATCATTTGGTACATGTAGTTGGGCGAGACAATTCCACTACCAACTATGACAAGAAATACATAACAAAGAAAAGATTGTGGCGAGCGAAGCGAAGACGATCCAAGTACAATCATCCTCGTAGAGAAGCAATGATCACGGTGAGAGCTAGAACACCTGCGACAAACAATAGCACACACCTGGGAAGACAACTAGGTCCTCAGAGGGACGTAACAAAACACATAATATCATGTCATTAACTGAAAAATAAAGCTCAACATAAAAGTAAATGTGACTACACAATTAAAGGTCCTTAACCATTCTATGTGTTAATGTATTTTGAAGACAACGTTCCACACAAGGGCTCCCGAAGCTAGAAACACGACACGTTAGCGTTTCAACCAAGACACTAGTGGCGTCTAGAGAAAAGTAAATGCATGGCCCATTAGCACTCGAACGAGAACTAAGGGGCGTCTGGAGAAAAATAAATATACGGCCACTAGCTCTTGGGTGAGTCACTAACGGCAGCTAGAGGAAAGTAAATGCACGGCACATTTGTGTTTCAACCGAGGCACTAGTGGCATATAGAGAAAAGTAAATAAATACACGGTCACTAGTCTCTCGACTGAGTCACAAATGGCATCTAGAGAAAAGTAAAGGTGTGAAAGCCCCTGCGCCTAATAACTATCTTCACCCTCCCCATGTACTACTCGTGCTGAATCCACATCACGATATTCCTAATAACTGCTAAGTCGCTAAATCTTCTAGACAACCATAACTATTTAGCAGTTATTGCCTAACGCACGGCATGTGCGCACCGATGGCCAGTCGATACGTACGTCCGAGATCTATATGAGCTCGTGACTCGTGATACACAAGTGTCGGGCCAATGAATGCGACACAACAAAGGTGGTCCCTTAACTCTAAGCCATATGCAACTAAAATATAATAATTTGCAAGTATAATTTATATTTTCTAGAATAAGTAAAAATATGCATGATATTGAGCAAGAAATTAAACAGTGAAGGCAAGGTATCTTGCCTGGTAGGACGCCTGGTGTGCCGCGATGATCAAGGTGACACGATCTGCAACTTCGGTGTAACAACTATGTGAGGTGACCTCGGTCGGTGGCACGGACAGTTCCGTTGGGTCCAGGACGGTCAACTTAGTTAGGTTGGACATAAGGTAGGTACAAAATTGGCGAGGGAACAGGAGTAATGGGCTTAGTCACGGACTGGAGGAAAATCGAAGTAATTTGGAAAAATAATATATATAAAATTTTTGAAGGTATTTATAATACTTGAAAACTAGTTTTTATGAATCAAAATAATTATAAAAAAATACTTACAATCAAGAAATTTTGTTTTTGGCTAAAAACTTCAAGTTTGTAAAAATATAATTCCTATGCAGGAAACCATATTTATCGGTAAAAATATATAAATAAATGTTTGGAAAATATTAAGAAAATTTAGTTTAGGCAACTAAAATTTAGATAGAATATTACGATAGTATTTAGATCAAATATAATAGAAAAATAATATTATTAGGCTAAAATACTCCAAGGTTGTCAAAAAATAATTTTAGGTAGTAAACTATATTTTAGAGGTCAAATATATATAATTTTTAATATTGATAATGATAAAATACTTATATACTATAATTGATAACAGTAAATAATAATAATAATAATAATAATAATAATAATAATAATAATAACAATAAAATATTAATTATGATTGTTAGTAATAACACAAAACAAAATAGTACTAATAATCAGTAATAATGTTATTAATAATTCTAATAATAATAATATTAATAACTTATACTAAAAAAATTAATAATAAAAATAAAAACAAATACAAAAAATCCAACAGCAACCAACCATTAATCCTAATCTAATAAAAAGATGAGACAGAGAGAGAAACGGAAGAGGGACACGAAGAGAGAGGGAGAGGGACACGAAGAGAGAAGAGAGAGGGAGAGATGTAGGGAGGGGGAAAGTCGGCCGGCGGCAGAACGCGGCTCAGACGGTCGTCGGAGACGGAGTCGGAGGAAGCGGGATCGGGCGGCGTGAAGGAGGGAGAGGGAGTTGGTCGCGCGACGAGGGTTTCGAGGGCGCGTCTCCAGCGGATCGACGGTGGGTCCTGGGGCGGAGGAGTCTAGGGCGGTGGTGGATCGGTGGTCCGGCTGGGCGCGGGGGAGAGCACCGGTGTTTGGGCGGAGGGAAGTGAGCGCGGGGCGGAGGTCTCGTCGACGAAGGCTGGGCATCGGCGGTTGAGGGTTTAGGTGGCGCTCGGAGTGCGGGCGACAGCTCACGGCAAAGGGGGAGGCGCACTCTGGCGGCAAGGTTCTGGCGCTGGGGCGGCGGCTCGTCCAGATCGTGGAGGAGGAAGTTTGGGGGTGGTTGCAGCCGGCCGAAGGCGAGGCCGGGCGCGGCGGGGGTTTCAGGAAGAGGGATTTTTCGGCGGGGAACGGCGAAGACGCGGGCGAGGCGGTCCGCTGTGGCCGCTCGTCGGCTCGACGCGGCGTCGTGGCGGTCAGGTATGTAGGTTTATGGTTTTAATTCCCTTCTACTTCTATATGCTGGTGGTGGTGGTTGGGTTAGCTGAGGCGTGGTGGTGATGGTCGATGGAAACAATTGGTGGTGGCGACGTGGTTGAAGGCTGTGGCGGTGGTGGTGAGTGGCGGTGATGGCGGGTTTGGGATGGTGATTGGGTGCGGCCGTGGTCAGGACGGACGTGTCTGGTGACGGCGATGATGGCGTGGTGGTGTCGATGACGACGGTTGTGGTGACGGTGGTGAAGGGGGATCGGGGGGTAGCGGTTAGGATTTTGGGTTTGAGTTGGAGTTTGGATGAGTCGTGTCGGGTGTGTCCGACACGACGGGGACGGAGGTTCGGATTTGTCGGACCCGGGGTGGAGATCTGTATTTGTATTAATGAAACACATAGTGGATGGGACACGGACACGGTCATGGACACGATGCACTCACTTTGTGGTGGAAAAATTTTGTGGAAGATTAATTGTTGTGGATCAATAATGAATTGGAGGAGTACCTGTCTATTTATAGGATGTGGAAATTTTCAATAAGATAAGGATTAAGATTGGTTTAAAACCCAAGTAGATAATTTACCATTTTAATTTAAAATCATTTAAATCCAAATCTAAATATAAATCCAATTCCAAATGCAAATCAAATTTGAATCTAATTAAATTTTTTAGTTTAGAATTGAATGAGGTAATTCAAATTTTAAATATTTAACCATATAAATAAATCCATAGATTCAAATTAAGATTTTAAATCGCCACAATAATTTCGAAATATATTTTCTAAAATACTAATAATAAAAATTTTGAAAATAATAAATCTTTTTGAATAATAAAATATTAATATTAATAATTTTGAAAATTACACTAATAAAATATTTATGCAATATATGTACGCACTAAAAATATTATTTATTATTAATAAGTGTATAAACGAAAGCCTTTGTGTAAATAAAATAAATAAAATAATGAACTTGAAAATTTTGGTATGATAGCTAAATAATTATTATGTATAATATTTTGAAACAAAAAAAAATAGAAGAAAAGTATTTTTCAAAAATATGTACGCTCGCACATAATCGCACTCGTCGAGCAAATTCGAAAAAATAAAATTTCGTGCACGACGTATAATACGACTATACGACGTACAATACAAAAATTTAAATCAGTACCAGATTTAATTTAATAATAAAAAAATAGTAGAAAATTTAGGGGTTTTACATAAACGGCACAATGTTGCACACGAGTAATCTAAAGAGGTTGCACACGAGTAATCTACTGGATTGATTACATAACCACTTCTACTCCCCCGCCCCAATCGATACACAAGGATCTAGCCAAGTTATGTTATCGTACACGAAGTATAGTCGCACACGAAGATCATGTGAGCACATGAGTATACACGATTTCACACGATTTGCACACGAAAAGCACGAACACAAGGAGTACACTATGCTCGTGATAAAGTACACGAACACGAAATACCCAATGTATCTGCTAAGGGGATAACATCGCACGACAAGATCCATATAGTACTAATCCGTGTTTCCAACGTGTCAGCATCATGTAAAGTAATCTAAAGCAGGAAATATAGTCCTAAACAAGATATGAAATGATCAGAGAATGTACTCGCCTGTATCCTGAGTATCTGTAGAGTATCTACTGTCCGAGGAGTGGTGTCTGTCTCCTATAGAACAGTACAAGTCACTACAAGTCTAAAATAATATAACAGACTGCTACAATACATCTACATGAAGTTTAGGGTCAAACTGGACCTAAGTCAACTCTCGGTCAACTCTAGTCAACTAGACTAGTCAAACTAGGTCAACTAGGTCAAGCCTAAGCCAAACAAGTCTCACTAAGCCTAACCAGCCTATTCTAGCAAGCACATACCATTTCTAGGCTATACAAGCTAACAACACCTATACTGGCATTCATGCCATATACAAAGGCAATGAGCCATAGGCATACACCCATAGGCTACATGTAATACTATTCCACACATTCACACATTACATATGCTAATATAATTTAGTATAGATCACACACATATACATATAATATATATAATTTATCATATAATAACACACATTTGTACCTATATAGGTTTCATGACAATATTACATAAAGATGTGTATGTACATGTATATATATGTACATAGAGTGTTAGGGAATAGGGCACATGTGCTTGTGTACATGTGTGTGTGTGATATGGTGACATGAGAGTGTATATGGAGTAGTGTGTCAATAGAAAAAGTTAGTGTAATACATGTGATGGTGTTATAGTGTTACCACATGGCAGTTAGCTAATAGGGGGTATGTGTGTATTGATCTGAAAAAATAGTGTGTGTGAGTATACATATAGAATTAAGGTGTGACAGTATTTGGTTAGTGAGAAATAGTAAGGGTGTGTGTGTAAGAGTGAACAGTGAGTGATAATGTCATATGAAAAATAGGAATAGTGTAGTGTAACACAATGGTTGTGTGTGAGGGTTTAAAGTGGCATGTGTTCCTGTGTGTGTATATATAGAAAACAGTGTGTAAACCTGGGAAAAACAGTAAGTGACACATAGTGTGAACTAAGGAAATCAACGTCAATGCTATATGTGAAATTAACTTGACAGTTTAACATATGAACTAGTTGACAGTTCAATATACCAATCAACCTAACTAGCAGTTCACATATACCAACTAAACCGGGAATTAAAACATCAATTAAGTTTTGATAAGGAATGAAACATAAGACAGTGTCACATAAACCAAACCCCAAATTCGAATTCAGTTTAAAGAAAGGGAATCAATATCAGTTTAAGGAAAGCAAATGGAAATAAAATCTCAGGTTTTAAGGATCCAGGAAAGACTAATTGACAGTTCATAAGTGAATCAATTGAATTCCCCATTCCTAGGTTTTGGTTGACAGTGAAATAATGAATCAAATGACAGTTAACATATGAAAACAATTTTGAATTCTCATTTACTAATAACATCAACCCAACAGCTAACCAATGACAATTAATATTAAAACAGTTTGGACAAAGGAAACTAACATTGAATCTCAGAGTTTAACTGGAATCTAACATTGGATTTCAAAATCTGTTTTAAAGGAAAGGAAATCAAGACAATTTAAATAGGAAAATAAATCATATCAACTAATGTATCAGCCACATTATCGAAAGCCCAATCTCAATGTCTAATATTCCATTCTCTCAATAAAAACCCATTCCAACTTGTAAAATCAACTAACAGAGATTAATACACATGTCCAGGAATTAAAATGGCAAATTAATCATTAATTTAACAGTTGGAAATGGAATTAAAGCTCAGGAAATAACAGGACTGAAAACATGTATCAGTCCTATTGGGAATTTCAAATTTCGAATATGAAAACACATTAATATGTGAGACTGAGGGTTGGTAATTATGCTAGGTTGTGTGTACATGCCATATAGTGTAAATGTGTCCCACCACGAGGACACAGATATGTCCAATCAATTTACAAAACAAAACACCAACTGGACACAGTAGAAATAGAGTCAGTCTCGTACACGTATTCCTTGGGCTCGTGCACCCGCCACGATACGACACAAAACCCATGCTTGTGTCCCAGTGTCGACGGGGTCTAGGTCTAGGATGTGGACACCCTAAATTGGGTCCACGACAAGTGTGTGTGTGACACGACACGTGTATCAGTAGCCAAAAATTGGCTGAACCGATACAGTGCAATATCGGTGCACTCATGAATACGTGTCCGATACGACACGAGGACTCGTACAACTTAGGGAACCTCGTGTCAGTGTCTGCCCCTAAGTGTGTGTCAATTTTCTCGTGACCAAGTGGCGTGTCCAGGGAGTTATAGCCCCCGAGTAGCAGGGGACTGCTGCTACGTGCGGAACACGCGTGTTCGCGTGTCCAATCCGATACGACACAATACAATAATTACCTCAGACAACCAGAAATTAATAAGCAACACCAAATCCTAATTTTGTATTCAAACTATTTCAGAAAATAAGAACGAAATGCCCATTGTGGCATTTCGTCGAACACTTAGGTATGCCCACTGATACATGTCCGATATGGATACGTAATGGACATGAAACCTAGCAAAACCTATACCAACAGTTAGGGTACTCCTAGGGCTTCCTATTCATGCATAGAAACTAGAATTTTATGGTAGGAATAAGAAGTTACCTAGGTTTGTCAAAATGCTCAAAAAGCTCCAAAGAGGGGTGTTCTTCTTGCTATCCAAACTTCTCCAAATTGTTCCTCCACTGAAATTTCTCACCATGGACAGAAAGTACACAGGGATTAGATCCTAATGCAAGAAGTTTGAAGGAAAAAGGAGTTGAAATGGAATAGATATGGATTGGGGAAGATTGAAATTTACCTTTCTTTTCCAACTTGCTAATTTCCTAAAGGAAGCTAGCCCTTAATGGAAGAGGCATTAAATAGGGGTATGGAACCCTAGGTGGCTGGCCATAAATGCTAGGGTTAGGATTTTCGGGTGATCAATGGCTATAAATCAATCTAACTAATTCAATGGTTCACAAGCCTAGGTTTCACACTAGTCAAGTTGCAACCTAGTTGTTCCATCTAGTCATGACTTAACCAAGGCTAACACATTCTAACTAACACTAACTAACACTAACCATGGTTAGCTAAGACTAGCTATGACTAATCTAGGTTAGGTCAAATCTAGTCTAGGGCTAAACACACTACAAGGCAATGAATTAAATTATATTCAAATCACATCATTACAATACTCATATCAATTTTCAAATAAATTTATATTAATTCAAATAAGCCAAAATGACCAAATTACCCCTAGGCTAAAAATGATAATAAATTATCCTAATGACATGGTTAGGCTCTAGGTCATGCAGTCACTAGGGTTTCACTAGCAGCACATCAAAATCATAAGTCATGACTTAAAACAGTTTTTAAATAGTTTTAAAATGATTAAAAATTACCAAAAATTATAATGTGAAATAAATATCAATAAATAATAATATAATTACAAAATTTTAAAATTACCCTCATATGGAAAATTGGGTGTTACAGCAGTCTTGCCCCGATTTTTGTTATGCTGGAAGAGCTACAGGTCGGGGCTATCGTGCCCGCTGAGATGCTGGAATGATGCGCCTGACTATAGCTTTTAGGATTTTCTTTCTCTTTTGTAAAAGAATTCTCCTTTGTAAAAGACATGTAAAGCCCCATTTATATGTCTCTACTTATTTCCTATTTTATGCTTTGCCAAGTATTTTGTGACTGGCGTATATTGATTTTTGGCGCATGAGAATTAGGGCGCATAGGAGTTCTGGCCTTAGATGCCCCTGAAATTCCATGTTTGTACATAGATCTAATTAAGAGAAAATCTTAGACGAGTATAGAATAATTTATTAGTTCATTATTAATTTAAAATATAGATTCTTACCTTTCAAAGGGGTACGTCCAACGAAATTGTACCCTCCCCCTGGCCAATTCGAGCTTCTCGTGCAAGATGACTTGTGAGATGGATCATAACACCAAAAAAATGGAGGAAAAATCTTTCTAACAATCACAAAGTTTCTGCAACTTCAGTTTCGAGCTATTTCAATCTATTTTTATCGATCACTCTTTGACATAATTTATTAAAAATGAACAAAGTCGAAATATAGCAGTTCTTGTACCCTTTGGTAGAAGTCCTCTTAATGCTATTGACAAGACTTGTTGGAGTAGAATGTGACAATCATAAGACTTGAGATTTAAAATCTTAGAATCTTGCAATGACACACGATTTGAAATGTTGGAGCCGTAACCATCAGGCAATTTTAAATTTGCAAGTCTTGCACAAAATAATTGCTTCTCGAATTTTGACAAATTAAAGAGCCTGTTGCCCATTGAAATTTATTTCCTATTTTTTAGCATGTAGTTCTTTTCTTATGCCCATTTCTGCCATATGTTTATGATAATTTAGTCCATCCTATGTTTTGCCCTTTATACCCAAGAGTGTGCCAATAATGGTCTCACAAATGTTCTTCTCAATGTGCATCACGTCCAAATTGTGTCGCAATAACAAACTCTTAAATGTCATATAAATAAATTCATAAATAGAAAGAAATTTAATTTTTTTTAGAGAAAGAGATATATAAAGAGAGAGGGGTAATGTTATTACCTTCCAATAAGGCAACTCAAAGAAAATTGATTTCTTCTTCCAAGGCCATATCGAATCAATGTTTGGCTGTTGTTGCTTCTTCTTCCTTTTTTTCTTTTCTTTTTTTGGTTTCCTCCAATTATTGACATGGTTTTTTATCACATCGAAAACTTCAGAACCTGTTAGTGCTCTAGGCTTCCTTCTATGTTCTTCATTTCCATCAAACCAAGATTTTTTTAATCGAAATGGATGATTGTGTGCAAGAAATCATCTATGGTTCATATATACATGCTTCTGACAATTAGCCAACCATCTTGAAAATTTCTCAATTTCACATATTGGACAAGCTGCTCTACCCTTTGTGGAATATTCGAATAAATTTTCATAGGCCGAAAAGTCATTTATTGTCCACATTAGAATAGCCTTCAAATTAAATATGGATTTACTGAATGAATAAAAAAACATTCACACCATTGCTCCATAACTCTTTCAAATCTTCTATAAGTGGCTCCAAATATACATCTATGTCATTTCCTGATTGCTTGGGCCCGGGGATTAATAACGTCAACATCAAGTTTTTCTTTGATATGCATAAGAAAGGGGGCAAATTATAAGCAACCAAAATCACAGGACAACAACTACATTGAGTACTAAGATCACTAAAAGGATTAAATCCATCTGATGCAAGGCCAAGCCTCAGATTACGTAGATTTGATGCAAAATCTGGCCACTTACTATCGATCATATTCCAGGCCATTGAATCAACATGGTGTCACATCTTTCCATCCTAACTTTTGTGAGTGTCATGCCATCTTAATTGTTCTGCCTTTTTAGGTGATTTAAACATTCTCCTGAATCTTGGTATTATAGGAAAGTACCTCAGCACCTTTGCAAGAACTCTATTTTGAATCTTTTTGGTGCACACATCAACTTTACACTGTGAAGCCCCGTATTTTGGACATTTATTTTCTCATAGCACAAGCATGTATTAACTTTTCCTTTCTAAATAAACAACAATCATTAACACAAGCATGTATTTTCTCATAGCCTAGATCAAAATCTTTAAGTAGCTTCTTTGCTAAATATAAAGAATCAGGAAGTTTGTTGTCTGGAGGTAGAAGTTTGCCAAGCATCTCAAGAAGTTCATTAAAACCATTGTCTGTAAGACTATGTCTAGCTTTATACTTGTATAGGGCAACAACTGCAGCCATCTTTATGTAAGTAGATCCACCATATAAAGGAAGTTCAGAATCCTCCACAAGATTTGCAAAATTTGTATCTCTTCTTTCATGTGCAGGTTCCATATTATTATCATTATCATCAAAATAATCATCTTCAAAATTTGCACCTCTAAACATTTTATATGCTTCTGGTATCTCTAGTTGCAGTAGAACTTTCTCCATGAAAGACCCATTTATCAAATAAAGGATCCATCCCAAATATGACTAAGTGCTCATAAATCGATGACTTAACATATTCAAAAAGGACATTGAATTTTTTCTGGATTTCCCTTGCTAGCTGAATTGTATCAGCAAACATGCGTGCTCCATTTTGATATGCTTGCGAATCTCTACAAATAAAGACAAACCCCTGGCTCACACATAATCTTATATTAATAAAAAGCAACAAGTTTTCTTACATATTAATGTTTCTAGTTTTAAGGAATAAATAGTAACCTTTTAAGGTGTGCCAATCTTTGTCCATTGTTAATGACCCACTTGTACGAATTATAACCTGTTAAAGACAACCATGAAGTACATAATAAAAATGAATTATCATTACTATGATACACGAGCAAAAGAAGAACAAAATGAACACCTTAGTATTCCAAGAATGTCAAACAAGAATGCATATTTACATTCCTGAACAAAGAACCAGAAGGAGTCCCTGAACAAAGCCAAGGATCTGAGTGAGAACACAATGAAAGATTTAAACAAGAATGCAGATTTACATTCCTTTTAATGATGAAAGGGATATTGGAATAAAGATCATTAAGAATCATGAATAGATTTGCGCTCAACATGCATGTGATTACGTATTTGTACTTGAATTATTAGGCTAAAAATGTCAACTTTTACTAAGTCGAGGATTTGACATATATATTGTGATTTTTGAATGAACATTATTTATTATTCAATACAGGACTAAATTGCATAACTTCTAATGACACGGTCAACAAGGTTGAATGAATAACTAAATTGAGACAAGTAATGAGAGTATCATAATCCATCTAAAATTTGGGACCACTTATTTCTAAGTATTCTCTTTTCTATGAGTTAGAAGTTATGTGTTATATATCAGTAGAAATCTAAATGAGATCCATACCATCATTCTATTTCATTTGTCAGTAACTTGTATTCTTGATATCTCGGGTATCTTAACTAATATTAATACCTCTTGTTTTTCTATTTAGGCCTAAGCCTGTCTCAAAGATTAACTTTAGATCCTTGACACGACCAGTGATTCAACCGCAGTTATGTTTGTCGACAAGGATTAGCTTCGTTTGTTATCTCAATGAACGTTTGATCCTTTCTTTCTTTCATTTTCTTTAAAATAAAATGGTTGTAATATATCTTATCTTTTATTAATGGTAGTTAACAGAACATGACCCAATTACAAGCTGGAGATTACTTTGATAACATGACTAAATTATCCAAATATTTTGATTCAACCTCTAATATTTGGATCAAGCATACGAAAACTACAGTCGGCGACTCAATTAAATCAAATAAAAATAATATCAACAAAAATCAAATTAATCCAAAAACTTATATCTCAAATTAAAATTAATTTTCTTATGAAAAATTAGAGGAAGAATAAAAAATCATATAGAACTGGAGTCGAGTAGCAGACGTCGTTCCTGAAATTGGTACAAAACATCTAAAAATCAGATCACTCTAATTAAAAAGGGGACAAACCCTAAATATAAAGGGGGAAACTATAAAAATAAAGAAGAAGAAGAAAAATGTGAGAGATGTTTTGAGATAGCGAGGAGGAAGAGAAATCAGAGAGAGAGAAATCAGAGAGAAAATATGGAGAAAAATCAGAGAGAACCGAGAGAGAGAGAGATTACATGTGGAGTACCTTTGGAGAACCAGTAGCGGGAGAGAGAGCAGCAAGAGAAAGAGCGCGACGGAGAGAGCAAGAGAGAGCAGCTTATGTTTTCTTTCGGGGGGTGGGTTTTAGTTTAGACATCGCGGGAAACGAATTATGAGGCGCATTGTTCCAAAAATTTGGGTGTGAGGAAATTTTAGGGCATATACTATACCGTGTTACTGGTATAGTTGTATATGGCGTTCTAATGCATGCCATATATAGACCTATTTGACATATTCTTAATCTTTTACGGCATTCACAGAGATGATGGTGAATTAAGTATTTACGACATACATTTTATTTACGCCCTAAAATTAAAGTCGTAAAAAGTCACTTTTCTTGTAGTGGTACATGTTCCTGATGGTGAGTCGCGTAGTGGGGTTTCGTATGCTCTTCTTTTCTGTTTGATCGTCGGCTCGCGAGGAGGTCTACGAGGCTCGTGCGGCCCTACGACACTTGTTGAGGTGTTATATGTGCCCCGATTGCACAAGGACGAGGGATTTCTATAGGATGGTGATAAATCGTCGAGGTTGGTGGGCATGGTGGAAATTGAGTCATGACAATGTGGTGCTTTATCGGTGTTGTCGAGGACGAACAAGGTGCCAATGCAAAGAGGTCTCCGAGGGGAACCGTGGCTTTGCAACTACAAGCGACTGTAGGATCCCCTCGACGAAGGCTCGTCATAGCTGTAGTCGTTAACCTCCAGATGTTGATGCGGCTTGGAGGAGCATCATCGTCATAGTGAACTAGCGTGAGAACTGTGGTGGAGAGGGGGACGATGAAGACGAGAAGGAATAAGAAGTTGCTAGCGACTGCTTCTAATGAAACAGAATAATTTTATAGGATGCGTCTAGGGTTCAATTAGAGAGTAGATGGTAGTAAGCCTTTGGGCTTTGGCCTACCAAAAATATGAATTTACATTCGTTTATACTCTCTTGAAGAATGGAAAATTTTTAGGAAATGGTGAATAATAAGAAAGAGGGAAAGATCATTTTATTTATAAATCTTGATGGTACAATAAGATATTGATAGCAACAGTAATAATAAAAATATCTAATAATAATAATAGTAATCAAGAAGCTAAATAGTTAAAATCCCATAATAATGATATTATTATTTCAAAAAGAGCCAATATTATTGAAAATAAGTAACAATAAATAGTTAAAGTGTAGTCACAAAATTTTAAATAGATTATTGAAAGGAAATGCAAAAATTAGGAATTACTAATTTAAAAATAATTTTGGGGGGGTCTACACATAATCATAAGGAATCATTATCATAATAGGATCGGTTTTTAATAAGATTTGAATAGGATCTAGTTAGATTGTATTTTAGGTAAATTTTATATATGCTAGGTATCTAGGTAATTCCTGAGTTTTTATAATTCATTTTCTTAATTTTTTTGAGTTTTAATTATGATTTTTTTTACAAATTTAAAACAAATCAAACTCAATACTAGAGGTTTATATAAGTCTATGTTAGTCTTCTTATCTAGATGACTCAATGATAGAACTTATTACATTAAAAACCACCAAAACCAATTCCTTTCACAAGTTAATCGGTTTATGATACGAGATTCAAAGCCAAAAAGACGAAAGTTCCAATAATACAAAAACTAATACACCAAACCTCTACTAAATCATACGATACAATACAAGAACATATTTGAGATAATGCAAGGGAGGAACTAAAACAAATATAGGAGCATTATATACAAAAGAAATTGTACGTACAAATATGTATATATATAAAGAGCAATGCTACAGTTACAACCAAACATTTACAACCTCTTACAACCACTCACCCATTTTCTGACATGTGGACTAGGTGGTGGCCTGGCCCATATGTCAGCAAATGGGTGTAAGTTGTAAGAAAGTGGTAAAAGTTTGGTTGTAAACCAAACATTTCCCATATATAATAGATATATCGGGATAGGGTACTAACACAAGATAGACTATCATTGGTCTTAATAACGAGATCCAAAGAGTCACAACAGTGGCACAAGCGACTCCCACCATCCAAAAGAGCAATATTGATAGCGAAATTGGCAGAATAATAAAAAGATACGACAAGATACCTAAGCCCCTTTGGGTCTGGCTTTGGCGAAAAAACAACTACTAAGAAAAGGGGTGACCCCTTTCGTACGGTTGATGACAATATGTCATCGAGGAAGGAACCAACACCCTAAAGTAGGACTGATTTACATTGGTGATAACTGCAGGCGAAGGCCAGACCCCCTTCGCGGGTTGATAATAATTGATGTGACCAAGGAAGAGGAGCCCTTGTGGGGTTGGTAGGTGATGAATACTACTTACAGGCGCAGTTGATCACCTTCGTAGGATCTGATCATTCGATGTATCACCAAAAGGGAATAGAAAACCCTTGTCGAACCGGTTATCACTGTCGGTAGCCCAAAGGCACAACTAACCACCTTCGTTGGTTAGGCTTGCTCGACGCAATATGGGTGAAAGGCCAACGATGCCACTATGACTCATCCCATTTGCGGGGTAGGATCTGCGATGAGCTCTCTTGCGCCACCTTTTCTGGTTGTTTCTTTATCTCCAAAACCAAAATAATTTTTTTACCATTATCAATCAATGCTTTATAACTTTACTTATATTGATCAAATTTCAATTGAATATCATGAAGTATGACACATTGGAAATTATTATCATGACCTTTAACATTTTGGAACTTAATAACATGTGATTTCTAACTGGTTGCGACTAACTACCTTTTATTAGTTGACCATCAAGTTTGATGGTCGAATGTAAGTTGGACATTTTTTATCCTCAAAATTTTTTCCAAATTCCAACTCGTCTTCTTTCTCATCTAAATTAACCCTAGGCATTATGCCCTTCTCGTTTGCTACCTATCGCCTACCTCAAGTACCTAACCCCCCGCCATACCCTAACCTTAGAAAACTTTACTATTTATTAAAAAATACTCTCATTTGAATTTTGGTCTCATTCTCCCTCCTAACTAACTATGACAACCAACCAAGAAGAAATATGAAATCAACAATGGCTTTTATTAGGACTAGTGCATATCATATATTCAAATCAAGTAAAATAGGGACCACATATATATTGAACACAAAGAGTGCACCAAACCCTAAAACAATAAAACTCAAAAAAAATGTATAAAAAAAACCAGAAATTGGTGGACCTTTGCCACCTAAATCAACATAAAATTAGAATCCGGAGATAAGCTGTCACAGTGCTTGAAATCATTTGCCACCGCCCCTGCAACCATTCAATTTATTGCATCCTTTACCCAGATATGGCGGCGGTAGTTTGCCGCCAGCAGGACGGCAATTCACATCAGCACTTGTCTTCCTACTACATGGAATACCACCCTTCCCAAGGCCCCATAGCCGATGGTAGTTTGAGCAAAGCTATGGTAGCAAATGCAACTAGTACTAGTATCAACCAGGCACGAAAAATGGCAGCCAATATTTTCCAAATTTAGAAATCACTCACATACTATAACATAACAGACATATTATCAGGATTAGAATGACTGATAGGATTTGATAAAAAAAAAAGGTGTTATAACCTATAAGAGAGTAAGTTTTGTTAATGTTACAAGAGGACATGTTCCGTAATAGATATGAAAGGAAGAGAACTATTAAAATAGGACCCCAAAAATTGGGATAAACGTATTGTTGTAGGCCTATAGAAGCGTAGTCTCATGCATATGCGCAGATCGCAGGTTGCATCAGACATAGGCACATTAATATTGAATTTAAATGAAACCTTAGTATATGTACCTTGTGTTTCTATTCGTTTTTTAGGCATGCAACAATTAGTAGTTAGGTGAATCAACATATTGAAATGATTGATTTTAAATATAGCAAGAATTGGAGAAGGGATAGAAAGCATGGGTAGTTCTAAGTATTAGACATATTGTAATCATGAGGTCATACATGAAAGGAGGAGAG
>JANAVB010029819.1:29254519-29442716 GCA_029216955.1 Iris pallida | reverse complement strand
GTTTTGCCCCTGTGTCCAGAATTGGACTTAAGGATAGGCAATCCCAGCTAATTTAACTATTCTGAGAATGTTGGTACTATTTATTTCAGCATCTGGAGACTTCTGTATGTGTTGACTGATTGTGGCTCATTGAGTGGTATAGTATTATTTGTTTCACCAGCTAAGGACCTCAGGTAAGTGCACTTTCTGATTACTTTCGATTCATAGTAGTCTTTTCATTTTATGTCTATACATATATCTTGCTGCTTGTTGACACGCTCGTCACACGAAGTAGTCGGAAGGAAAAATATCTTAGTAGACATGTGGACTACCCAGAACTATCCCCCGTGTCTTTCGTGAATGATAGCAGCTGTACACGACATGTGCAGGGTGTCGGATTTACCCCCTAGCCATTCACATGTCGAAAAGGATATTTCACACAACATAGGTAGATGTCTTTTTATTTTTCCTTTACTTCTTTATCGTGCCATGTCATCAGTTATCTTCCAGTTTTTATCTCTTATATGTTATTTTCATGTCTTGTTAATTCTATTATGTGTTCGCATTGCCATCGGTTTGTGTACTTGTTCTATTTCTGACTGAAAACCAACATTTTTTAGGTTTAGCCGCGATCACTCTTAGCACTGGGAAGACATGGGTATGCTGAGGCCGACCTAGATAGTGGAACTAGTTGTCATTTTCATTAATTATGAGAACTTGTATTTTCCTTTAAATATAAATCTTGTAAATGTTGTAATAAATCTAGAAATGTGAATGAGCAGCAAATATTTATTTTGTAATTTTGAGCATTTATTTCTTGCGGGCTTGACAGCGTTCTACCGCCGACTCTGCGACGTAGGCTGGCTTGGACACGTCTCGTATCCGAAAAGCGGGTGCAGATCGTGACAAGTTTTTGTGGTGGCCCATGCAGGTCAGATTTTGCAAAAGATTACGAACTCGTGATGGTACGTTAGTCGTACTATTGCGAGCCTGCGCTCAGGAAATGCTCATTCACAATTAGGATTGAAATAATTTAAGAGAATAACTAGGACTAGGAGTCCCTTGTTCAAATTGACCGTTGGGTAGTTAAGGTTATTAGATAGGCCATGCAATTTAGATAGCTAGATCCCTATAGGTACATTATTACTTTTGTTATGACAATGTGATCCAATATAGATATACTATTCGCTTGGTATCTTAGACTTGCCAAAAATTTTGGCGTTAATTTTGATCAACTGTTTAATTTTCTTTTGCTGTATTAGATATAAATCTTATATCATAAGTTAAAATTGCCAATTTTAAATTCTAATTTGTTGTGAGGAATTGGTTTTTATTTTCTAAATCTGCTATTCATATACGAATCTCGAGGTAGATTGATTCGAGATTTCCCTCAACCATTGAAATGCACATAAAATAGATACTAGAATGTTTGTATTCCTTTCGTCTTTTAGTTATTTCCTACATGTTAACGCTTTTATTTTAAATACTGCGACTGATAGGAAAAATACCTATGCTCTATTTTTAGTCGACTAGCTTGAAACTCTAGCAGCTCCTTAAAGTCCTTAGGAATATAGTTAGAGTAATTAACTGACTGCGATGACTAGACAGCAGTGCACTGTCGCCAATTGTTTGAGAATGGGTAGTGTGGGTTCACTGCAGCCAGCAGCGCACTGGCGAGGCACAACCCAAAGAAATAAAATCATTTTGAGGATCGTAGGTTATAGAACATTGCTAAAACTATGTTGTAGTTGACCTCTTAGATCTTAGATACCCTTGTGTCAATATAATATGGAGTATCTGATGGCATATCACATCTGAATAACGGAACCAAGCGTTTACCACAGTCTGAGTATACGGGCGAGGCATAATTCTCGTCAAATGATTTCAGACGTGATTACAAGTTTAGGATACTATAGAGGATAGGAAAATGCCCTGTGTGTACCATAAGACCTAAGGCCAAAACTAGTGAAAGTTCAGTAAGTTGAGTAGCATGTCTCCCAACCTAACGTTATGTGGTTCTTGTGATCTATTGACAGGGTAATTGACTGACACTAACAAGTTTTCCTAGAATACAGAATTGAGAAGCCCATAACCAATTAGTCGACCAAAGGCCTTATGGATAGTAGGAAGACTGTATAAGTAAGAACACCAGAAAGGTTTTGATTCTCTCAAAACTCGAACTACTTGTGCCTCCTTCCAAAAATCTCGCATAAATGTATTCTGACTATCTTGACCAATATTGCTATTGTAGTCTAGTTTTGCAAGCTTACTCTTTTATCGAGCTTGATTCAAGACATATGTTTATTGGGGACGCCCGCTAACATATTTCTGATCAGAATTATTATATCGCGATCTGATCAACCATGATGCATTTGGTTCGCTTTTCATCTAATTACCCTTCGTGGATTGAGATGTAAATGTCTCTAGGATCTCATATGCGACTGCCTTGACAATCCCTCTTGAAATAATATATTCGCCTTTGAACCACGTAATTATATTCAGTGACATCTCTCTTGAACTCTTCATTGTTTTTGTCTTTCACTGATTGGAAAGACGAAAGCTCGTAATTGATAGATAGATATAGAGTATCCTCCATGGCTACGATAGTGGTATACGCAAGTGTAGCTACCATCGGCTAACCCTGTGACTAGAACCTTGCCTTAAGTTACTCGTCCTCTCTCCGACCCTAAACCTACTATCATGACCTTCTAGTCATTAGAGTCCGAGAATGATTAGGATACTTCCCTTGATAAAATGCTAACCTAGGAGACTATCTATTCCCAAGAGACCGATTGTAGTGAGCCTCTAATTATTTATTGAAGCTTGCTTTAACTAGAACCTTTGTGACAATAGTCTGGCAGGTTCGACACAAATAGAAATTGTGACTCGGTTGTTAGAAATCTTTTCGAATGATGTGCCTTAGAGTTGGTTACCTCATCGATAACTCTTGTATACTATAGATGAGTAGATCGTTCTCCTTGTATCGACCATGTGTTATTGTATACATTCGTTTTCCATTATTTGAGGAACGACCCTTGACTTAACTTATATCTACCGTATCCCGTATGTCGTGCCTTACCCTTTATTAGCAAGAGTCGAGGTGCAATATCCAGACTTCAAAATTCTTTTAACCTCATTCTAAAGTGGGTAGAAGGCCTCCAGTATTCGAAATTACGAAATGGCTAGGAGGAGGTATAAGTATTTCTGAGAAATTAAATTTAAAAAGATTGTGGTAATAGTGGATTCATTCTATTTATTTTTTTGAATTTTAGGTATGTTTATGAGTTAGAATTTTGAGGACGAAATTATTTTAAGGTGGGTAGATTTGTAGCCCCCCTTCCTGGAATTTTTAAAATATTTTCTGTTATTTATTTTAATTAAATGGTAATTTTTAGATTTTTATAAATAATTATTTAGTTAATTATTACGGTAGATGATTTTTAATCATGATTAAATTTTAAGTACAATGCGACTAGAAATCATGGCACGGATAGTGCAGTGGTGTGCTTTGACTAGTGTATTAGCCCTGGTAGAGAAGGCCGAGCCATAGTGACGTTCTAACTAAGAAAACCAGGCCAAGTTGTGACTTAACCCTTACTGAAGATTTTATTTATTATTTAATTATTTACTATTAAGGTTTATTGACTTGTGGAAGACCCGGTTGTACCAAATCAGTCTGGGCTTAACTAGGACTCAAGCCCATATAGTCATGCGGTACGTCCAATGACATACATGTTGACGTAATTTGGCATGAGTGTGTTGTATTGAATATTTTCTAAATATTATAAATATATTTATTAATTGATAATCCATGATATTTGTATAAAAAGGTCCTTGTATAATTTTGGGATTATTAGACTGTGCATAGGGGTGTATACATCGTTGTTGGGTTATTGAATTTCGTTATTATTATTATTATTATTATTATTATTATTATTATTATTATTATTATTATTATTATTATTGGTTATACTATATTGGTCAAATAAATGTATATTTATATATTCATATTTATATAGATAAGGTCCTAGACTGAAAATAGATAGTATTGGAATTTTAGTTAGATTTTATGGATAATATTATATAAGTATGTACATGAGTAATTTGCATGGAAAATATTTTAAGATTTCAATATTACTATAAGTTAGAAATATGTTAATATATATAATATATGAGTATTGAATGTAATATATGAGTATTGAATATAGTATATGAGTATTGTATATATATATTTGTATGAATTAAATAAGTAAATAGTTGCCTAACCCAACCCAGCCCGAGTAACCCCAAGCCCCACCCTAGTAGGCCCAGCCAAACCCATGTGCACCAACCGGCCCACAGTGATCAACTCACCAACCTGAGCCAAGTACCCCAACAGCCAGGCCCCAAACCCGAACTCCTGTAACACCCAGTTTTCTAAAATGAGGATAATTTTGAAAATTTATGTTTTGATTTATTTAATTATGGTATTTAAATAATAATATAATTTTTGGTGATTTTTAATCATTTTAAAACTATTTAAAAACATGACTTGTGATTTGATGTGCAGCTGGTAAAACCGCAGAGACTGTCTGCCCTAGAGCTTAGCCATGTGATGTTTCAATTATCATTTTTAGTCTAGGGTATTTTGGTCATTTCTGAATTTATTAGAGCTTATTGTGATTTATTAGAATTAATTAGAATTTATGGAAATTTATGTGATTTTAATATTAATTAATTAGTTGCTATGTGGTATCTTGGTTCTAGACTAGATTGGGCCTAACCTAGAAGTGAGACTTAACCTATAGACTAAGTGGGACTTGTTAGTTTAAGTCATGGTTAGAAATTTGGTAGATAATTGCTTTTGGACTTAATGGTTAGAATGAGGTGTTTTGAGAATAGGCCTTTAACTAGGAAGTCTAGAAACCCACCAAGAGAGGAAGGCCCATGGCCCAACTAACTAAAACCCTAACCCTAGAGTTTTGGCCAGCCAACATAGGGAATCCCACCCCTATATAATGTCCCTTCCATTAGTTGTAGCCTCCCTAAGAAATTTTACAAGTTTACAAGAAGGAGAGGTATAGAAATCTTCTTCAAGCCCTAGTTTCTTCATTTTAATTTCTTTTCTCCTCTAGTCCTTTGTATTAATTCCTAATCCAGCTCTATTTCATGTACATGGAGAGAAATCTCAGGTTTGAACCAAATTGGAGCATTTGGCTATCAAAGAGAACACCCCCCATTTGAGGCTTTTCTTGCAATTTGCACATATTGCTAAATCTCTATTTCCCCCCACCAAATTTCATTTTCTTTGCATAGTTAGGAAGCCCTAAGTGTCCTCTAACTGTTGGTATAGGTTTTGCTAGGTTTCGTGTACTTTACGTGTCCGTATCGGACACGTATCAGTGTGCATTCATAGGTGTTCGACGAAATGCCACAGTAGGCATTTCGTTCTTATTTTTTGATTTGGTTTGAATAGAAAATTAGGGTTTTGTGTCGCTTACACGTTTCTAAAGGACTGAACACGTTTTGTGTCGGGTCGGGGTTGTACTGGACACGTGGACACGCCCCACGCGTACGCGGTTGGCTGCCCTGCTACCCGTGTCCTGTTTCTCTTTGGACACGCCACGTAGACACCTCATTTTTGACATAGAGGTGGGGGACATCACTGACAGACCCCCCTCGAGTCTCATGGACTCTCGTGTCGTATCGGACGTGGAATTTGTCACGCACTTGTTTTTGTACTGCACACGCACGGGTTGAATTGGGTCCTGATACGGATCTCGTGTCCATCCTAGACACGGCGTGGTCCTGTGTCAGCCCCCTAGACACGAAGACCTGTCCAAGGCGAACACGTAGGCATGTGCACGTGACACGTGGTACACTGTGTCGTGTCCACGAGTGGTGTGCACGCGTGCACGACACTGTCAGTGCACAGTTCATGCCTGTGCGTGCTTTAGTGTCGTGGACACAAATGTGTCGACTTGGTTGGACACTAGGTAACCCTATGACACGTGCACATACTCTAGTTCATTACGAACCTTTTTGAATTAATTATTCATTGTTATTTGATTTCGAAATCAAAGAGTTTTCCATGTTCTGATACATGAACACTGACAGCAAAAATTTATGAGAATTTAAATGACTGGTTAACTGTTTATTGATTTAAATTATGATGTATATTACACCCATAACCTGTGATCCCATGCACTCTTTACTTTATATTTTATTTCACTTTTAGATCCTTGCATTGATTTAGCCATTGCATAAGCATGTTCTTCACTGCATTTGACTATTGTTGAGCCCTTTAGTTATCTGTCATACCTACAATTGATTCATTATGTACCTATCCATCTTATTCTCTTGCTGCACAATAGCCCTGCCAATGGGTTGTGTATCTGACATTCTTGATTGGTGTCTTTTTGTATTCTATCCCCTGCTAATTCAAATCGTCATGTCCCAAATTACTCTTTAAGTATATGTCATGCTACCTATATTGACCAGCCTTGAACATACCGTATGTATCTGTCTCATGAGCAATTGAGTTCAGACCCCACTATTGATAGACTAGATATGAACTCTAATTCAATTGAATGCCCTATAGATGTTGTCCACATGTGTATCCTATTGTTCTGTCCAATACCTCATTGTTCTGCATTTACTATTTGTTGTTGTTCATCCTAGCTTGCTCTTTATTGCATCTCATTTACAGAACATAGGCAATTGTATTGTTCTACCTTTCTTGTACAGGTCACATGTTCTGCTCCTCGAAATACCTGTCCAAGTGCAGGCAACCACTTGAATTCAGTAATGAACCCAGTGGTTAATTTTATTGGTGTTCACCCTTACCTCTTGAACAAACCATAGTGTTTTGCCCACATTAGATGTGATGTCAACTCCTTGGTTACACTCTGTATTGTGGCTTTGTCCAGTTTAACCCTTGATTTCTGCATTTTGTCTGTCCACTGTTGTATCATTAGATGCCAGGTTTCCCGTGGAGCAGTCCACTTTAGCTTCCTTAGTGTCAAGTCCAATTTGATGATACCAATCCCATGGTCATCTATTGCTACAATTGATTAGTTGAAGCCTAGTTTTAGCATCATCCCCATACTAGGATTCAGACCCACCTAACATGCTTAATTGTGCAAGCCTTTGATTAAGTTGGGGGCTCAGATTTGTGGAGGGGACTCGAGTAACAGTTGATACCTGATCAAGTATCAATGAATTAGATGATACAGGTTTTGGAGTATAGATGACTTTTGTATAGAGATGGGGATCTTTATGTATTAAGAAAGAGGGGAGGGCCAGGTTCTGTGGGGCCAACAAGGTATCAGTTAGTGAGAATAGAGTATCATAGAAAAGAGCTTCTTACTGTAGCTTTTAGGTTCATTTTTATTATTCAGACACTTAGCCTTGGTTCATTTCCATGTTTGAAGTATTTTAGCAGTCTGTTGGTTATCCATTCCATTTGTTAAGTCTTGGTTCTAATGTAGTATCAATTATTATTAGTTAAGGATTCATCTAATCTGTCATGTCCCCTTGAACTGGCATCCTTGTTAAGTGAGGTCCCGTGCTAATTCCTTGGGATAGTCTTTTTACCCTTGTCCAAACCCTGTTATGAATTGTTCAGATACTGAACTGGGTGCTGACCATTCTCATTTGATTTTCAATCTCCTACATCATATTGGTTTAGTCCACTTTGTGACTAAACATGGGGGTTTAGACCCTGTCTTTCACTTCCAGGGTTAGTAGGGATTTGAGTTCAGTCCTACTGAACTTGAGTTAAGACCATATCCTTTCTTGGGTTGACTTTATGTAACTGTCTTGTACACTTCATCCTTGCATACATGTATACTACCTACTAGTCCAGATCACTCTCTGGTCAGTCCATTTTCCTCTCACAAATAACTCTCTACACACAATTGTCTACACACACACACACACATGTTCATAGTTCTCTACACACACAACACCCTCACATGTGCCCTCTACCTATCCTTCTATGTATATATATATATATATATATATATATATATATATATATATATATATATATATATATATATATATATATATGAGATGCACATATTTTATGTAGCCTATATATTATAATATGGATATTATATTAATTTAGATATATATATTAATATGTGTATATATGAATATGTGGGTTGGTATAGGCATGATATTGCCTATGGCTCATAGCCTAGGTATGTGGTTTGAATGCCAATATAGGGTATAGTTGGCTTGTATAGCCTAGATGTGATGTGTGCTTACTAGAATAGACTAGTTGGGCCTAGTGAGACTTGTCTGGCTTAGGTTTGACCTAGTTTGACTAGTCTAGTTGACTAGAGTTGACCAAGTGTTGACCATAGTCTAGCCTGACCTAGAAAGCATGCAGATGCATTGTAGATTTCAATAATCATCCTCTGTATACATCTTGACTTGTGTTGCTCTAACTAGGAGTCAGGTACCTCATCTCGGATAGTACATTTACTTCAGACATTCAGATACCAGGCGAGTACATTCTCTGAACATTTCATAACTTGCTTAGAATTATAATCCTGCTCTAGTTTACCTTATCTGATGCTGTCACGATATTATCACGGATTGGTACTATATGGATCCCTACATTGAGATGTCATCCCCCTCGGGAGCATCGGATACATCATGTCGTGTGTTTCACGTACATCGTGTATTTCTCGCTCTAATGTTATTCATATTTATCATGTGCTTCATGCTCGTTCGTGCTCGCTTGTGTACTCTCATGTGCTATCATGTTTGGTCATGTTTCTCGTGTATTCATGGAAAACCTATACTTCATGTGCACCCTTCATGGGCCTTCATGTGGAATTCGTGTGCACTCAGTTTCTGAGCCCTCATGTATTCTTTATGTACACCCATCTATGGGCTTCATGTGAAAATCATGTACATAACATAACTTGTCTGGATCCTTGTGTATTGATTGGGGTATGGGGGAGTATAAATAGTCATGTGAATAATTCTAAAGTAGTATAGCCATGTACGCCTCTTTAGTATAGTCATGTGCAAATTAAGCCGTTCACATGTCGACTTTGTACTCTAAATAACTAGTCACTGGTAGCTCTCTACTTATCGTAGATATTTCTATTACAGTTCTCTCTCTGTTTACATCATGTACTTTCTTTTAGTTTCATGTACCGTACTCTCTTACATGTTCATATTCTCTAACTGTTATGATCTGCGTGAGATGTATTGTGCTCGCTCCCGTCCTGACTGGACCTGTTGAAAATTTTACGGAGGAAGATGAGGAATCCTGCACCCCTTACTTTGAAGCTTGCCTAGATGACACTCGTGACCTCGACTCCTGGGAAGGTTCAGGCAGCTGCTGAGGACGATACCTTGCTTAGTATAGATAGCTTAGACTGTTTTTCTTTTTCATGTTTAGTTGTTGTCCTTGATTTCAGAGTTGTATATTTTAGAGATGTTGAGACTGGTAGTTGTTGAGACTTATGTTATTTCATTCTGCTGTACCTCAGTTGAGGATTTCTCTATCTTTTCCATCATGCTATATTCTACCTTTAGATGTGATTGAGACTGTATTTTGCTATGTCACCTCCATTCGGAGTGTATATACTGTACAGGTACCTTATATGTAGTTATAGTTCATGACCTAGAACAGCGTTCTACCATCGACACTGCGGCATAGGCTGGGCGCTGTTACGTACTCGTACCCTCACGGTAGGTGCGGGTCGTGACATGTTTTTAGTGGTGGCCCATACAGGTCGAGTTTGTATAGTGGTATTCGAACTAGAGTACCACTACAGCCTGCAGTAGGATTAGGATTATTTTTAGGTACTCAATCACATTAGGAAAAACTCTTAACAGAATTCCTGCCATCTAAATTCTTATTGAAGAATGCTTCCTTGAATAACCGTCCTCCCTTAAATTATCATTTCTATCTTAGTATTGATTCCTTGGTGATCTGTCTCCAGGATGGTGATCGAGACACAATTGCATCACTCTGGCCCAGCAGACGCTGGCGAGAGGCCTACCACCCGTCACCAGATTGTAGACGCTGGGACCACAGCACCCCCTATTTCTGCTCATATAGGAGTTTCTGCAGCTTTTGGGAGTGCACCTCCACCTGTCCGGAGGTCTTTTCCCGTCATTCCAGATATGTATCAGCAGCAGTTACCTTCAGGGACAGTAGATACGGCTCAGATGTTTACCCTTTTCCAACGATTCTTGGAGTCTTAGCAACAGATGCAGAAGAGCCAGTCTGCTGATATCCAACAGAGCATACAGGATACTCACCAGTTGGTCAGGACGACAGTAGAGCTGGTGGCTGCTCAGCCACAGGGAAGTCAGATGCAGCCGTATCAGCCGAGGACTCCAGACATCCAATCCTTTAAGAAAATAGGACCCCGAGACTTCAAGGGTACAAAGGGCATTATATACGCTGACTATTGGATATAGCACATTGAGGAGATATTCCGATTGGCACAGATACCAGCTGGATTACAGATCGAGGCAGCAGCCAGTCAGATGCAGGACTTGGCTCGTACTTGGTACCAGACGGACCCGAGGGTTGGTACAGCCGGTCAAACATGGGCATCGTTCAAGAAACTATTCAAGGAGAAATTCTTTCCCGATACAGCACTCGGTGCTTTGGAGGCGCAGTTTGAGAGTTTGGTTCAAGGGAACCAGACCGTTGAGGAGTACGCATGAGAGTTCTGCCGTTTGAGCAGATTCATCGAGGATCTTACTGAGGCCGGGAAGGCAAGAAGGTTCCGCAGGGGTTTGATCAGGAAGATCAGGTCATATACCAAGAGCGGCCGTAACGCCACTTTCGAGCAGATTATGGTAGGAGCCATGGCAACGGAGGACGATCTTGGGCTGAAGGAGAAGAGGATGCGAGACACTCAGGGAGCTAGTGGCAGTACGGGCCCGGCTAAGAGGCCCCACCTACAGATTCAGCAGCAGTATCCGTAGCCGATGCCCTGTTTGCAGTTTCAGCAGCAGTATCAGCAGCCGAGAGTCTACTTTCAGCAGCGGCAGTTTCAGGATCGTGTACCCTTTCAGCAGGCACAGCGGCCACAGAGGCAGCAGCAGGCCCCGATACATCAGCTTGTCATTATTTGCCCCTTCTATAAGAGATCAGGGCATGATTGGGGCAAATGCCGGAAGAGGCTGGGCAGATGTTTACTTTGCGGAGGATCTGATCATCGGCTGAGAGAGTGTCCCGAGTCGTCGGGACATACAGTTCAGTGAGCAGGAGCTAGGGCTCCGGTAGGCCTGCAGAAGGGATTATCCTTACCGACTCAGCAGCAGAGGTACATCCAGCATCAGCAGCAGGCCAGGGGAGTCCAGCAGGAGCGAGCTTTCGCCAGGACAGTCGAGAATGCTCAGACCGTTGGAGATCTAGTTGCAGGTTCCGTTCTTTTGATTCTATTTCCTTAATTGCCTCTTATAGATGTCTTGAATTTCGATTCCCTCTGTTCCTAGTTGATTGATCAACTTGTTCTGTTGTTCATGTGTTATGTTTGATTTTCTTCTAAGATGAATCATATGGGCTAGGTCACCTCGGTTATGGGATCTAGAATCTTCGATAGTCGTGTTTAGCTGGCGTAGTGAGGACATATAGTCAGATTTAGGACATATTTCTCGGGTATGGGAATTTAAGGTTTTTGCTGCCAAGCATGCGACAATCCAAAAATTTTAAATACCAAGATTCTAGAGGTATGTGCCTTAGTCGAGGACTCTGTGATTATCGTAGCCATGCTCACTAGCACGACGAAAATTCAGAGTATCATGATTTTGGACAGACGCATATGATTATCTGATGGTATGTTTGAGACTTTGATTGTGCAATGTTGACCTTGAAGGACTACTACCATCTTAATTTCGAGGACGAAATTTTTCTAAGGTGGGTAGACTTGTAACACCCAGTTTTCTAAAATAAGGGTAATTTTGAATATTTATGTTTTGATTTATTTAATTATGTTATTTAAATAATAATATGATTTTTGGTGATTTTTAATCATTTTAAAACTATTTTAAAACATGACTTGTAATTTGATGTGCAGCTAGTAAAATCGCAGAGACAGTCTGCCCTAGAGCCTAGCCATGTGATTAGGGTGTTTCAATTATCATTTTTAGTCTAGGGTATTTTGGTCATTTCTGAATTTATTAGAGCTTATTGTGATTTATTAGAATTAATTAGAATTTATGGAAATTTATGTGATTTTAATATTAATTAATTAGTTGCTATGTGGTATCTTGGTTCTAGACTAGATTGGGCCTAACCTAGAAGTGAGACTTAACCTATAGACTAAGTGGGACTTGTTAGTTTAAGTCATGGTTAGAAAATTGGTAGATAATTGCTTTTGGACTTAATGGTTAGAATGAGGTGTTTTGAGAATAGGCCTTTAACTAGGAAGCCTAGAAACCCACCAAGAGAGGAAGGCCCATGGCCCAACTAACTAAAACCCTAACCTTAGAGTTTTGGCCAGCCAACATAGGGAATCCCACCCCTATATAATGTCCCTTCCATTAGTTGTAGCCTCCCTAAGAAATTTTACAAGTTTACAAGAAGGAGAGGTATAGAAATCTTCCTCAAGCCCTAGTTTCTTCATTTTAATTCCTTTTCCCCTCTAGTCTTTTGCATTAATTCCTAATCCAGCTCTATTTCATGTCCATGGAGAGAAATCTCAGGTTTGAACCAAATTGGAGCATTTGGCTATCAAGGAGAACACCCCTCATTTGAGGCTTTTCTTGCAATTTGCACATATAGGTAAATCCCTATTTCCCTCCACCAAATTTTGTTTTCTTTGCATAGTTAGGAAGCCCTAGGTGTCCTCTAACTGTTGGTATAGGTTTTGCTGGGTTTTGTGTCCTTTACGTGTCCGTATCGGACACGTATCAGTGTGCATTCGTAGGTGTTCGACGAAATGCCACAGTGGGCATTTCGTTCTTATTTTCTGATTTAGTTTGAATAGAAATTTAGGATTTTGTGTCGCTTACACGTTTCTAAAGGACTGAACACATTTTGTGTCGTGTCGGGGTCGTACTGGACCCGTGGACACGCCCCGCGCGTACGCGGTTGACTGCCCTGCTACCCGTGTCCTGTTTCTCTTTGGATACGCCACGTAGACACCTCATTTTTGACACAGAGGTGGGGGCCATCACTGACAGACCCCCCTTCGAGTATCATGGACTCTCGTGTCGTGTCGGACGCGGAATCCGTCACGCACTGGTTTTTCTACTGCACACGTACGGGTTGAATTGGGTCCTGATACAGATCTCGTGTCCATCCTAGACACGGCGTGGTCCTGTGTCAGGCCCCTAGACACGAAGACCTACCCTAGGCGAATACGCAGGCATGTGCACGTGACACATGGTACACTGTGTCGTGTCCACGAGTGGTGTGCACGCGTGCAGGACACTGTCAGTGTACAGTTCGTGCCTGTGTGTGCTTTAGTATCGTGGACACAAATGTCTCGACTTGGTTGGACACGAGGTGACCCTATGACACGTGCACATACTCTAGTTCATTACTAACCTTTTTGAATTAATTATTCATTGTTATTTGATTTCGAAATCAAAGAGTTTTCCATGTTCTGATACATGAACACTGACAGTGAAAATTTCTGAGAATTTGAATGACTGGTGAACTGTTCATTGATTTAAATTGTGATGTATATTACACCCATAACCTGTGATCCCCTGCACTCTTCACTTCACATTTCATGTCACTTTTAGATCCTTACAATAATTTAGCCATTGCATAAGCCCGTTCTTCACTGCATTTGACTATTGTTGAGCCCTTTAGTTATCTGTCCTGCCTATAATTGATTCATTATGTACCTGTCCATCTTATTCTCTTGCTGCACAATTGCCCTGCCTATGGGTTGTGTATCAGACATTCTTGATTGGTGTCTCTTTGTATTCTATCTCCTGCTAATTCAAATCGTCATGTCCCAAATTACTCCTTAAGTATATGTTATGCTACCTATATTGACCAGCCTTGAACATACCGTATGTATTTGTCTCATGAGCAATTGATTTCAGACCCCACTATTGATAGACTAGATATGAACTCTAATTCAATTGAATGCCCCATAGATGTTGTCCACATGTGTATCCTATTGTTCTGTCCAATACCTCATTGTTCTGCATTTACTATTTGTTGTTGTTCATCCTAGCTTGCTCTTTATTGTATCTCATTTGCAGAACAAAGGCAGTTGTATTGTTCTACCTTTCTTGTACAGGTAACATGTTCTGCTCCTCGAAATACCTGTCCAATTGCAGGCAACCACTTTAGTTCAGTAATGAACCCAGTGGTTAATTTTATTGGTGTTCACCCTTACCTCTTGAATAGACCATAGTGTTTTTCCCACATTAGATGTGATGTCAACCCCTTGGTTCCACTCTGTATTATGGCTTTGTACAGTTTAACCCTTGATTTCTGTATTTTGTCTGTCCACTGTTGTATCATTAGATGCCAGGTTTCCCGTGGAGCAGTCCACTTTAGCTTCCTTAGTGTCAAGTCCAATTTGATGATACCAATCCCATGTTCATCTATTGCTACAATTGATTAGTTGAAGCCTTGTTTTAGCATCATCCCCATACTAGGATTCAGACCCACCTAACATGCTTAATTGTGCAAGCCTTTGATTAAGTTGGGGGCTCAGATTTGTGGAGGGGACTCGAGTAACAGTTGATACCTGATCAAGTATCAATGAATTAGATGATACAGGTTTTGGAGTATAGATGACTTTTTATAGAGATGGGGATCTTTATGTATTAAGAAAGAGGGGAGGGCCAGGTTCTGTGGGGCCAACAAGGTATCAGTTAGTGAGAGTAGAGTATCATAGAAAAGAGCTTCTTGCTGCAGCTTTTAGGTTCATTTTTATTGTTCAGGCACTTATCCTTGGTTCATTTCCATGTTTGAAGTATTTTAGCAGTCTGTTGGTTATCCATTCCATTTGTTAAATCTTGGTTCTAATGTAGTATCAATTATTATTAGTTAAGGATTCATCTAATCTGTCATGTCCCCTTGAACTGTGCATCCTTGTTAAGTGCGGTCCCGTGCTAATTCCTTGGGTTAGTCTTTTTACCCTTGTCCAAACCCTGTTATGAATTGTTCAGATATTGAACTGGGTGCTGACCATTCTTATTTTATTTTCAACCTCCTGCATCACATTGGTTCAGTCCACTTTATGACTAAACTTGGGGGTTCAGACTCTGTCTTTCACTCCCAGGGTTAGTAGGGATTTGAGTTCAGTCCTACTGAACTTGAGTTAAGACCATATCCTTTCTTTGGTTGACTTTATGTAACTGTCTTGTACACTTCATCCTTGCATACATGTATACTACCTACTAGTCCAGATCACTCTCTGGTCAGTCCATTTTCCTCTCACAAATAACTCTCTACACACAATTGTCTACACACACGCACATGTATCTAGACCATATCACATACACACTATTTTCCATGTACACACACACATGTTCATAGTTCTTTACACACACAACACCCTCATATGTGCCCTCCACCTATCCTTCTATGTATATATATATATATTTTATATATATATATATATATATATATATATATATATATATATATATATATGAAAAAATATATATATATATATATATATATATATATATATATGAAAAAAAAAAAATATATATATATATATATATATATATGAGATGCACATATTTTATGTACCCTATATATTATAATGTGGATATTATTTTAATTTAGATATATATATTAATATGTGTATATGTAAATATGTGGGTTGATATAGGCATGATATTGCATATGGCTCATAGCCTAGGTATGTGGTTTGAATGCCAATATAAGGTATAGTTGACTTGTATAGCCTAGATGTGATGTGTACTTACTAGAATAGACTAGTTGGGCCTAGTGAGACTTGTTTGGCTTAGGTTTGACCTAGTTTGACTAGTCTAGTTGACTAGAGTTGACCAAGTGTTGACCATAGTCTAGCCTGACCTAGACAGCATGCAGATGCATTGTAGATTTCAATTATCATCCCCTGTATACATCTTGACTTGTGTTGCTCTAACTAGGAGTCAGGTACCTCATCTCGGACAGTACATTTACTTTAGACATTCAGATACCAGGCGAGTACATTCTCTGATCATTCCATAACTTGCTTAGAATTATAATCCTGCTCTAGTTTACCTTATCTGATGCTGTCACGATATTATCACGGATTGGTACTATAAGGATCCCTACATTGAGATGTTATCCCCCTCGGGAGCATCGGATACATCGTGTCGTGTGTTTCATGTACATCGTGTATTCCTCGCTCTCATGTTATTCATGTTTATCATGTGCTTCAAGCTCGTTCGTGCTCGCTCGTGTACACTCATGTGCTATCATGTTCGGTCATGTTTCTCGTGTATTCATGGATAACCTATACTTCATGTGCACCCTTCATGGGCCTTCATGTGAAATTCGTGTGCACTCAGTTTCTGAGCCCTCATGTATTCTTCATGTACACCCATCTACTTCATGTGAAAATCATGTACGTAACATAACTTGTCTGGATCCTTGTGTATTGATTGGGGTATAGGGGAGTATAAATAGTCATGTGAACAATTCCAAAGTAGTATAGCCATGTACGCCTCTTTAGTATAGTCATGTGCAAATCAAGCTGTTCACATGTCTACTTTGTACTCTAAATCACTGGTCACTGGTAGCTCTCTACTTATAGTAGATATTTTTATTACAGTTCTTTCTCTGTTCACATCATGTACTTTTCTTCTGTTTCATGTATCGTACTCTCTTGCATGTTTATATTCTCTAACTTGTTATGATCTGTGTGAGATGTATTGTTCTCGCTCCCGTCCTGACTGGACCTGTTGAAAATTTTACAAAGAAAGATGAGGAACCCTGCACCCCTTACTTTGAAGCTTGCCTAGATGACACTTGAGACCTGGACCCCTGGGGAGGTTCAGGCAGCTGCTGAGGACGATACCTTGCTTAGTATAGATAGCTTAGACTGTTTTTCCTTTTCATGTTTAGTTGTTGTCCTTTATTTCAGAGTTGTATATTTTAGAGATGTTGAGACTGGTAGTTGTTGAGACTTATGTTATTTCATTCTGCTGTACCTCAGTTAAGGATTTTTTTATCTTTTCCATCGTGCTATATTCTACCTTTAGATGTGATTGAGACTGTATTCTGCTATGTCACCTCCATTCGGAGTGTATATACTGTACATGTACCTTATATGTAGTTATAGTTCATGACCTAGAACAGCGTTTCTACCGTCGACACTGCGGCGTAGGCTGGGCACTGTTACGTACTCGTACCCTCACGGTGGGTGCGGGTCGTGACAACTGCCCATCCCTGTTTCGGTACAGGTATATAACAGAGAGGGAGAGCTCGAACAAAGAAAACCCTAGCTATGAATCGCGCCCCTCTCCTTCCCCGAACGCTGGCGACCCACCCTGGGCCTGTGCGCCACCGCCGCAGTGGCCGGCCGGTCAGCGAACAGTAGGCGCGTGCGGGCCGTATGCACAAGCACAGTTTGCACCGGTAGCAGTACAGGCCAGGTAACCATATTCTTTTCCCCTTATCTCACTCGTTGTTTCATCTTTTTACGATCTACGAAAGCCTACGCGTACCCTATATAACCCCCTACATGACCCTTCAAATGGTTTCGAATATTGTTGACCATATTGTTCAGGAAACCGATTCGAATATCGGCAAAATCTCGATCCGAAACAGGACCTATGACAGTCCATGTACCCATATTAGGAGATCGATTTGGATCGATCTAACAGCAGATTATAAACTGTATTTGAACAAAGTTTTAGAGTACATTACCAGGATTGGAACCCTTCTTTTATTTTCTATTCTAGATTAGTATAGATTCAGTTAATAGGTTTCGAAAACCCAGAAAAACCTTATTTCAAAAACTAGATTTAATGAAAAACACTCCGATACCACGTGCGCCCCCCCAAACCGGGTGACTTGGTCGTGAACCGAAGGCATCGAAAGGTGGGTAACGGCTTCGTGGTCGTGTGGGCTTTGACGGAATTTAAATTGGTCGCGTGTGCGCGACGAATTTGATGCGTATCCGTCGAAATTCAGCGTATCGGCCTCTGTGCAAATTTCCCAATTACTTTGTGCACGCTCGTCAGATCGAGACGAAACTTGTGCCAACTGGACCGTATCATTATTTTGGTCCTCTATGCCAAGTTTGGTCCAATTTTGAGACAGTGGGATCGGACCGTCGTTTTGCGGGCCCCACGGTCCGACTCAACGGGTGATTTTGTGCATGGCCCGTCGAAATCCAACTTTGGACATACGGTTGGGTTCGTATCGGAAAACCGGATCCGTAGACATATAGTTTGATGACTTTAGAGACCATTGACTCTGGCACGCTTTTCGGTGCAAAGCGGATCCAACGACGGACATCGTTTTTGTCCGAAATTACCGTTTTGCCCCTGTGTCCAGAATTGGACTTAAGGATAGGCAATCCTAGCTAATTTGACTATTCTGAGAACGTTGGTACTATTTATTTCAGCATCTGGAGACTTCTGCATGTGTTGACTGATTGTGGCTCATTGAGTGGTATAGTATTATTGGTTTCACCAGCTAAGGACCTCAGGCAAGTGCACTTTCTGATTACTTTCGATTCATAGTAGTCTTTTTATTTCATGTCTATTCATATATCTTGCTGCTTGTTGACACGCTCGTCACACGGAGTAGTCGGAAGGGGAAATATCTTAGTAGACATGTGGACTACCCAGAACTATCCTCCGTGTCTTTCGTGAATGATAGCAGCTGCACACGACACGTGCAGGGTGCCGGATTTACCCCTAGCCTTTTACATGTCAAAAAGTATATTTTACACCACATAGGTAGATGTCTTTTTATTTTTCCTTTACTTCTCCATCGTGCCATGTCATCAGTTATCTTCCAGTTTTTATCTCTCATATGTTATTTTCATGTCTTGTTAATTCTATTGTGTTTTCGCATTGCCGTCGGTTTGTGTACTTGTTCCATTTCTGACTGGAAACCAACATTTTTCAGGTTTAGCCGCGATTACTCTTAGCACTGGAAAGACATGGATATGCTGAGGCCGACCTAGATAGTGGAACTAGTTGTCATTTTCATTAATTGTGAGAACTTGTATTTTTCTTTAAATATAAATCTTGTAAAGGTTGTAATAAATCTAGAAATGTGAATGAGCAGCAAATATTTATTTTTTGATTTTGAGCATTTATTTCTTGCGGGCTTGACAGCGTTCTACCGCCGACTCTGCGGCGTAGGCTGGTTTGGACACGCCTCGTATTCGAAAAGCGGGTGCGGGTCGTGACATACCGTTTTACTTTCTGTCTTGATATTTCATCTTGTATTTCATTATAATTGTCTCTTATAGTATTTGTCAATTCACATAGAACTGCTGTTAGTGTTTGTACTTGCTCATATCCTGACAGGATAACCTCCATTGTTTTTCAGAGGATTTAGATGCAGATTGTCCGACCTACTACGTGTTTGGCATAGATGGAGCCTACGACCAGGACCAGCCTGTGGACCCGGTGCTCGTAGAGGACGCATCGCCAGTAGTGGCCTAGTTTACCTAGATTTTTTCTTGATTATATTCCAACTTGATACTTTGGGAATTGTAGTATTTATTTGGGATCTTGTGTTGTCGTCAAATTATGCACTTATGATTGTGGCTCCGCACTATTTCAGACTATTTACTTCATCTTTATCCTTATCTTTATCCTCGTGCTTATCTTCTTTAGATTTATGTGATTGAGTGGTGATTATATTCCTCCGTACGGAGGTGACAGGTTATATTATTGTGTCTTAGATTCTATATATTCTAGATGACCTTTACAACGTTCTACCGTCGATACTGCGGCATAGGCTGGACATACCCACATGCTCGTCCCCATAAACAGGGTGCGGGTCGTGACAAACATGCAACCTAGAATGGGTTTCTATCAACACATATAGCTCTAACATGACAAAATATAGTTCTGAAGAGGTTGGATTCACACGAGTCTTAAATTAGTTATGAGATATATAATTTACAAGTTATAAATTACGGTTCTGTAGATCCCTAATTGTCTATAAATTGTATCTTTTAAACAGAATAATAAAATAAATAAATAAATTTTAAAAATTCTATACATCATAGGCCTCAGTTTCAACTTTCAAAAACATCAAACAGATCACAAAAACGAGTATGAAATCTCCCGAAATCTCAAAAACAGCAAAACGTTGTCATATTTTGGACAACTGATACTAAAATAATTATATATATATATATATATATATATATATATATATATATATATATATATATATATATATATATTATATATATTTTGAAAGCCTACCTCGATGTTCTAACAAAAAAAATTTGTAGTCGAATCGGAGTCTGAAACTAAGAGATTGGCACTTCCAATTCGGTGTGCTGATTTTGTGGGAAATTTTGGGACTAGTTTTGGTTTGTTAGGATGTGATATGGATGAAGTTGCTTTCCTAATAGACTTAGGATTATGATTATTTTAAAGCATAGCTTAGATTTATCTAAATCATTTATAATCTTTTTAGAGTTGCCATAGATAGGAGCATATAATCCATATATGTATATTATTTGAATAATCCATATCTAATTCTAAATTTAAATACAATATAAACCTAAATTTAAATACAATCCAAGTCTAAGTCTAAACTTAAATACTATACAATATAAATTTAAATACAATTAAAATATAAGTTTATATTTAAATACAATACAATTAAATTTAAATACAATACAACTAAATATACAATCCAGATCTAAATAAAATATATCAACCATCTACATCTTATTGCATATTTGTTCAATGATTCACCTAATTATATGACACAATCATATTAAATAACCATGGTATATATAAACTATACTACATACATGATATATTTACTATACTATATATGCATATAACTTTTATATTATCTAATACACCAATAATGATATTTTAAAAAATTAATATGGAACTAAAATAAATCATACTATTTTATTTACAACTATATACATGTACAATTATATGTACAATTCTCCCTATCGAATAATTCAATAACACTTAAAAATTAATAAAACAATAACAAATAATTTAGTTTTAAAAATATATGTGGCAAAATTTAGGGAGTTTACAACTATCTAATCTAAATCTTCTAGAATCTTCTAGAGCTATCCTCTGCGCCATGATCTCCATGACCTAATATGTCAACTATCAAACCAGGACAGAGCACAACTATCTAGTTAGGACAGAGCAAAGGACATCCATACAAAATGTCATAAAATATAAGATAAAACAGTAAAATAAATACAGAAAATAACCAGCTAATGCGACACGGAATGTTGTAATGAGATGCAACATACAATATAAAAAACTATAAGAACAACAATGAATAGAATTGTTGGTGTTTTTGCTTGTTGGTGCTTTGCTTTAGAAACTAGAAAGATAGTCACACATTAAAAAAATCAAATAGATGGTATCTTTATATAAAACTTTTCTTGTGTTGAGAGATCACATGAAATGTGGAGAGGCACATTGGTGCCATGTGGGGACATTTTTCTAATAAAAAAAAGGCTAAACTAACAAAGAAGCATTAATGCTTTTTGTCACGCTCATGGAATAATTCCCTTGTGGAGCTTAGCGACTCGGGCTCGGGCTCAAGGACGTAAAGTAGCATTTTATTTGCGCACTTTGCACTTAGCACGTCAGCATCGGCACAAGGCAAATAGTGCGCAGTTGATGTGCTCGTGCACTCATCTTTAAGCAAGTCACAACGCAGGTGCAGTATGGACGCAACAGGCATGCAGGTGCTGCGGTGTTGGGCGCACTTGTGCTGAGGCGCTGGGCGTACAGGTGTTGCGGCGTTGGACGAGCAGGTGCTACAGGGCTGCGGTGCGCAGGTGTTGTGGCGCTAGGTGCGCAGGTGCTGCGGGGCTGCGGCGTGCAGGTGCTGGGCACTAAATGTGCAGGTGTTGCGGGGCTGCGGCGTGCAGGTGCTAGGCAGTGAGCGTGTAGATGCCGTAGGCCACTGCAAGTTATGCAGCTATGCGCGTAGGTTGATGGGCTGAGTGGCTATGGAGAACAGGTGGCGTATGATGTGGCTGATTGGAAGATTTGAGCGGTTATGGAAGATTGAGTTAATTGTTCAAATCCGATCTTTGTGGGATTTGAATTTAATTTATTCAAATCTTTCTATTATTCGCTCCTATCTTTTCGCAATCAGTTACGACCAGAAATAGGATTAGAATCTCGACCCACCCTTCTCTATAAATACTCTCTTCGTGCCTTTATTAAGTACTTACACCAAAACAAAGAGACGAAGAGAGAAGTGTTGCCACTGTCATTGAAGTCATAAGGAGTTCTTCGAGTTTGTAAAGGAGGTGACAGCGAGCGTTTCAGAAGTTCTTTCGAACTTGTTGGTTCCTAGGAGCAGATCACAATAGGATGAATCTTGCTTTGAGCAACAATAATCTTTATCACCCTAGCAAATTCGTTGCATCAACTCCGGTTGAGAGCAATTATTCATCGTTGAATCAACTCCGGTTGAGAGCGATCATGCATCTCGTTGCATCAACTTCGGTTGAGAACGAGTATTCATCTCTCTCTTAGGAGAACGAATTTTTTGCCTCTCTAGAAATAAGAGTTCGAGATTTCCATTTTCCATCAAAAGATTTGTTTCGGAAATAGCAATCTCAAAGCAAGATTCAGATCTGATGGAAAACAACCGTGCACAACTTCTCAATACAAGTTTTAAACTTGAGAAGTTTGAAGGGGATCATTTCAACGTCTGGAAGAGAAAGGTCAGCCTTAATCTTTAACTCATTATGTGTTGGCAGAGCCGGAGCCTTTGATTCCAGAAGGTGAAAATGCTCGAAGGGTTGCTGAAGCCACGACTTTGAAGTCGATGTGGAGGCGGGATAACAACCTTTGCAAGTTGTTGATCCAGAACTTCATGGAGGACTCTCTGGCGGAGTCATACAACAAGACGGTCAATGCAAAGGACGTCTAGGAGTTTGTAGCGAATCTCTACAAGGCAGATAAGAACATGAACAAGATCCACGTGACCGAAAAGGTCTGGAAAATACGATTTGAGGACGACAAAACCATGTTGCCTCAAGTTAAGGAGTTCCTCAAGTTACGTCAGAAGCTGGCGGATGACGGCATGCCCTTGGTCGATGCTTTTGTCGTCGGGGGTATTGTCGCCAAGCTTCCACCTGGGTGGAGCAACTTCATCATGGACATGCAACACAAAAAGATGGAGGTGGATCTAGAACGCCTCTTGTACTGGATACATGTTGAAGACGATTTGAGGGCTCAACTCAAAGTGGACGCCTTGTCCAAGCAGATGGCTAAGGCAAACATGGTGCAAGAAGAAAGTTTTAAAGGGAAGCAGAAGGCTTCCTACCAAAAAAAGAAAGATGTTCACCATCTGAAGGTAAAGTCGTATCAGTTCAAGCCCAAGTCCAAAGAACCTGGGACTTATTTCAACTGTGACAAGAAAGGCCACTGGAAGAGGGATTGCAAAGGAAAACAAAAACAAAAGGAGCAAGGTGAGGCTAACTTTGTTGCTATAATTGTGCAGGTTGACTCTGCTGGGATTGACACAGACTGTGGATAGACACTGGGCTGTCGTATCATGTTTGCTCAAAAAAGGAGAGGTTCACTACGTACCAACATGTCTCTGAGAAGGTTATGGTGGTGAATCAGACACAAGCTGAAGTACTCGGGATCGGGACGCTGGTATTGCAACCGACTTCGAGAAAGTCGTTGACGCTTTAAAATGTGAAAAAGGTACCTGCTATAGATAAGAACTTGGTCTCCGAAAGCCTGCTCTGCAATGCAGGCTTGAGGATGGACATTAACGCTGGTCAAGTCGTTATGTCTTATAAAGGAACATACTTCGGAAAAGCGTTATGTACCGAAGGAATATTTAAACTTCAACTTGTAACTCCTATGGAGATAATGAATGCAGTTTCTTCTTATGGTTGTTCTCTTGAGTTGTGGCATAAGAGACTAGGACATGTTCATTATAAAAAAATAAACAAGATGTCTAGTCTAGGACTTATCTCCAAATATAGGGTTAAGGAGTTGGAGAAGTGTGAGGTTTGTGCGTAGACAAAGATCACATGGAAACCGTTCAAGCGGGTAAATCGAAGTACAGATCTTATGGAGTTGGTACACTCAGATATCTGTGACTTCAAACAGTTCTCCATAAAAGTCGGAATGAAGTATGTCATTACCTTCATCGACGACTTCTCAAAGTACGCGTTCGTTTATCTGCTCAAGTCTAAAGATGAAGCATTTAAAAAGTTTAAGGACTTCAAGGCTGAAGCCGAGCGTCAAATCGGACAACAACTTAAGAGACTCAGAAGTGATCGAGGTGGAGAGTGTAGGTCTCATAAATTTGTATCATTTTGTAGAGAATATGGAATCATCAACGAGACAACTGCTCCGTACTCCCCTCAATCATATGGTATTGCAGAAAGAAAGAACATGACGTTAACAGAGATGATGAACTCAATGTTGTTGACAGCGGGTCTTCCAAATTGCTTCTGGGGTGACGTAGTGCTTACGGCTGCATTCATATTGAACAGAGTGCCACATGCTACTTCGAAAGTCACTCCTCATGAACTCTGGTTTAAGGTCAGATCCAACTTGAATCTCATTTGAGTATGGGAGTATCTGGCGTACGTGAAGCTTCCGAATTTAAAGATTTAGAAGCTAGGAGCAAGGACTACTAAGACTATATTCCTGGGTTTTGCTGGTAAGTTTGATGCTCGGAGGTTCCTTGATATTGAGTCAAATCATATTATTGAATCTCGCAATATAAAATTCTTTGAAGATAAGTTTGCAAGGCACAAGAACATTGTTCCCGGGGATATTTCGGAGAACAATCTGAGTGTGCAGGAGGCTCATGTTCCTTACGAAGAGGTAGTCCAAGAAGATGTTGTTGCTGCAAAAATAACTATTGAACCAGAATTCACAGAACCTGTATCTAAGAGAGTGAGGAGATAGAAGGACTTCGGAGAGGATTTCGTCACCTATCATGTGGAAGCAGATCCGCTTACCTATGATGAAGCTATGAAGACCATATATGCTATCTTCTGGAAGAAGGCTATTAATGATGAGTACGACTCCATAACTTTCAACAAAACGTGGGTGTTGGTCGATCTGCCTGAAGGAGCAAAACCAATCGAATGTAAGTAGATCTTCAAGAAGAAGATGAAGGCCGATGGAACTATTGACAAGTTCAATGCAAAGTTAGTTGCCAAAAGGTTTTCTCAGAAGCAAGGGATCGATTAGTTTGATACATATGCTCCAGTAGCTCGGATGATGACCATCAGGATGTTGATTACTCTGAGCACAACTCACAAGCTGGTAATCCATCAGATTGATGTTAAGATCGCTTTCCTGAATGGTGAATTGAATGAAGAGATTTACATACAACAGCCAGAAGGATTCGTCGTCTAGGGCTTCAAAGACAAAGTCTGTAAATTGGTAAAGTCTCTGTATGGTCTAAAGCAAGCTCCCAAGATATTGCATGAGAAGTTTGATAAAGTCATAAGATCAAACGGCTACAGGGTCAGCAAGACGGACAAGTGTATGTAGACAAAGTTTGCTGATGGGAGAGGAGTTGTCGTTTGTCTGTACGTGGACGACATGCTGATCTTGGGTACAGATCTAGCAAGTGTCACTGAGACAAAGAAGTTCCTCTCATCTAAGTTCAACATGAAGGACTTTGGGGAAGCTGATGTTATCCTGGGGATAAAGATCATCCGGACGAAAACTGGAGTGGTATTGTTATAGTCTTATTATATTGAGAAGATGCTCACACGCTATGGGTATCAGGATCTTCCGGGGCCTTATAGGTGTGACAAGAAGCTGAAACCAAATCCAAGGAAAAGCGTCAAGAACTAGAGTATTCAAGCGTTATCGGGAGTTTGATGTATGCGACTACTGCCACAAGGCTTGACATAGCTTTTGTCGTAGGAATACTGAGTCAGTTCACGAGTAATCCAGGTATGGAGCACTGGAAAGCTGTGAAGAGGGTTATGAGATACCTCAGAATGACTCAGAAGTATGCACTGCACTACTGCGGAAATCCAAAAGTAGTGGAGGGCTTTAGTGTTGTAAGCTAGTGCTCAAAAGTAGAGTGAGAGGTCCACAGAAGGATATGTTTTCTCCATGGGTAGAGATGCTATATCGTGGAAGTCGAAGAAGCAGACTATATTGTCTCACTCTTTTATAGAATCTGAGTTCTCGTACTGACGGTTGCAGCAGATGAAGCAGAATGGCTTAGGGAGCTCATGTATGATCTTCCAATGGTTGGTGTGTAGATACCGACGGTACCAATATACTGCGACAACCAGGCGACTACAGCGGTGGCATTGAATGACCTCTTCAATGGCAAGAAAAGGACTGTGTGTCTAAGACACAGGGCGGTAAATGATCTTATTAAAAGAGGAGTCATTATCGTAGTAGATGTTCGGAGTCAGAAGAATCTGGCAGATCCGTTCACCAAAGGTCTCAAGCAATAGCTGGTTGAAGACACAACAAGTAAGATAGGCTTGAAGACACTCTGATATTATGTCTTTGTAATTCTACTGTAAAGTTTTATGTTATTAGTTCAAAGAAAAATCTACTGGACATCTAACTTTTAATTCAATGAAGGACCATTGACTGAAAGAATATCAAGAACAATAGGCAAATCCTTTGGGATGTTGCGAGGTTATGAACCCAGAACCACTGTTGTCTACTGTTTGTTCTTTACAAAGAACAAAGTCCTGTGGAAGGATGGCTTGGAAGACTTAATGAGTTCACAGGAATCTGGTATGTCTGGCATGCTTTACAGGAAGCACGGGTAGCACAACACTGCAAAGGAGCATAGTACTGCATGCTACAGTGTGGTGACACCACATGAGGTATCTACCGAGGATAAAGCCTTGACTTCGGGCCAAGTTACAGTGACGTAGTACCGTACATAGGCAATAGGGCCTAATGCTGTATAATAAAGAGTGGTAGGCAGCACTACAAAGAGGCTGGGCCTCATGTTACAGTGGGTGACACCATATGAGGCAGGGCCTCGGCTTTGTAAGCCATGTCACGGCGGCATAATACCACAAGAAAGCAAAAGGATTCATGCTGGATAGTATGGCACTACAAAGAGGCTGGATTTCATGCTACAGGTGGTATGACACCACATAAGATAGGGTCTTGTCTTCGGGCCATGTCATAGCGGTGTAGCATCGCAAGAAAGCAAAAGGCTTCATGCTAAAGACTATTTAAAAGAACTCACCTAGAGTGTATGAAAAGAGATATAGGCCGTCTCTTGAGGGAAATCTTATAGATACCCAAAGATATATACATCGAAACTAGGATGGCACAAGGCCTTTAATGTGCAGCCAGAAGCGCAGTTGATGTCATTATGTGAGTGGGAAGAATTGCAGTTATGGGGCAAAATTTATGGCTTAGTCCATTTTTGTATTATGCTGTCATTTTACCTATGCGGGAAGATTCAAGTCGTAGCGACATCTATCCTAATGCATGATGGATAGTCACCGTGGGGAACGTTCAACCCATATATAGAGATATGTGGGGGATTGTTGGTATTTTTGCTTGTCGGTGTTTTGCTTTAGAAACTAAAAAGATAGTTCCACATTGAAAAAACCAAATCGATGGTATCTCTATATAAAGTTTTGCTTGTGCTAAAAGATCACATAAAGTGTGAAGAGGCACATGGGTGCCATGTGGGGGCATTTTTCTTATGGAAAAGGCTAAACCAATAAAGAAGTATTAATACTTTTTGTCATGCTCATGGGATAATTCCCTTGAGGAGCTAAGCCCCGAAGGGGCTTAGCGACTCGGACTTGGACTCGGGCTCAAGGGCGTAAAGTGGCATTTTGTTGGTGTAGTTTGTACTTAGCACGTCAGCCTTGGCGTAAGGTATATAGTGCACCATTGATGCGCTCGTGCTCCCGTCTCTGTGCGAGTCACAGCACTGGTGCAGTGCGGGCGCAGCAAGCACGCAGGTGCTGCGGCGCTGGGCGTACATGTGCTAAAGCGTTGGGCATTAGGCGCGCAGGTACTGCGGTGCTGGGCGCGAAGGTGCTACAGTGGTAGGCGCGCAGGTGCTGCGGGGTTGTGGCACGCAGGTGCTATGGCACTAGGCGTACAGCTGTTACGGGGCTGCGACGTGCAGGTGCTGCGGGGCTACGGCGTGCAGGTGCTAGGCACTAAGCGTACAGGTGCCACAGGCTGCTGCGGGCTTCGCAACTACGCATACAGGTTGACAGACTGAGTGGCAATGGGGCACAGGTGGCAATGGGGCAGAGGTGGCGTATGATATGGCTGATTGGAAGATTTGAGTAGTTATGGAAAGACTGAGTTAATTGATCAGATCCGATCTTTGTGGAATTTGAATTTAATTCATTCAAATCTTTCCATTATTCGCTCATATCTTTTCGCAATCAGTTACGGCTAGAAATATGATTAGGTTTCGATTCTCCTCTATAAATACTCTATTCGTGTTCATTAAGTACTTATGCCAAAATAAAGAGACGAAGAGAGAAGTGTTGTCGCCGCCATTGAAGTCATAAGGAGTTCTTCAAGTTCGTAAAGGAGGTGACAGCGAGCGTTCCAGAAGTTCTTTCAAACTTGCTGGTTCCTGGGAGCAGATCGCAGTAGGGAGAATCTTGCTTTAAGCAACGGTGATCTTTATCACCCTATCAAAGTCGTTACATCAACTCCGGTTGAGAGCGATTATTCATATTGTTACATAAACTCTGGTTGAAAGCGATCATTCATCTCGTTGCATCAACTTTGGTTTAGAGCGAGTATTCATCTTTCTCTTAGGAGAACGAATTTTTCATCTCTTTGGAAATAAGAGTTCGAGATTTCCTATTTTCTTCAAAAGATATGAATTACAAGAATTACCACGCCTAACTATGAGAACAGACAATGAACAAGAATAACACGACCAGCAATCTACGTATTTTAAAGTACCATTTACAATATGTGGGTGGCTTGGCTTTTAATCGGATTGATACGGCTCGAGCATACGTGTAATGTATGTCAAACTATTATTCAACAAATATATGGCTTTTCCACATATCTACTTGGCATATCCCCTCCCCGAGAATCAGAATTCAATATCAATCAATAATCAATAGGCAAGTTACATAAACAATAATAATGATACAGAGTCACGTTGTGTCAGAATCATTTCACAATATAAAACATGACCAAACAATAAATAAAATACAATATTTATAATGTATTGAGAGACATGTAAGTAGTACTTGCCTCAGATCCAAGTTGTAGTCAGATGTAATAGGCATGGTACATGAACAATAACAATGATACAGAGTCACGCCGTGTCAGATTCATTTCACAATATGAAATATGACCAAACAATAAATAAAATACATCATTTATAATGTATCGAGATACATATGTATGTAGTACTTGCCTCGAGTCCAAATTATTTAGGTTCCTCCTAGTCCAAACCTATAAATACAAGATTCATTATTGGGTTTCCTATACAAATTTTATATTTAGTTCTAAGAGTTCCTAAATGGTTTCTAAAGAATTCTTTAAAGGGTTTGACCAAAGATTCTCATTATTATAACTAAGCCCATTAATAATCTATACAAGACAGGCCCATACTTGTATTTAAGAAACCTATCCCAAGCCCACTTAGCTAAGAGTCTATTTTGTTCGAGCCCCGAGTCTGGACTATCTTTTGGTCTGTCGTCGAGGATAAGTGAAGAAGGATGTTTTTGGGGTCAAGTGGAGCTACTCTGTAGTCGGAAGTTAGGCTCCATTTGGCGATTTCCTCCTGGACTCGGGCTAGCTTTGGGCATCCCGAGGGGAACCGTAACAAAAAAGTGGACGAGAACCGCTCGTATACCAGGTCCGGGGAGGAGAACGGTATCGATAATGCCTACCCGTCTGCTGGGATTGGGTAATCGATCTCGGGAAGAGGGACATCTGGGAGGATAGGTTTTTTTTAGGCAATCCAATCTGGGCGGACCTTGTCTGCGAACGAAGTATGTCCCACCAGGGGGATCCCTCATAAGTTGGAGGTACTAGCCCCTGAGGGGGACCTCCCCGGGAGGAGGCCAGCTAAGGGAGGCCGTAAATGAGGGCACTGCGAATGCTGGGGGAGCAGGGCGACCTGGAGGCTCATGAGGAGGAGGAACGGGTGTAGGCGCATAGGAGGCGCAAGGGGAGGTGGTGCTATGCGCGAGATGGGGAGGACTAAGGGGGGGCGCATAGTGGGCGCCGCTGGTGGAGCTCAGAAGGCGCATGGGGGGAGGGCACAGCAGAGGGCGCATAGGGGAAAGCTCAGAGGGGGAGCTCGGGAGGAGGACCATAGAGGCAGGCCCATAGGGGGCGCCTGCTCGGAGGGGGGGGGCTCGGGAGGAGCGGCTGACGGGGGGGTGGGGTGGAGAGAGGCAGGCGCATAGGGGGAAAATCCGAAGGGGTGCTTCAGAGGGCGGCGCATGAGAGGGTGACAGGAGAGCATTAATTAAATAATCTAAGTAACGTTATATTTAAGTAATCTAAGTAACGTTATATTTAAGTAATATAATCTTAGTTTAAAAATGTTATCTTATCATTAATTTAGATAATCTAAGTTGATAAGAGAGTATTAATTAATTTAAATAATCTAATGCAAGTAATAATTTAACTTAATAATTTACATTATAAAGAGAATAAGATAATGTTGAGGGATTAATTATTTTTAAACCGTTAATGCTAAGGTCATATCGAGTTTCAAAAAAATCAAAAAGGAATCCAGTAAATTTAATAAGTTAAACTTATGTTTGTGTGAATATAATAAATTACATGATAGATGCAATATATAGTCACAAAAATAAAATACATAAAGATGATGATCATCATGTAATACAGATGATAAATTACATATTATACTATAGTTAGACAAAATGAAGAACTAAATATGTGACAGCATATATTTTCTTCTTCAATTAATATAAAATAAATATTTATTATTTTTATTCTAAAAAAATCCTCTCTGCCATACAATCAGATACATGTTAAACTAAACATACAGATACGCGCATATTAATTTCATATGATGTCCTCTTTATTATTATAATTGAAAATTTTATTATTTTTATTCAAAAAAATCATCTCTGCCATACAATCAGATACATGTTAAACTAAACATACAGATACATGCATATTAATTTAATATGATGGCATTGATTTCAAGAAATAATATGTGTGTGAGAGAGAGAGGAAGTAGTATCACCTCTTATTTTTTTTCCAGTATGGTCCAGTACTACCACATTGACGGAGCCATCTACCCTAATCACCAAAACCACAATTGTAACTGTAAAATCACCATCATCTAAAAAATGATCTAGAAAAGGAAATGAAGAAAGAATATTTACTTAGATGGTGATGATTCTTGTGCCAAGCTTTCCTCTCCTTTATGATTCGACCGCGTACTATGCCTCTAGACACTTTTTTTTTCCTTTCCCCTTCTCTAGGTAACAATGGAGTTTTTGGTTAGGAGAGACATGAAAATAGTAAAAAAAAAAATATTCTGTTAATAAAAGAGAAGTTTAAAGAAAGAGAAACCGAAGAAGTTTAGAGAAAGAGAAACAGAATGCATCGTGAGAGAGAGAGAGAAGAGGTTAGAGGTTTCAAATTTAAAATAAATTTTAAATTAGTAGGATGTAAATGACTTTGTTACCCTAACATAAATATAATTTTATCTAAGAATCTATATAATCCAAATACCCTTAGTATTTGGATTATATAATAGTATAGTTACAAACTATTAAACAAAATTTATAATTTTTGGTTTAAGCTACTTAAATATTTAATGCAAGACAAATATAACTAACAATTTAATTTTATAAAATTAATAATTTTAATTATAATCAAATTTGATTTAGCCTAATGCATACTTACAATCTAGTTAATATAATAATTAATTTAATCTGATTTAAGCTTAGGGAATTTAATTTAAATTATTCTAGTTGGATAAAATTTAAGCTAATTTAACTTAATCTAATGTAAATTAAAATTTTATTTAAAATTTATTCAAATTCATAACTTAAATATAAGTTTACTTATTTTTTTCCTATATAAAATGATATAGAAGTAAGGATCTTAAAAAATGTAAACTCTATACAGTATGAGAATTCGTTGATTTACAATGTAAAAAAATGTTAATAATCACTGAAGAATGAAAAAAAACATTAAATTAAAGATAATGAACCAACCTTGAAGTCAACAATAGAATTTCGAAAAACTTTTTTTTGTTCTTTCGAAAGATGTTGCATGACACAAAGCAGAAGAGATTTTATATGAAAATAGTTAGAAAAACAAATGTTGTAGACCACAAAGCAGAAAACTCCATTAGTGGAGTTAAATGAAAACAAAAGTTCACAAAATTCTATTTGAAAATTAAAATTTTAATGGACACGCATCGCGTCTGTTAAAAAGACAGAGCTATTTTTGACGGACAAAGGAAAGAAGAAGATGATGTACAATCAATGGAGTCTTCGTCTTGATGGAGAAAGCCAGGCCTCTGGCACTATGTTGTTGATATCAAAGCATTTTTTTCATTTCATAATTTTCACTCCATCGAATGCTATCTTTTTTTTTTGCTGTAGAATAAAAATTAGAAGAGGAAAGGGAAGGGAACGAAAGTAGGAGAGGAATGGGGAGGGAACGGTTAATTTTTGAATTTAGTGGGGATGTAAATTACTATAATGTCCATACATAAATATAGTTTTACCTAAAAATCTATATAAGGCAAAATAATCTAAATACCCCTGGTATTTGGATTATATATATATATATATATATATATATATATATATATATATATATATATATATATATATATATATATATATATATATAATCCAAATACCAGCGGTATTTAGATTTTTTTTTTTTTAGATTATATATATATATATATATATATATATATATATATATATATATATATATATATATATATATATATATTTTATATATTTTATATATTTTATATATTTTTATATAAAAAATATATATATATATATATATAATATATATATATATATATATATATATATATATAATCCAAATACCAGGGGTATTTAGTATATATATATATATATATATATATATATATATATATATATCATATATAATCTAAATACCCCTGGTATTTGGATTATATATATATATATATATATATATATATATATATATATATATATTTATATATATATATATAAAAAAATATATATATATATATATAATCCAAATACCAGGGGTATTTAGATTATATATATATATATATATATATATATATATATATATATATATATATATATATACTGCTACTACTACTACAAAAAGACCTATTAATAACGTTCGATGAGGCGTTTTAATGACGGCTGATACCTAAGCGTTATCAATGTTTAGAATCCATTCTTTCAATGACGGTCTGAATAAAACGTTATTAATATTTAAAAGCGGTGGCAAACTTGTAATTAATAAACTTCCAACAAGACCCTTCACACCCGATCTTTTTCAGAGCTTCCCTCCTCCCCCTCTTCTCTCCTCTCCCTGAACCCTAAATTTTCCAAAGCCCTTTCAGTTTCTTGCTCATTTTCATCTCTCTTTTGCTCCACCTCTTATGTAAACTCTAATATTCTCCTTCTCCTCCTTCTTTCAACCTCCTACAAACCCTAACCTTAGCCCCAACGCCCCCTCCCACAAACCCTAACCCTAGCCCCGACTTCATTTTCGGAGAGGAGGAGCTCGAGACGTCGAAGGAAGCAAAATCAAATTCTTCTCCAAATGTGAGCCATAACTTCCAAATTTTATGTTATCGGGAACTCTCCAATTTTTGATCTTATTTTTTTCGACGAATTTTACAGTAGAAAGTGTCGGAAAAGATGAGCTTCATCTTCCGTGGAAGCCACGACGACATCGAGAATGGCTTCCATGGATTCATCCCGGAGAGGCGAGCTTTGGTTTGTTTCTTCCTCTTTTTTTTGGATTTTTCTATTTTTCTATGATTTTTTATGAATTTGTTGTAATTTATTGATCTAGAGAATGCATCCTGGTGGTCGGCTTGTCAATTCCAACACGATGGCATTTCTCATTACCGGTATAATGTTTTTTCTTAATTTTGATAGATTTTGGAATCTAGAAAATCGGTTTATATTTAGGAAAGAAATTTTATACGTACATTGCTATTTTCTTTAGTGCTTTTGTTGTTCATGAGCCTGAACTCGCAAATGTCCCCTAGCTTTCTGGGATGGATGCATGTTGTTATTTGTTGATGATTGAGATGGTGAAGATGAGATTGATATGGTATTTGTTTGTAGCTTTGGCTGGTTTTGGGGGTGTTTCTGATGGCCACCGGGCTTAGGATGTACGCCACGTGCCAACAACTCCAGGCTCAAGCACAGGCTCATGCTTTTGCGAAAAATGGATTGTTCGGGCACACGGACCTGAGGCTGCATGTGTCGCAGTCCATTGCACTTCCGACGAGAGGGCGGTTGCAGAGCCTCAGACTCCAACTTGCTTTCCTCGACCGGGAGTTTGACGATCTCGGTATGGGATAGATGTTGCATGATTTATTTGTAATCTTAACTAGTAGATAATAATGGATGATAAAAGAGAAGGGAAGGAGAGGTCAAGCCAGAATCAGTGAATAGAGACTGCTGTAGAATGGCTAGTAAGGAGAGGGGAGAAGGACTTTCCAGGTTTGTTCTTCCAATCCCATTCTTTATTTTTGTTTTGACCGATTGTAAGGTGTTCGATAAAATATCACTGAGAAGTTTTGCTTCTCTTGTAGCAAACTCTAACGGTTTGGACAATTTTTGTTCTTGGCTTCTATTCAAGAGTTCTGGTTTCGATAATTTTTGGTGATCTTTGTTTGTTATTCCGGAAAGGATTAAAGATAAAACAAATAATTGTAAAATAAAGAAACTTTAATCATCATCCTTCCTCTCTTCATCTCTCATATTGTCCCATCACCATTCTCTTGTATTCTCTATTTCCATGCAATAGAAATGTCTAGTGGACTTTTCATTGTTCCATACCAGAACAAGATGAAATTGTGGATAGCAATGAGTTCATCAATGCATGTTGATTGATAATGTACAGATCCATCTCCCACCACCCTTAGCATAAACAACCCTTTAAGAGGAATCTCTTTGCATTAATACCAACTCCATGTCTTCAGATTCAATTGTTTAAGGCCTTTCTAAATTGGGTGGAACACTGGGAGTGCACATCGGATTACAGACACACACACAATTTTATTTCCACAGTCAGATTCATTCCTGATGTATTAATAAATGAGGGCATCATTTTCATGGTCCTGGGGGGATCTTTTAGCTTATGCATATGTGACCTGGTGTATCCTGCCTGGTATTTGTGTAATCTTCTCCATTTTTTCCTTTCTATTTTTTGTTTCTCAAGTTAACTTTAATATGCATTAAAAAAATTACTAGCGATATTTTTGAGTGTTCAAGTAATGAATCACTCAATGAATCACTCAAACTTTAATATGCATTAAAATTTGATTGAATAGAGGTGGCTTCTCAAAATAGATCTATGTTCCATGGCTGACCCATTTTTGATGGGCAAAGGTTTACAAGGTGACGATGATTAATAAATATGCAGTATTGGTGATACTTGTAGGTAAAAGGAAGGAGTTTAGCCTCCTACTGATTCAAAAGAATGCTGCTTGTAACTAAGCACTTGGAGTAAGATAAACCTTAAGGTTTTATACATCTACATTTTTTTTAAGAAGCATATGCATTATAAATGAACCATTCATATATGTTTGCCATATATATATATATATATATATATATATATATATATATATATATATATATATATATATATGGTAAATATGGTGTTACATATTATTTCTATGCTTTCTTTTATGAAGACGACAATTGAATGTCGTCTCTTTACTCCTCTCTGCTGATGCTTTCCAGGAAACAACCCTTTTATTAAGTTGGATCTGTTTTTAGTTTCAAAACGAAACCTTTCTATTTTTATGCGTCCATGAAACGTCTGGTTTGTGTATTCTATGTTTTGTCATTTACATTGATGTTGCACAATGGTGTACTGGATCAATAATGCCTGTAGGTTCATTACAGTCTGTTCGTGTACTGTAACTAGTGCAGTCTGATCGTGTAGATGTGCTATGTAACTAGTGCAGTGCAATGCCAATCCTTTCAGTGCAGTGCGCGCAATGCCAACTCTTTTATAATGCCCATAAAAATGTATATATTTATTAGTTTTTAGTATGCAAACTGATATCATAATGCCCAGAAAACTGTTGACTTACATTTTGAATATATTCTTTGCTTAGTTACATTTGGAAATGATAAGAAGTTGCATTCTGAATATAATCTTTGCTCAGTTACATTTTGAATATATTCCTGGCTTTATCAAATTCTCTACTGCTAAATTGGTTTGTTCAGGTTGTACAACCTGATGCCCAAAATGTTGCTGCTGCAATCTGTACTTTGGAAAATGTGGCTATTGTAATCTGTTGTTTGCAAACTGATATCAAAGTGCATATATAGAAATGGTAGGAAGCATATAAATGGTAACATAGAAATAGTTGGCTCTTATTGCAAACTGATATCAAAGTGCACATAGAAATGGTAAGAAGTTGCATTTTGAATATATTCTTTGCTCAGTTACATTTTGCAAAGTTGATAATTGTTTCATAGATGGTGGTTATTTTGGCACAGACATGATACTACACCAACATACTAGTGTAGTATACTCTGAGGATGTAAATTTAGATAAATTTGTTTTTTTATCCAATGCATATACGGTATTACTTGATCAAGCAAAACTAAATAGAGAAAATCTATTGGTACATACACCATTATCCCGAATAAGGGAACAAAACTCAAGTAGAGATTACCACCAATCTTCTCCATCGTCAACCTTGTAAACTTTGTGAGACATTTGCACTTAATGAATCACTCATCGTATAATGTGACAATTGTAGGAATCTGTCCATGATCCACAAAATCAATCTTATTGAGCCTCAAGCATACTAGATCGAGTTGGCAAAGTATGATTTTGGAATTGCTACATGCCATTTGGTCGCTTCAATACCTGGGATGCACGTTCAGAATTCTTGTTATGCCAAAACTAACCATTTCCTATCTGTAAGTGGTTGTATGTTCCCTTAATATCATAATTTTTTGTCTTTCAAGTATTTGCTATAAGTGACCAATTGTTCTTGCATATGAAATTTCTAGCTCTTCCCATACATTATGCAACTCATGGGAGTCTGCTCAACCTGGATGAAGGTCCCCCAAACAACCACCTAAATTCTCTTGTGTTTACGTCTATTTATATAATATTCTGAATCTATTTCAATTTTTCTATAAAATTATAAAGATGTATTTTTGGCCTTCTTTATGTTTTTTTTCCATTCTTGCATAGAAAGGAAATAATAAGATGTAATGAAGTAAAAGTTATTAAACCTTGTTATATGTGGCACCAATGTAAAGTTTTATTTTTCACATTATATTACAAAGTATATTGAACCTTGCTTTTATCTTTTTCAGGGTTTTGCTACATGTTATGTGGACAGTTTTGATGCTGCCAAGTTTTGATGTGGACAGTTTTGGTAGTTGTAAATATATATATATATATATATTTGGATATTCTATTTTGAGAATGTAATGAAGTTGTTGATATGTACTCTATTTTGAGAAATGTAATAAAGATGGTGATATATAATGTTAAGTTTTTGGAATGTAATATATAATGTGCAGTATAGAGCGTTATAAATATGCTAATTTGAATAGTATAAAGTGTTATAAATGCGCTTGATTGAGCTTATACATATTATCTATTCATAACATTTTAAAAATATCCTGAATTGTGCATATATATTAACTATCCATAACGCTTTTAAAAAACATTTATAACACCAGTTTTCATGACGCTTGCTTTGAAAAAAAAAAGCGTCATGGTTTGTCATTAATGACGCTTTTTAGCCGTCATTAAAAGGATATTTTGTTGTAGTGATATATATATATATATATATATATATATATATATATATATATATATATATATATGTAATTGTGGCGAACGCTCCCACGGGAAATCGATCTCCTGATCACTCGGGCCGCATGCATCTCTATTAACCACTAGGCTAGAGGTCATTTGCTAGAGATCAATATATATATATATATATATATATATAAAATATATATATATATATATATATATATATATATATATATATATATATATTTATTTATATATATATATATATATATATATGTATATATATATGTGTGTGTGTGTGTGTGTGTGTGTGTGTGTGTGTGTGTGTGTGTGTGTGTGTGTGTGTGTGTGTGTGTGTGCGTGTGCTGCTATTAGCACTCCTAAAATGTCATTCGGCACTCCTCTTTAATTTTTGAAGATTCAAATTCCAAATCTAGCCATGTATTAAATATGACATTAATTTGTGTATGCATGGATGGAGGAGTGTAGGATGACATTTTAGGAGTGTCAATAATGTTAATACAAGGACAAATTTGGAATTTGAATGTTAAAAAATTAAAGAGGAGTGCCGAATGACATTTTAGTATAAAGTGCTAATATTAGCACCTATATATATATATATATATATATATATATATATATATATATATATATATAGGTGCTAAAAATAAATATATATATATATATATATATATATATATATATATATATATATATATATATATATATATATATATGTATATATATATGGTGTTTTTGCCTTTGGGTTAGAAAAGATAGTCCCACATCGGCTAAACCAAATGGTGAGTATTTTAATATAATACATTGCTTATGTTGTGTTGTGCACATGAGGTGTGGTGGGGCACAAGTGTGTGTCATATAGGAGTATTTTTCTAGAAGTAAAAAAGATTAATTCCAACAAAGATGTAAGTTGATTTTTGTTGTGCGGACTCAGACTCGGTCACGGGCTCCAGGATGTCTCGTGAATGCACGGGAGTGTTCGGGGGGTAGGCGTGGACTGGAACACTTTTATGCTGATTGTGGAATGATCTAAAATATCAAACTCTATTTTTTGAGTATTGGTATTTTAGTCCCACATCGGATAGAAGAAGAGGTGAAGTCTCACTCCACTCTATAAATAGAGCCCCTTGGCCTCCTTTGAGAGATGCACCAAGAAGAGAGTTAAAGGAGTCCGTAAAGTCCAGGAAGCCCGTTCAAGTCTCAAATATTGACTGGCGAGCGTTTCAAAAGTTCTCTAGAACTTGCTGGTTCCTGGAAGCGGATCGTATATATACGAATCTTGCTTTGAACAACGGTGATCTTATACCCCAGCAAAGCAGCCTTTCTCTTTCGTCTTTCCTTCTCTTCTTCTCTGATCTAATCAGATACTTCTTGTGGGCTTTTATCGCTGCTGCTGCTAGCAACTCGATTTGTACCTTCCTAAAAGAAGCGCCACTTTCGTTTGCTGTTGTAACGAAATCTCTTTAGATTTTTGTTATCCAGAATCCTCCAAGGATCTCTGTAGTGCATCTTTGAAGTGTTGCTACGAAACGTTGTTACTATTGAGACAATTGTTTTGTTTCTCTATTTTCCATCAAAAATTATGCCTCGGGAATAACAATCTCAAAACAAGATTAGAAGATGGAAAACTCTCGTGCTTCTCTCATCGATACCAGCTTTAACAAGTTGGAGAAATTCGACGAAAAACATTTCCAAATTTGGAAGAGGAAGGTCACCCTTAATGTTCAACTCGTGGACGTAGACCATGTGTTGATTGAGGATGAATCGACGATTCTAAAAGGAGGAACTGCCGATGTTATTGCTGCTGCACTCGTCAAGCAGAGCAAATAGAAGAGAGAGAAAACAGCATCTGTAAACTACCGATTCTTAATTCTATGAAAAACTCTCTGGCAGAGTCATATTCCAAGAAGGTGAAGGCCAAAGAGATCTGGGATTCTTTGGGTAAGCTATATGAAGATGATGAGAACAGGTCCAAACTTTTCATCGTCGAAAATACCACAAGTGGCTCTTCGAAGACGAGATGGCGATGCTACCTCAAGTGGAGGAATTCTTGAAGTTGCGCCAGAAGTTAGATGACGAGAAGATGCCCCTCGTCGACAAGTTTGTCGTTGTAGGGATAGTCTCGAAACTTCCTGCTGGTTGAAACAACTTCTATGCTAGAATGCATCGGAAGAAGCTGTACATTAGCTTGGAAGATCTTCTACAAGAGATCCATGTTTAGGACGAAATGCAATCTCAACAGAAGATGGACTCTCTGTCCAAACAACTGGCTAAGGCCAACTTCGTGCAGACAAGAGAGTCCAAAGGGAAGCAGGTGGCTTCTCATCACAAGAAGAAGGACTCTACTAATCTGAAAGTGAAGGCACTACCAAAATACAGTAAATTAGCGACGGCACATTAGCGACGGATATTTTTCGTTGGCGTTAGCGACGGATTGCGGCAAATAACCGACGGAGTATCGACGACAAGCCGATACAATTTTTATTTTATTTTAAGGGAGAGAAAGGTCGCTCATCCGTCGCTAGGGCATCGAAGATATAGCGACGGATAAGTAGCCGTCGCTATGCAGACGATTATTTGGCAGAAATTGTTGGAAGAAATGGCGGGACAATTCTTCGACTACGTAGCGACGGGTATTCCGTTGTCAAGTATCAAAAAGAGCGACGGACTATCCGTCGCTAGACCGTCACTAAATAAAGGGCCCAGACTTAAATTAAAACGACGGGGGGAACTTTTCATTCCAACCAAATTTTATTCTCTCTCCTCTCTCTCTCTCTTCCGCGGCGGTCGGCGACCTCACTCTCCTCTCCCTCTCCCGCGGTGGTGATCGGCGACCTCTCCTCTCTCTCTCCCAAAGGTAATCTCTCTCTCTCTATCTCTCTCGGTGGTCGTGGGTGTCGTGAGCTGCGGGGGCGGCGGAGACTGCGGGGGTGGGGCGCGCGGGGCAACGCGGGGTTGCGGCGGATGACGGGGGACAGCGCGCTACGGGGGGGCGGGGGTGGCGTGCGCGGGGCAGCACGGGGTTGGAGGACGGCGGGGGGTGGAAGGGGCGGCGGGGGGTGGGAGGGGTACGCTGGCGCGCGCGGTGCTGCGACGGGCGGCGAGGGGCAGCGCGCTCCGGGGCAGCGGGGGGCGGCGGGGGTAGCGTGCGCGGGGCAGCGCGGGGCTGGGGGGCGACGGGGGTGGAAGGGTACGCTAGGGTTTGTAAGTGTAAGTAGTAGTAATTATCCTAGTTTAAGAAATAGGATGAGAAAGTCTATTGCTTTATATGTATATATATATATATATATATATATATATATATATATATATATATATAAAGAAAATGCAATATGACAATCCCTAGTTTAAGAAATAGGATATATAAAGAAAATGCAATATGACAAACCCTAATTTAAGAAATATGATGAGAAAGTCTATTGCTTTATATATATATATATATATATATATATATATATATATATATATATATATATATATATATATATATATATATATATATATATATATCAAGGTTCAAAGTATCGGTATCGGAATCGGTATCAGACTTTTCCTATGAGTATTGGTATCGGCGATATCGGTAGTATCGGCAGTTTCGGATCGGAGTATCAGATTTTTTGGTATTGGGAAACAAATAATTATTCGTAGTATCGGATTCTTTTACATGCTTTTACAACCTTATTTTGCTTTCCACCTTGGTTCACAATATCGGTATCAGAATCGGACTATTCCTATGCTGTTTAATTTTCTTTGCCGAATTGACCGGAACAAAGACCCCCAATGTCGGCATCGGTCAATATTTGGTATCGGTCGGTATCGGATCGGAACATGCCAAACCATATCGGTATCGGCCGTATCGGATCGGTATCGGCCGATACTTTAAAGAAAATGTAATATGACATACCCTAGTTTAAGAAATAGGATGAGAAAGTCTATTGCTTTATTTATATATATATATATATATATATATATATATATATATATATATATATATATATATATATATATATATATATCAAGGTTCAAAGTATCGGTATCGGAATCGGTATCGGTATCGGTATCGAACTATCGGTATCGCACTATCGGTATCGGTATCGCACTATCGGTATCGGTATCGAACTATCGGTATCGGTATCGGTATCCGTATGTACTTAGTATCGATCATAGCAGATTAGTATCAGTATATCGGTTTGGTATAGGTCGTATAGGATGGTATTGACCTTAGCGAATTGGTATCGCCCTATCCGATATATATCGGCCGTATAGCTAGGATTCGTACCGGCCTTATCGATTCGGTATCGGCCATATCCGATATGTATCGGCCGTATCGGATATGTATCGGCCGTATCAGATTAGCATGGTGGAAGGTTTTGTAACAACTGTACTTAGATTTTTCTCTTCTCGAGCTAGAATACCATTGCAAGAGAGTCACAAGGGAGTAAAAAAATCTCCTACATAATGATGTTTACGAGAGTGATTGGCCAATTACAGTAAGACACATGCTGCATTTTCCATCAGGGAAGGAGAGATTGAAGGCAATAACATATAGAGTTGTATTTCGGAAGAAGACGAATTCCTATAAACTCTTTGTTCACAAAGATTTTGTACGAACTCCTATAACATATAGAGTTACATTTTCCTCTTCTTTGGCCGCTCGCAACGACTTGTTCGTAGATACCGTCGACGGCTTTAAGAAAGGGCTCCTGTACGGAGTCGACTCCCTAGGGCCGTTGTACATGGCGACTTAGAGATTTCCATCGACACCGCCTCCTCCCGCAGCCCCGGCAGACGATGATGTTAGGTCGCAGCTTACGCAGCTGCACGAGGCAGTGTCGTCCTTGCGGGAGCAAATTGCCACGTACTTTCCGCCTCCGTCTGCTGCTGCCGGTCCGTCTGCTGCTGGTGTCGGTCCGTCTTCTACTGGTGCCGGTCCGTCGACTGCTGGTGCCGGTCCTTCTTCCGTGGGTCATCTTTCTTTCAACCCTGCTGCCCCTCTGGTACCGCCTCCGACTGTGATGGCACTCCTTGATCTCATATCGACAGAGCAGCTACGCCGACTTCCGAGCAGTGTCTACGACGACTTGCCGCCGTACCTAGTGGAGCAGTATATTCGTCGGTCGCAGCAGGGATTACCACCACCGGGCAATCGAACTCCTCCTCCTCCATAAAGTATTGTAATTTAGAAAATTTGGAATATTTGTGGGAATTTTGGAATATTTGTGCTGTGATCGGATTATAACGACGGATATTAGTTTATGCTTTCAGGATAATTGATGTCTATTTTATATTAATTTGGTTTGGTCTATGTGATTCTTGGATAATTGGTGTGCATTAATTTCGTATGTTCATATTTGGTCTTTGTAAGTTTTGGATAATTGGTGTGCATTATATATTTGGTCTATGTGATTGTTGGATAATTGGTGTGCATTATATATTGGTTTCGTTTATGCATATTTTTGTGAACAGGAAAAGTGCTGCAATTTTTTTCAAAAAAATCCCAGTTAGCGACGGACTAGTGACCGGTTAGCGACGGATATTTCTACTTTTCGACGGAATTTTCGTCGCTAACTGGAGATTTGAAACTGTTTCCAGTTAGCGACGGGTGGTCGACGGAATATCCGTCGGCAAGGTTCTGGTGGTATATAATTCGACGGAATAGCGACAAAACATCCGTCGCCAAGGTTCTGGAAATGCATGACATTTCCAGAACCATGACGACGGATAATCAGCCACTAATCAGTCGTTGTGTCGACGGCGTAGCGACAGAACATCCGTCGCCAAGGTTCTGGAAATGCATGACATTTCTAGAAACATGGCGACGGATAATCAGCCACTAATCAGTCGCTATGTCAACGGCGTAGCGACGGAGTTGCGACGATTTATCCGTCGCCATGGTTCTGAAAATGTCAAGCATTTCCAGAACATGGTCGACGGATAATCCGTTAGTATTCCGTCGCTAATCCGTCCTTTGTTAACGACGGCTATCGACGGACTAGCGACGGAACGATACCCTCTGATACACTGTTACGACGGTTTACCGACGGACTATTCGTCACTAGCGTCTACACAGTTAAGTATTTAATACTTGAAATAGATGAAAGCCCGTCGGAAAGTCGTCGCTAATGCATCGTATTGTGACGACGAAAAGCCGTCGCTATTCCGTCGCTCTTCGACTACTTAGCGATGGATCTTTATTAGCGATGAGCTGATTGCCGACGGATTATTTTGACCAAGATCCGTCAGTGATCGGTCGCTAATACTGATTTTCGACGGATGGATAACAGATCTGGTCGTCGCTAACTCGACATATTTTGGTAGTGAGGGTCCTTCATTCAAGCAACAAAAGTTCAAGTCCCACGTGACATGCTTCAACTGTGGCAAGAAGGGCTACTACAAGAGTGAATGCAAATCCAAGCCTAAACAAGCTGAGCAAGGTGAGCCTAGCAAGGTTTCCATGGTTTCTAATATTGTTGCTATGATTGCTCAGGTCACAGCTGTGGGGGCTGACTCTGACTGGTGGATAGCCACTGGTACGACCTGCCATGTCTGCTATGGCAAGGAATGGTTCGTCACATACCAGCCAACTTCTGAGAAAGTTATCATGGCGAACCAAGCCCAAGCTGAAGTTCTGGGGATCGAAACTATGGATCTGAAACTCACATCAGGGAACACTCTAATGCTTCTAGGTGTGAAGCACGTTCCGGTGATTACAAAGAACCTGATCTCTGAAAGCCTGCTTAGCAACGCAGGCTTGAGGATGGACATCAATGCTGGCCAGATGGTGATGTCTAAGAAGGGAACATACTTCGAAAAGCTTTTCAAACCGAAGGGATGTTCAAAATTCAGCTTGTAAACCAGTTTGATAATATTAATACAATCGCTCATTTTGATTATTCTCTTGATTTATGACATAATAGGCTAGGACATGTTTACTGTAAAAGAATTAACAAAATGTCTAGTCTAGGACTTATCTCCAAATGTAGGGGTAAGGTAGAGAAGTGTGAAGTATGTGCTCAGACAAAGATCACAAGAAAACCTTTTCATCGGGTCAATCGAAGCACAGATCTTCTGGAGTTCGTGCACTCCGATATCTGTGACTTCAAGCAATTCTCTACAAAAGCCGGAATGAAGTATTTCATAACCTTCATCAATGACTTCTCAAAGTACGTATTCGTCTACTTGCTCAAGTCTAAAGACGAAGCGTTCAAGAAGTTCAAGGAGTTCAGGACCAAGGCTGAATGGCAAACTGGACAACAACTCAAGAGGCTAAGGAGTGATCAAGGCAGAGAGTATCGGTCTCATGAATTCATATCATTTTGTAAAGAACATGGAATCATAAACGAGACTACTGCTCCGTATTCTCCTCAATCTAACGGAGTATCGAAGAGAAAGAACAGAACGTTGGCAGAAATGATGAACTCAATGCCGCTAACTGCAGGTCTTCCTAAATGCTACTGGGAAGAAGCTGCATTGATGACCACTTTTATTCTAAATAGAGTGCCGTATGCAACTTCGGACGTAACTCCTCATGAACTTTGGTTCAAAGTCAGACCTAACTTGAATGTCATTCGAGTGTGGGGGTGTCTAGCTTATGTGAAGCTTCCATATATGAAGATTCAGAAGCTGGGGACAAGGACTACAAAGACGATCTTCTTGGGGTATGCCGAGAAGAGTGATACTCGGAGATTTCTTGATATTGAGTCAAATCATATCATCTAATCTCGCGATGCTAAATAATTTGAAGACAAGTTTGTAAGGCACAAGAATATTGTTCTAACGGACATTCCGGAGAATGATAAAGGTGCAAAGGAGACTGATATCTTCAATGAGCCAGTTGTCCAAGATGAAGTTGTTGCTGAGGAGACAACGATTGAACCAGAACTCGCTGAGCCATCATCGAAGCGAGCGAGGAGGTCGAAGAACTTCAGAGATGACTTCATCACCTGTCATATGGAAGCAGATCCGCTTACCTATGATGAGGCGATAAAGACCAGAGATGTTATTTTCTGGAAGAAGGCGATAGACAATGAAATTGAATCAATCACCTCCAATAATACTTGGATGTTGGTTGATCTACCTGAAGGAGCAAAACCCATCAGATGCAAGTGGATCTTCAAGAAAAAGATGAAAGCTGATGGAACCATTGACAACTTCAAGGCCAGGCTAGTGGCCAAGGGATTTTCTCAGAAGCAAGGGATTGACTACTTTGATACGCATTCTCCAATAGCCCGGATGACAACCATCAGATTGTTAATTGCCCTTGCAGCAATACACTAGCTGGTGATACATCAGATGGATGTAAAAATAACATTCCTGAATGACAAGTTGACCGAAGAGATTTATATGCAACAGCCAGAATGATTTATCGTCAGAGGTCTTGAAGACAAAGTCGACAAGTTGGTAAAATCTCTTTACGGTTTAAAGCAAGCTCCCAAAATGTGGCATGAGAAATTTGACAAAGTCATAAGGTCAAATGGCTACAGGGTCAGCGAAACAGACAATTGTGTCTATACAAAATTTGCTGATGGAAGAGGAGTCATCGTTTGTCTATACGTGGACGACATGCTAATCTTACGTATGAATATAAGCTATGTCACGGAGACAAAGAAGTTCCTCTCGACGAAGTTCAGTATGAAGGACTTGGGGGATACTGATGTTATCTTAGGACTCAAGATCATCCGGACAGACACTGGATTAGCGCTGTCACAATCTCATTACATTGAGGAGATGCTCACTCGATACGGGTATCATGATCTTTCTTTAATTGATACACCGTACCGGGGTGATCAAAAGCTGGAGCCAAACTCGAAGGAAAGCGTCAAGCAGTTGGAGTACGCTAGCGTCATCGGGAGTTTGATGTACTCTACTACTGCCACTAGGCCTGACATAGCTTTTACTGTGGGAATGCTGAGTCGATTCACTAGCAATCCAGGTGTTGAGCACTGGAAAGCTGTGAAGCGGGTTGTGAGATATCTCAAGAAGACTCAGACATATGCACTGTACTTCAGCGGAGAGCTGACGGTAGTAGAAGGCTTCAGTGATGCTAGCTGGTGCTCAGAGTTGGAGAGCGAGAGGTCAACAGATGGATTCATTTTCACAATGGGTGGAGCTGCTATATCGAGGAAGTCGAAGAAGCAGACTATGCTCTCGCGGTCATCTATGGAATCTTAGTTCTTTGCACTTGATACCGTAGCGGATGAAGCAGAGTGACTTCGGGAGCTCATGTATGATCTTCCAGTGGTTGGGGCACAGATATCGACAATTTTGATATACTGCGACAACCAGGTGACTACGGCGATAGCATCAAATGACCTCTTCAACGAGAAGAAGAGAACTGTGCGGTTAAAGCACAGGGCAGTGAACGATCTCATCAAGAGAGGTGTCATTGCAGTGATAGATGTTCGAAGTTAGAAGAACCTGGCGGATCCATCACGAAGGGCCTCAAGCGCCAGCTGGTTGAAGACACAGCAAGGAAGATGGGCTTGAAGGCATTCTGATATTATGTCTTTGTAATCCTACCATAAAATTATATGTTATTAGCTCGAAGAGAAATCTACTAGACATCTAACTTTCGGTTCAAGGGAGGACCATTGACTGGAATATAATATCAGGTAACAGGAGGCACTTGTTCTTTGGAACATAAAAGGGTTACAGACCCATAACCACTGATGTCTACTATATGTTCTCTACGGATCTGGATCCTGCGGAAAGGATGGCTTAATGCCTTAATAAGTTCTCAGACAAAGTGAATGTCTGTTGTGCTTTATAGGAAGCACAGTAGCGCAACACTACAAATGAGTGTTATAACTCTATGCTACAGTGAGGTAACTTCACCATGAGGTTCCCAGGTAGGGGCAATGCCTCGACTTTGCAAGCCAAGTCACAGCGGCGTAGCACCACATATAGGCAGGTAGCTTAATGTTGCATAATCGTAATAAAGAGAGGTAGACAGCACTACAAAGAGGACGATGTCCTCATGTTACAGTAGCATGATACCATAAAGAGGTACCAGGTAGGGTAAAGCCTCGGCTTCGCAAGCCATGTCATAGCGGCGTAACACCGCACGGAAGCACAAGGCTTCCTGTTGGGTACTTTGGCACTACAAAAAGGCTTGTGACCTCATGCTATAGTAGTATGACACTACGATGAGGTACCCAGGTGGGATAAAGCCTCGACTTTAAGCCATGTCATAGCGGCGTAGCACCGCAAAGAAGCGCAATGCTTCATGCCATGACTCTTTATAAAGAACTCACCTATAGTGTATGGACAGAGATATCATGCCATCTCTTGAGGGTAAACTTGCAGACGCCCAAAAATTATACACTGAAACCAGGCTGGCACAAGGCCTTTAATGTGCAGCCAGAAGCATAGTTGATATCATTATGTGAGTAGAAAGAATTGAAGTTATGGTGCAGAATTCAAGTCTTAGTCTATTCTTGTATAATGCTGTTATTTAACCTATGCGGAAAGATTCAAGTCGTAGTGACATCTCTCCTAATGCATGATGGGCAGTCACTGTGGGGAACGCTCAACCCATATATTGAGATATGTAGGGGATTGTTGATGGTTTTGCCTTTGGACTAGAAAAGATAGTCCCACATCGGCTACACCAAATGGTGAGTACCTCAATATAATACATTGCTTGTGTTGAGGTGTGCACATGAGGTGTGGTGGGGCACAAGTGTGTGTCATGTGGGAGTATTTTCCTAAAAGAAAAAAGGATTAATTCCAACAAAGATGTAAGTTGATTTTTGTTGTGCGGACTCGGAATCGAACACGGACTCCAGGATGTCTTGTGCATGCACGGGAGTGTTCGGGGGGTAGGCGTGGACTGGCACACTTCTATGCTGATTGTGGGATGATCTAAAATATCAAACTCTATTTTTTGAGTATTGGTATTTTAGTCCCACATCGGATAGGAGAAGATGTGAAGTCTCACTCTACTCTATAAATAGAGCCCCTTGGCCTCCTATGAGAGATGCACCAAGAAGAGAGTTAAAGGAGTCCGTAAAGTCCAGGAAGCCCGTTCAAGTCTCAAATATTGACTGACAAGCGTTCTAGAAGTTCTCTAGAACTTGCTGGTTCCTGGAAGCGGATCGTATATAGGCAAATCTTGCTTTAAGCAACGATGATCTTATCACCCCAGCAAAGCAGCCTTTCTTTCTTCTTTCCTTCTCTTCTTCTCTAATTTAATCAGATACTTCATGTGGGCATTCGTCGCTGCTGCTGCTAGCAACTCGATTTGTACCTTCCTAAAAGAAGCTCTACTTTCGTTTGTTGTTGTAACGAAATCTCTTTAGATTTTCGTTACCCAAAATCCTCCAAGGATCTCTGTAGTGCACCTTCTTTGAAGTGTTGCTACGAAACGTTGTTACTATTGAGACAACTGTTTCGTTTCTCTGTTTTCCATCGAAAATTATGCCTCAAAAATAACATATATATATATATATATATATATATATATATATATATATATATATATATAGTCGATGTCCAAAATATTTGTCATGTCCCAGTTCCAAAACTCATGGGACAAATCCGTAACTTGGCCAGCTGGTATGAATCATTAGATAATCTCACTACGGAAATCCTATGATTCGTAGGTACGTTGTATATAAATGACTCAGAGTCCAAGAGTCTAATAGCAAACAAAGTAGTATAAATCTCATCTACGACAAATAAAACTAAAATAAATCGAGAATGATGAATATAACTACGAATAGTTCAAGCTATTTCCCCAAGAATTTAAGAAGACGTTTGGTGGAGACAAATGCAATACAAGCAGACGAGAAGATAAAGACAATAAAATAAAGTTAAGTCCATGCTAAAAATTAACTAAGCATTTGCGGAAGCATCGGCTGCAGCAGTACTCTGTAAACCTGCGAATACTCCTCTTTTGCTAAATCTGAAGAAAAGTTCATTTAATTTACTATAAATAATTGTAACTGTAATTTATCTTTTGATTATTACTTACTTTAATATATATACTAAGTTAATTTATTACAGTTTGCTAAATACATAAATAATCAAATATGAGGGGTCTATACAAAATTATGTAAAAGTAATTAAGTAACAAGTTTAAATTCCACTAACTATATTGTTTTATTAATTAAGGGGTTATATTTATTAAGAATCAAATATGGGAGCTTAAATGGAAAGTGAACTACTTTGGATTCCTAAGAAACCGCAAGTCACATAGACGGAAGAGTTACTTTGCAAAACGTAATTAAAGGAACCAAACCAAAACATGGCATAAACAGCCGAAAATAAGTGCATGTAACATAAATGGGTACGTTGGCAAGGTAAACTTATCTGCAAAGTCGTCCAAATCTGTTTTGGGACAAGTGCTCACAGATCGATCTTTAAGTCCTAGATAATTATTCAAGAGACAAACAACATTATGAAATATTCTAAATATTTAATATATGTACTTTTAGTAAAATATAATGTTCCTATTTTAAATTATAGACCTAAAAATAATTGTAACTGTAATTTATCTTGTGATTATTACTTACTTTAATATATATACTAAGTTAATTTACTACAGTTTGCTAAATACATACAACAATGAAAATATTAAGGGGCTATACGAAATTATGTAAAAGTAATTAAGTAAACAAAGTTTAAATTCCACTAACTATCTTATTTTATTAATTAAAATTTTATATCGAATAAGAATCAAATATGGGGGCTTAAAAAAAAGTGAACTACTTTTGATTCCTTAAAAAACCGTAAGTCACATAGAATTTGCTTAATTAATGGAGGTTGTATCTACAGAAGTGTTTTGACTATAAGGAAGACTCTCTCTGAATGCTGATTTGCATTACACCGTGCTATATTATATTAGTACTAGTGGATAACCCGTGCCATAATGGCACGGACACGAAATCGGCCTTCTCGACGTAGGCGTGCAGGCACCGTGCCAGCGCCAGGGAGTTCCGGACGGAGACGCGGCCTCCGAACCCGCCATTCTCAAGGCGAAGACGCGCAGGTCCGTCGCGGGGCGTCCGAGGGCGGCGAGGCTCGAGACGGCGGCAGTCCAGGAGACGACGTCCCTGTGCCATATTCCGTCGAACACCCGCAGGACGTGGTCGGCGGAGCCGCATCGGGAGTAGGCGGTGAGCAGGACGTCCTGCACGAAGGGGTCGGGCCGGAATCCGAGGAGGAGGGCGTGTGCGTGGAGCAACCTAGTGGCGGCGGCGGCGGCAGCGGTGTTGAGCAAGGAAGAGAAAGTGTGGGAGTCGGGAGGGACGCGGCAGCGGAGCATTTGGGAGTAGACGGAGAGTGGGTCGGCGGAGATGGCGATGGCGGTTTTGATGGAGAAGGGGTTGGGGTTGGTCATGGCGTAGAAGAGGGAGGCGACAAAGGAAGGGTCGGCGTCGGCGACGCGGTGGAGGAGGCTGCTTGCGACGAAGGGGTTGCGGAAGAGGCCGGCGATGACGGCGTGGGCGAGGATGGAGCGGAGGCAGCAGAGGGAGGGACGGTGCAAGAGGAGCTAGAGGCGGGGGTGCCGTTGGAACAACCGGTTGCTCCGCACCCAACATGGGACCTCCTTCTCTCTTATAGAGAGAGGGACAATTTAGTTCTTTCATCATCGTTGAACCAAAGCACATGGGTCGGACCAAAAATACACTGTGCTTTATATTATAGATAAGTATTCAAAATTTTACTAAATTTTTAAAGATTTCTCAAACCATCAAAAAATGGAGTTATGAGTCCCTCTAATTATCACAACTCATTCCAAAAGAAAATATTCCATTAATATTAACAAAAATATTATTTTTTATCCATGTTATAACCGAAAGTGATAATAAAACTAAGAATATTGTCACCAAACGAATCACACAAAAGGGAATAATCTATGCATAATCACTATAGGTCCATTCATAGTTCAATCGCCGAATAGACGATTAAACAAAAAGATTGCAGAAATATGTCGAAAGAATGAGCCTATTTTCTCAATGCTTGCAAGCTTTCAAAGTGTAGGTGGTACCAAGAAATGAAAGCATTTAAACTCAACATGGGACCCCCTCATCTCTTATAGAGAGATGGGCAATTTAGTCCTTTCATCATCGTTGAACCAAAGCACATGGGTCGGACCAAAAATCCACTGTGCTTTATATTATAGATGTTATATTATGCGTGAATCTAAGGCCTCGTTTGGTTCACGGAAAGGAAATCAATTCCCACGTATTTTCCATGGATTTGGAAAAGTAGAATTCCTATCAAATTTCCTTTCCTATGTTTGGTTGGTGCAAGAAAGAAAAGAAAAAATATATCATTGTTCCAACAATATCCAATGTCAACATAATTATAATGAAGAGTTAATTGATAAAATAGGTAATAAATCAAGACTACTTTTGTCATAATGTTTGGTAATTAATATTGGAAAGGAGGAGGGAAAATGAATTCTATGGGTCATGAGATGAAATATTTTTCCTCCTATTTTTCCCCATGTCAGAAAAATGTTTTCCAAATTTGTGGCTACCAAACAAAGGAAAGGAACAAGTTTCCTTTCCGGATTCCTTGAATCCGTGAACCAAACGAATAAGTGCACAGTAGCCGGTTTTTTTATTTTTATTTTTTATTATTTGCTATTGAACGTGAATAGTGCCATGTTTTCTTCTTCATCTTCTACTTCTCTAAAGCTATTTTTAGGTAAGGAGAGTTACCCGTAACAGCGATTTGGACGTTTGGCTGAGTGGAGATGGCTTTCCGGGGGGGTTGGCGGCGTCCGCTCAGCATGCGGTGAGCGGACGGTTTCACTTCGAGCTCGGTTTAGTAGCGTCGCACGAATCTGGCGATGATGCGGCGCCGGACGTGGTTCGATGCACCGAGCTCGGCACAGCTCGGGGGATGAAGACGATGAAGCAGGTGCAAAGTCGAAAGATGACAGAAGCTTTTAGGGAAGGTGAGGAGTTCTCTGGTGTATATATAGAGGAGTTTAGTATTTTGAGTAGTTTAAATTGTCCTGCCAAGTATCGGATAGTTTATAGGTTTAATCGAGAGTACGTTTTTAGTATGGTTCGAAGTATTGGTATCGGTATCGGTATCGGTATCGGTATCGGTATCGGATCGGAGTATCAGATTTGTTGGTATCGACAGTATCGTGTGTATATATATATATATATATACACACACGAGAGAAAAAAAAAAAAATATATATATATATACACACACGAGAGAATGATTGATCGATGGGGGTGGCCGACGTTTGAACTTTGCGGTAGGGAGGAGGATGTCGCTGTGCTAATACAGGATGGAAGGTGGCTACCTGAACTAAGGAATATAGGCCGATGGCATGCAGATGCAATTGCGCGTGCTCCGATTCAAGCGGATGCTGAAGAAGATAAATGGGTTTGGACGGGCTCAGCAGGAGGTAAGTTATCATTCAAGACAGTGTATGAAGAAATCCGAATCAGACGTCCTCAGGTGGAATGGGCAACAATTGTTTGGGTAACTAAGGTGGCAACCAAGATGAAGCTTAGTGCTTATAAAGCCTTCCGCGATAGATTGCTCACACGAGAATGGATGGCCAGATTTGGTATGCATATCGACCATCTTGCTTATGTCTTGTGCGGAGGAGCAGTTGAATCAAGGGATCATATCTTGTTCGAGTGTCCTTTTTCTGGAGAAATATGGGAAAGATGTAAGAGTCGCATGGGGATTCCTTCCAGCAACAGAGTCGGGCTGATGCGGGTATTCGAAGAGGTGTTGGCTGTCAGGAGACAAGATATTAGAGTGTTCGACGAAGCTAGAATTAAGCTTCTTTCAGCTATTGACACGTATGGAAGGAAAGAAATAGACGCATATTCGAAGGAACGGCAACGTCCTTCCAAGAAATTTTGAACAACATAGAACATGATGCTATCGCCATGGGCGGATAGGGAGAAGTCTGTATTCGGCTGAGTTGGTGTAATGGGATTGTAAAACTGTCTATTTTTGTGCACTCATTTTTGTGCACTCATGAATAATAAAAGTACCCTTGCTTTTTTTTTTGAGAAAAAACATATGCTATATAAAATCAAGAGGAAATATTGCTAAGTCATGTAAGACATGAGTTGAAATACAAGATGGAATCTCATTGTATATGCAAATGAGATTAGAAACATTAGAAAGTAAAGCATGTGCAGCTAGAGTATGAGCGCTTATATTAGCATTTCTGTTGATGTAAGCAAACAAAAGATTGGAGCTTGATTTTTTTGCCATTCTTGCATCTTCAATGAAATGACGAGCACGCCATAGAAAAAAAGTGTCAAAGTTGTTGAAACTTTTATTAGAACAGTGTTCAAAGAAAAGAAGGAAAAAAACATTGCACAAAAACAGTGCCATAGAGGAAATGAAGAGTACCCTTGCTTAAAAAAAAGTTCTATTATAACAGTGTTCAAAGAAAAGAAGGAAAAAAAAACAGTGTAAGTTGTGTCCCCACTTCAAATTTGTTTCCATAAAGAACAGTGAGAAAAAAACATTTGTTTTCACACACACACACACACACACACACACACACACACACACACATATATATATATATATATATATATATATATATATATATATATTTGTGTGGGGGCTCGGTTCCTTCACTTCAAATTTGTTTCTCTCTCTATATATATTATATGCTGTTGTCAACCTGTCATGCATTAATAGTTCAGGCTGTCAATGACACAGACCTACTTAGACCTATTGTCAAGTTCAAACAGCTAGCCTGTCATGTGTAACAGCTAAGTTATTTCCATATATCCTTTGTACCATGGTCCCACTTATTAAATGTTGGTAGGAGACGATGACAGCTAAGTTGTTTCCATATAGTAAACTTAGTATTTTTCTTCCATATATACTTTGGACCATGCTGTCAATTTTTTTTTAAAATACTGTCTGGCCCAATACCAAACCCTAACCCTAATCTAACAAACACAAATGTGAGGAGAGAGAAGAAACTCAGCCTCCTTCCATATTTTCTCTCCCCTCCCCTCCCCGTCCACTCTTCTGCAAGGCACCTGACATGGAGATGACTCTCTCTCTCTTCTTCTTCTCTCCTCCTCCATAAAATTTTGTGCTGTGCTCCAAGTCTACTGTTCTCCGACGACGACAAATAAGGGGAGGCGGCGGCAGCTTTGACTTGGTTCAAATTTCTTTGGTTCTTTTTCTATATGAATTTTTTTGCTTTGAACTTCGATTGAATTTTTTTTTTGTTCTTTCTGAATAATTTTTTGGTTCATATCGGTTCGTATCGTTCCGTATCAGGTTCGTATCAGCCGATACAAATCGATACCATAAAATTTTAATGGGTATCTGTTGGTGTTTTTGGCTTTGGACTAGAAAAGATAGTCCCACATCGGCTACACCAAATTGTGAGTATCTCAATATAATGCATTGCTTGTGTTGAGGTGTGCACATGAGGTGTAGTGGGGCACAAGTTTGTGCCATGTGGGAGTATTTTCCTAGAAGGAAAAAGGATTAACTCCAACAAGGATGCAAGTTGATTTTTGTTGTGCGGACTCGGACTCGGACGCGGACTCCAGGATTGTCTCGTGCATGCACGGGAGTGTTCGGGGGTAGGCGTGGACTGGCACACTTCTATGCTGATTGTGGGATGATCTAAAATATCAAACTCTATTTTTGAGTATTGGTATTTTAGTCCCACATCGGATAGGAGAAGAGGTGAAGTCTCAACTCCACTCTATAAATAGAGCCCCTTGACCTCCTTTGAAAGATGCACCAAGAAGAGAGTTGAGGGAGTCTGTTAAGTCCAGGAAGCCCGTTCAAGTCTCAAATATTGACTTACGAGCGTTCCAGAAGTTCTTCGTGAACTTGCTGGTTCCTGGAAGCTGTTCGTGCTCGTGTGGGGCGAATAAAGCTTTGAGCAACGGTGGTTCATTTACCCCAGCATCTCATTCTCGCCTGTCATCGCTGCTGTTGCCTTTTTTAGTAACTTCTTTTTAGAAGCTCTACTGCCGATAGTTGCTTGCACAAAGTCTCTTTAGATTTTTTGTGTATTACGTAGAATCCTTTTAGATCCTCGTAATTCAGAATCCTCCAGGATCTCTGTTGTACATCTTCTTTAAGGTGCTGCATTTGAAACGTTGTGTGTACAATTGTTTCAGTTTCAGAATTTTCCATCGAAAATTGTGCCTCGGCACTAACAATCTCAAAGCTTTATTGAGAAGATGGATAATTCTCATGCTTCGCTCATCGATACCGGCTTTAACAAGTTGGAGAAATTTGATGGCGAACACTTCCAGATATGGAGACGAAAGGTCACTTTAAATCTTCAACTCGTGAATGTTGATCACGTGCTGTCGGAAGAAGAACCGATCGTTCCAACCACTAGATCTGCTGCGGCTGTGGCCACTGCTACGACCAAGTAAGCGAAGTGGAAGAAAGAAAACAGTATATGCAAACTACTGATACTCAATTCCATGGAAGACTCTCTGGCAGAGTCCTACTCCAAGAAGTCATCTGCCAAAGAGATATGGGACTCCTTGGGAAAGCTCTATGAAGATGACGAGAACCGGTCCAAGATCTTCATGGTAGAAAAATATCACAAGTGGACCTTCGAAGACGAGAAGGCGATGCTGCCCCAAGTGAAGGAGTTTCTGAAGTTGCGTCAGAAACTAGAAGACGAGAACAAGCCCCTCGTCGACAAGTTTGTCGTTGGAGGGATCGTCGCAAAACTTCCTACAGAGTGGAGCAACTTCTATGCAAGGATGCATCGAAAGAAGATGGAAATTAGCTTGAAAGATTTCTTGCAAGAGATCCATATTGAGGACGAGATGCGCTCTCAACAGAAGATGGATACTCTGTCCAAACAACTGGCGAAGGCAAATCTGGTCCAAACCAGAGAGTACCAGGGGAAGCAGGCTGCTTCTCATCGCAAAAAGAGGACTTCACGAATCTGAAAGTGAAGGGTCCTGCTTTCAAGCAGCAGAAGTCCAAGTCCCATGTGACTTGCTTCAATTGTGGCAAGAAGGGCCACTACAAATCCGAATGCAAGTCCAAGCCCAAAGAACAAGGTGAGCCTAGTAAGGTTTCTATGATTACTAATCTAGTTGCCATGATAGCACAGGTTGTAACTGTGGGGGCTGACTTGGACTGGTGGATAGACACTGGTGCGACCTGCCATGTCTGTTCAGACAAAGACTGGTTCATCTCTTATGAGCCAACTTCAGAGAAGGTCATAATGGCACACCAGGCACAAGCTGAAGTACTGGGGATCGGGACGGTGGAGCTGAAACTCACATCGGGGAACACTCTGACGCTTCAAGGTGTGAAGCATGTTCCAGTAATTGCTAAGAACCTGATCTCTGGAAGTCTGCTCTGCAACGCAGGCTTGAGGATGGACATCAATGCTGGACAGTTGGTGATGTCCAAGAAGGGTACATTCTTCGGGAAAGCTTTCCAAACTGAAGGAATGTACAAGATTCAGCTTGTTGTAACCCAGCATGATAATATAAATGCAATCACTTTTTCTGATTATTCTCTTGAGTTTTGGCATAATAGGCTAGGACATGTTCATTGTAAAAGGATTAACAGAATGTCTAGTCTAGGACTTATCTCCAAGTGTGGGGGTAAGGTAGAGAAATGCGAAGTATGTGCTTAGACGAAGATCACAAGGAAACCCTTTCACAGGGTCCATCGAAGCACAGAACTTCTGGAGTTGGTTCACTCAGATATCTGTGACTTCAAACAATTCTCTACAAAGGCCGGGATGAAGTATTTCATTACTTTCATCGATGACTTCTCAAAGTATGCTTTCGTCTACTTGCTCAAGTCTAAAGACGAAGCATTCGAGAAGTTCAAGGAGTTCAGGGCCGAGGCTGAGCGGCAAACTGGACAACAACTCAAGAGGTTAAGGAGTGATCGAGGCGGGGAGTATCGGTCTCATGAATTCTTATCATTCTGCAAAGAACATGGAATCATCAATGAGACAACGGCTCTGTACTCTCCTCAATCCAACGGAGTAGCAGAAAGGAAGAACAGAACGTTGACAGAGATGATGAACTCCATGCTGTTGACTGCGGGTCTTCCAAAGTGTTACTGGGGAGAAGCTGTACTAACGGCAACGTTCATTCTGAACAGAGTGCCATATGCAACTTCCGACATAACTCCTCATGAACTCTGGTTCAAAGTCAGACCTAACTTGAATATCATTCGAGTGTGGGGGTGTCTGGCTTATATGAAGCTCCCGGATCTGAAGATTTAGAAGCTGGGGACAAGGACTACGAAGGCGATCTTCTTGGGGTATGACGAGAAGAGTGATGCTCGAAGATTCCTTGATATCGAGTCAAACCATATCATCGAATCTCGCGATGCTGAATACTTTGAAGACAAGTTTACGAAACACAAGAATATTGTTCTCGCAGATCTTCTGGAGAATGATGAGGGTACAAAGCAGACAGAAGTCTTTAATGAACCAGTAGTCCAAGATGAAGCTGTCGTCAAGGAGACACCAGCTGAACCAGAACTCGCTGAGCCGTCAACTAAGCGAACGAGGAGGCCGAAAGACTTCGGAGGTGACTTCGTCACCTATCATGTGGAAGCAGATCCGCTTACCTATGATGAGGCGATGAAGACCAGAGATGCTGTATTCTGGAAGGAGGCGATAGACAACGAGATTGACTCAATCACCTCCAACAACACATGGGTATTGGTTGACCTGCCAGAAGGAGCAAGACCCATCAGATGCAAATAGATCTACAAGAAGAAGATGAAAGCAGATGGAACCATTGATAAGTTCAAGGCCAGGCTAGTGGCCAAGGGATTTGCTCAGAAGCAGGGGATCGACTACTTTGACACTTATGCTCCAGTAGCTCGGATGACAACCATCAGATTGTTAATTGCTCTAGCAGCAATACACAAGCTGGTGATACATCAGATGGATGTAAAAATGGCATTCCTTAATGGCGAGCTGACCGAAGAGATCTACATGCAACAACCAGAAGGTTTTGTCGTCAGAGGTCTGGAAGACAAAGTCTGCAAGTTGATGAAGTCTCTGTATGGTTTCAAATAAGCTCCCAAATGTGGCATGAGAAGTTTGACAAGGTGATAAGGTCAAATGGCTACAGGGTCAGTAGAACAGACAAGTGTATCTATACGAAGTTTGCTGACGGAAGAGGAGTAATCGTTTGTCTTTACGTGGACGACATGCTAATCCTAGGTACGGATTTAAGCTGCGTCACAGAGACAAAGAAATTCCTCTCGACCAAGTTCAATATGAAGGACTTGGGGGATGCCGACGTAATCTTGGGGCTCAAGATTATCCGGACAGGCACTGGAATAGCGCTGTCACAATGTCATTATATTGAGAAGATGCTCACTCGCTACGGGTATCAAGATCTTCCTTTTATTGATACACCGTACCGGAGTGATCAAAAGCTGGAGCCAATTTCGAGGAAAAGTGTCAGGCAGTTGGAGTACGCTAGCGTCATCGGAAGCTTGATGTACGCTACTACTGCCACAAGGCCTGACATAGCTTTTGCAGAGGGAATGCTGAGTCGGTTCACTAGCAATCCAGGCGTTGAGCACTGGAAAGCTGTGAGGCGTGTTATGAGATATCTCAAGAAAACACAGACATATGCACTTTTCTACAGCAGAGATCCGTCAGTAGTGGAAGGCTTCAGTGATGCTAGCTGGTGTTCAGATATGGAGAGCGAGTATTCCACAGGTGGATTCGTATTCGCCATGGGCGGAGCTGCTATATCGTGGAAGTCGAAGAAGCAGACTATGTTATCTCGCTCCTCCATGGAATCTAAATTCTTTTCATTGGATGCTGCTGCAGATGAAGCAGAGTGGCTTCGGAAGCTCATGTATGATCTTCCGGTGGTTGGGGCTCAGATACCGGTAATACCGATATACTGTGACAACCAGGCGGCAGCAGCAGTGGCATCAAATAAACTCTTCAACGGGAAGAAAAGAACTGTGCGGTTGAAGCACAGGGCAATGGACGATCTCATCAAGAGAGGTGTCATTGTAGTGATTGATGTTCGAAGTCAGGAGAACCCGACGGATCCGTTCACCAAGGGCCTCAAGCGCCAGCTGGTCGATGACACAGCTTGTAAAATGGGCTTGAAGGCATTCTGATATTGTGTTATTACATTCCTACCATAAAGTTTTATGCTATTAGTTCAAAGAGAAATCTACTAGGCATCTAGCTTTTGGTTCAAGGGAGGACTATTAACCAAAAGAATATCAGGAACGGTGGGTACTTGTCCTATGTGACATGGAGAGGTTACGGACCTACAACCACTGTTGTCTACTGTTGTTTTCTGCAAAAACCGGATCTTATGGGAAGGTTGGCTTAAATGCCTTAATGAGTTCTCAGGCAGAGTGAATGCCTGGAGTGCTTTATAGGAAGCACGGTAGCGCAGCACTACAAGGAGTGTAACTCCATGCTACAGTAGGATGACTCCACCATGAAGTTCCCAGGTAGGGGTAATGCCTCGGCTTTGCAAGCCAAGTCATAGCGGAGTAGCACTGCAAATAGGAAGGTAGCCTAATGCTGTATGATAATCGTAATAAAGAGAAGTAGACAGCACTACAAAGAGGACGATGTCCTCATGTTATAGTGGCATGACACCACGAAGAGGTACCAGGTAGGGTAAAGCCTCAGCTTTGCGAGCCATGTCATAGCGGCGTAACACCGCACGGAAGCGCAAGGCTTCATGCTGGGTAGGTTGGCACTACAAAGAGGCATGTGACCTCATGCTACAGTAGTATGACACTACGATGAGGTACCCAGGTGGGGTAAAGCCTCGGCTTTAAGCCATGTCATAGCGGCGTAGCACCGCAAAGAAGCGCAATGCTTCATGCCATGACTCTTTATAAAGAACTCACCTATAGTGTATGGACAGAGATATCAGGCCGTCTCTTGAGAGTAAACTTGTAGACGCCCAAAAATTATGCACTGAAACCAGGCTGGCACAAGGCCTTCAATGTGCAGCCAGAAGCACAGTTGATGTCATTATGTGAGTAGGAAGAATTGCAGTTATGGTGCAGAATTCAAGTCTTAGTCCATTCTTGTATCATGCTGTTATTTAACCTATGCGTAAAGATTCAAGTCGTAGCGACATCTCTCCTAATGCATGATGGACAATCACTGTGGGGAACGCTCAACCCATATATTGCGATATGTGGGGGATTGTTGGCGTTTTTGCCTTTGGACTAGAAAAGATAGTCCCATATCGGCTACACCAAATGGTGAGTATCTCAATATAATGCATTGCTTGTGTTGAGGTGTGCACATGAGGTGTAGTGGGGCACAAGTTTGTGCCATGTGGGAGTATTTTCCTAGAAGGAAAAAAGGATTAACTCCAACAAGGATGCAAGTTGATTTTTGTTGTGCGGACTCGGACTCGGACGCGGACTCCAGGATTGTCTCGTGCATGCACGGGAGTGTTCGGGGGATAGGCGTGGACAGGCACACTTCTATGCTGATTGTGGGATGATCTAAAATATCAAACTCTATTTTTGAGTATTGGTAATTTAGTCCCACATCGGATAGGAGAAGAGGTGAAGTCTCAACTCCACTCTATAAATAGAGCCCCTTGACCTCCTTTGAAAGATGTACCAAGAAGAGAGTTGAGGGAGTCTGTTAAGTCCAGGAAGCCCATTCAAGTCTCAAATATTGACTTACGAGCGTTCCAGAAGTTCTTCGTGAACTTGCTGGTTCCTGGAAGCTGTTCGTGCTCGTGTGGGGCGAATAAAGCTTTGAGCAACGGTGGTTCATTCACCCCAGCATCTCATTCTCGCCTGTCATCGCTGTTGTTGCCTTTTTCAGTAACTTCTTTTTAGAAGCTCTACTGCCGATAGTTGCTTGCACAAAGTCTCTTTAGATTTTTTGTGTATTACGTAAAATCTTTTTAGATCCTCGTAATTCAGAATCCTCCAGGATCTCTGTTGCACATCTTCTTTAAGGTGCTGTATTTGAAACGTTGTGTGTACAATTGTTTCAGTTTCAGAATTTTCTATCGAAAATTGTGCCTCGGCACTAACAGTATCGGCCGATACCGATTTTTTTTCCAAGTATCGGATCGGTTACCTTCAAATCCGATCCGATGCGGTCGATACGTATCGGTATCGGCCGATATGGATTCTGTTTGGAAGGATATATTCAAAGTTTAATTTGCGTTCAATCCAATCTAATTCCAAAGAAACCCTAGTATTTTGATTGGGTTAAATAAGTGATATCTCGGTACCCCCTCCTATTCCTATTGGAGATGAGTTTCTCCCTACTTAAAAGTTATCAATCTCTACTGTTAGAGCATCTCCAACCCTATTGTCTTGTTAAGTGTTGTGAGTTTTATGTGGCATGAAACACAAGACATTGTGAGTCTTAGGTGGCAAGTTTATACTCACAAAAACCATTGAGATAGAAAAGTCTTCTCCAATGCAAAAGTATTGAGGAGACAATAAAATGTACTTTTTCCAACTTCCAAGACAACTCCTCCACTTCTTCATTTTTTTATAAATATTTCTATTCATAATTGACAAAGTCATTGTGAAGTGAATTGTCTATCTAGACAACCAACTTCACATTGTCTATGCCATGTCATTGCCATGTCTATTTCATGCATGATCTATTCTATATTTGCATTGGAGAAGAATTTTTGAATTGAAAGCTTGTCATTCCTATGTGGCAACCATTTTTCTAAACTCCACAATAGGGTTGGAGATGCTCTTATAATGGGGCTTGAAAACGGCTTCAAATTAAGCCGTCTAAATAAACATCTTCCATATTTTTTTTTATTTTCTTCCATATTTGGTAAGATTTTTTTCTCCACTTTTTTTCTTTTTATTTTACTTCCATGTTTGGAAATTAGTTAATATTGGTGGGCCCAAAAATTAATGTAGTTGGGCTAGCACATGCTCCAAATCTGAAGTGTCTCTTAGTTTTCTAGTAATTTTCAAGTATGAACAAATGCCCACTGTAGCCTTCAAGTGCTACAAAATTTGGTTAAAGTCAAAATGTAGTACTTGAAATCTCTCCCACTTTGGATGCTGTTAGCCCAATGATTACATCGTATTTTTTAATATGGCTAATCAATTAAGTTTAACATAATGATGTCACTAATATTCATATACTCACTATCATGTTGCTACTTAAACTTAGCATTGTCCTAATTATCCTATATCATATTGCCATGTTTGTATCCTACTGCTATATATTTTTCTCACCTAACATGTATTTATAGATATGCAGTAAGCATGATCAAACATGATCAAACAAGGATATAGGCAATAAAGAATTAATGATGGACGAAAGACGGCGTCATGCAAAAAGATTTCTCCGAACCGCCTAGCGACTTATCTTTGGACGACTGCTATCAAGGAAAAAGATGTCTTCAGGTCTGCTCAAATATTAGAAGAAAGGCATCATCAAAGTGCTCTTGGTTTTCCTATTTGTTCTAAGTCTGTAATCTTCAATTTATTGAGTCTAGGAGAATGTGTACGTTGAGTCGTACTGAGTCATCTCAACCCCTAAACATATCTCTCCAAGCTCTACCAACAGACCAATTCCTGAACCAAGCACAAGCTCCACCAAGCCCAAAGGCAATTCTGCCACCTAGGAGGCAGAGTACGGGCTGAACTCTGCCCCCACACAGAGTTCGGGTCGAACTCTGTCCCTTAATTTCTAGGAACTGATTTTTAGGGCCTGCTTGGTACAAGCTGTCCAACGTTCAAAAATCTGAATTCTTGGGGCAGAATTCAGGCCGGACTCTGCCTCCCTAGAGTAGTATAAATAGAGCTTGAATTCTTCCATTTCAAATCATCTCTTACCTTCAAATATTCAAGCTTTCTAAGCTCTACTACTCCAAGCCTCATTCATTCATATCTCCTAAGCCACAACTCTCCTTAGCCCAAGATGCTCAGTACGATATCAGCTAGAAGTTGTGTGCAAGAGTGAAAGAAAATACTACTAGAATAAGTCATATTAGCGACGTAATTAGCGACGTTTTATTAAAACGTCGCTAACGTTTAAGGAATTAGCGACGTAATCTATAAACGTCGCAATACGTCACTATTACCGACGATCGGCGACGTTTAGCGACTTTTTTGTGTATAAGAAAACATACGTCACGGATAAGTCGGCGAACGTCGCTAATATCACTAATATTAGCGACGTTTACTGACATAACAAAAGTAACGTTGTAATTTCACAAATATTAGCGACGTTTACCGACGTATATGTATGACGTCGCTAAATTGAAAATATAGGGCTTACAGTTTTTATTTTCCCCATTATTTTTCGATCGAAATTTTTCCAAACGAAAGCGCGCTCCCCCTCGGTGACCCTCCCCCCCTCGGCCTCCGGCGACCCCCTCCCCCCTCGGCCTCCGGTGACCCCCTCCCCCCTCGGCCTCCGGCGACCCCCTCCCCCCTCGGCGACCCTACCCCCTCGGCCTCCGACCCTCCGCGACCCCGCTCGGCGACCCTGCTCCCACCGATGATCCCGCTCACCCTCATCTCCAGCTCCCCACCGGCGATCCCCTGCCCCCTGGACGACCCGCTCCTCCGACGGTCCCGACTAGGTAAACCCTAACCTAAATGTTAGTTCTGTAGACTGATACGATTCTTACATTATTTCTGTATTTATATAAATAGGCTATATAATTGAATGTTGTATGTTGTTTGGGAGTTTGGGTGAGTTCTGAGTTAGGGTTTGTTTTTGAGTTTGATTCCCAGGTTGAGTTTGTGAGTCTATGAGTTACCTTGGGTTGTAGTTCAGTTCAGTTTGTGGGTTTATATACCAGTTTGGGATAAGTTTGGATTTACAGTTTCATATATATAGTATATGTAGGTATTGTTGGGATGTGAGTTATACTATATTTATGAGAGGATATATATATATATATTTTTTTTTTTGAGAGGATATATATATTTATGAGAGGATATATATATATATATATATATATATATATATATATATATATATATATATATATATGTTATTGTATATATATGGTATACATATGTGCTTGACCTAGTGCCTTAGCCTATACCCTGAGATATCTATAGGATTACCTAGAAATGAACCCAATAGGCTAATTGAACTTGTGGACTAGAGTTTGACCAAAACCCTAGCTAGTAAGTCTACTACTGATATCGCCGATACCAATACTCATAGGAATAGTCCGATACCGATTCCCATACCTATATGTTGTTGCTCAAGCAGTTTATAGCTACAAATACGTAAATGCAACATAAAAATCTCATCTGTTAAATATGTTACCTAAGAGCATCATTAGTAAGGGCAATTCATTACTACAGTGTATAGAGTATCCTAGAAGTGTAGGTATAATTGGTATATCGTATTACATAGAGTGTATAGAGTATCCTTTCGGTTTATAAGAGTTACTTCACTCATTTTGTCAAGATAAGTAAACTTTTTAAATGTTGACGGTATATATACCGTCAACATTTGGTTTTGCCTTGTAGCTACAGGCAGTTGCCTGCATTTTGCCTTATAACTTGGCCTTTGGCCTGTGCTTGAGCAGTGTGGACTTCCAGGTTATGGTGTTAGTTCATGATTAGTATTGTTTAGATATTAGTTTCAGTTAAAGGGTTAGTTTAGATTAGGATATTAGTTTATATTAGAAGGAATATGAGAGTAAGTAGATGTTAATATAGGATATAAATTTATTAGTTAGGATAGATAGTTTGAGTTTAGATAGTTTGAGTTAGGATACTGCTCAAGCACAGGCCAAAGGGTCGATATTGGATATTAATTTAAAAAGTTTTACCTTTCTTGACAAACTGGGTGAAGTAACTCTTGTAGACCCAAAGGGTCGATATTGGACAGTTGGGATGAGTATCAGAATCGGTATCAGATTAGTATCGACCGTATCGGATTAGTATCGGCCGTATGTACTTAGTGTCGTGTACTCCTACAAGTACAATTATACCTCAACCGTATCGGATTAGTATCGGTCTATCGGATACGACACTTTGACACAAGATAGTTGTTTTAGTCCCAAACAGTTGTTTTTGTTTCTTCCTTCAAATTCTTTGTTTGTAATATATGGAATGAATGAACAGTTTATGTTGCGCACCCATATCTAAACTGTCTTAACATTCATTCACTTACTGCAATATGCATGTATCTATCTTACAGAATTATCCTCAAATGGATATGGATATGAATTACTACTTACAGAATCGTTAGTGGATGTACAACCGTCATCTTGATGACATATGCGGTGTGCGGGATGAATTCATAGAGGGTGTACAGCAGTTCCTGCAGTTTGTCAAGGCATCCCTCAGTACATGGACGGTACCAAAATTAAGTGTCCGTGTGTGAGATGTCATAACTTGAAATATCATCCAGAAGTGGAAGTCACGTATCATTTATACTCGAAGGGTTCCACGTCGAATTACTATCAGTGGAGCGCGCACGGAGAACTTGTATCTTTAGCATCGGAGTATGAGTCTTATGTGGATGTCCACAACAATGCTGCTTACAACGATGGGTTGGTGAACATGATTTTTGACGCGGCGGGGCCTAGTTTCGATCCGGACGATCATGATGCACCTGAGGAGGCACTGAATGCCGATGTTGCACAGTTTATAGAGTTGCTGGAGAATACAAGGACTCCATTATATCCTGGTTGTGAGGATCATTCACCGTTGGAGGTGGTTACAAGATTGTTGAGCATCAAGTCCAATTTTAACATGTCGCAAGATTGCTACAACCGTCTTATGGAGTTGCTTATAAAAATATTGCATGAGGGTGCTAAGTTGCCTAAAGACTTCTACCGATCTAAGAGGATGGTTAGATCGTTCTGGATGGGATACGAGAAAATCGATGCATGTCGCAACGGGTGCATATTGTACTACAAAGACAACAAGAATGAAGACGCCTGCAGATTTTGTGGTGTCGATCGCTACAAGGGCAGTGGTAGAGGAAAGTCTGTCGGTGCCAGGAATCCTACCGATTCGATGCACTACTTGCTGTTGACGTCGCGATTGCAGCGGTTGTTTATGGTGAAGAAAACTGCAGAAAACATGAGTTGGCATAAGCGGGAACAGACCGAAGGAGTGTTGGATCACCCATCTGATGGAGAAACATGGAAGCACTTTGATCGAGAGTATCCATATTTTGCTTCTAATCCGCGTAATGTCAGATTGGGTCTCTACTCCGACGGTTTTACCCCATTCGGACTTTCGGAATCCCAGTATTCGTGTTGGCCTGTGATCGTCACTCCGTACAATCTACCGCCTTGGATGTGCATGAAGACTTCGTATATGTTCCTCACCGTTATTATCCCATGTCCGAACAATCCGAAAAGGAACATCGATATGTATTTACAGCCATTGATTGGTGAGTTGAATCAGCTGTGGAAAGTAGGTTCCAACACGTACGATGTATCTAGAAAACAAAATTTTCAGATGCGGGCAGCACTTATGTGGACCATCAACGACTTTCCGGCTTATGGTATGTTATCTGGATGGAGCACGCATGGTCGTCTTTCATGTCCGTATTGCATGGACCGCACTAAGGCTTTCCGTTTGAAACACGGAGGCAAATCGTGCTTCTTCGATTGTCATCGACACTTCCTGTAGAAGGATCATTAGGAATGCTTTTCGTGATGGCGTTGTGGAGAAGGTTAATCCCCCGCAAAGGTGACCCAGATATACGATATGGGAAGAGGTAAAAGATTTACCAAGAGCTATTGAAGAGCCTGCTACGCGCTACAAGTGTGACGGATTTGGTCACACTCATAACTGGACGAAGAGGAGTATATTCTGGGATCTTCCATATTGGAGCACCAATCTGATTGGACATAACCTTGATGTCATGCATATCGAGAAGAATGTGTTTGATAACATAATTAATACTGTAATGGACGTAAAGGGGAAGACGAAAGACAATTCAAAGGCTAGATTGGACTTGGAAGAAATATGTAGACGTCCTATATTGTATTTGATAGAGGACGGGAATGGGAAGGTGAAGCAGCCTATGACAATTTTCTCACTGGAGAAGGAAGATAAAGTGAGACTTTGTAGGTAGATTCAAGGTCTGAAATTTCCAGACGGGTATATTTCAAACTTGAGAATATGCGTCGAACTCAAGGAGAACAAACTGACAGGTATAAAGAGCCATGATTGTCACGTATTCATGGAGAGGTTAATTCCGATTGCATTTTGAGAATTCTTACCCCGGTTGTTTAGGATCCATTGACCGAGCTTAGCATATTCTTCAGAGATCTTTGTTCTAGTAAGTTGCTCGTCGATCGTCAAGAAAAGCAGGAGAACGATATTGCGGTAACACTGTACAAGCTCGAGAAGTATTTTCTTCTGGATTCTTCGAATCCATGGAGCATTTGCCAATTTATCTTTCCTATGAGGCACGTGTTGGTGGGCCCGTTGGTTATCGGTGGATGTACCCGTATGAGCGGCATTTGAACCACCTAAAGAGGAAGGTAAAAAACAAGGCTCGGGTCGAGGGTTCTATTTGTGAAGCCTATATTCTCGAGGAGATTACAAACTTCTGCTCGAAGTATTTCAAACCTCATGTTGCTACGAATAGAACGAGGCCTCCGAAAAACGACGACGGTTATCAAGAATCTAATGATGGAATACTGAAAGTATTCAATGCGTCCGAAAAGCCTTCGGGGAAAATAAAGAAAAGATATTTGAATGACGAAGAGCTAAGGGCTGCTCAGTTGTATGTATTACTCAATTGCGACGAGGATGAAGTAGAGAAGCTAGAGGGGTAAGTAATTAATAATGAGTTTACGTTATCTCAATGTAATAGTATAAGCTAATATTATTGTACTAATCGACGGTTGCTTCGTTGTTTTTCAGCACATATAATGCTGAGTTGAGGTCGGTTAGACCCTACCTAACAGACGAAGCATTAGAACAAGAAATGAAACATTATTTTCCTTCTTGGTTGAGCGAATATGTAAGCAGCCCGGTAATTACTGGCCTCTGTTAATGCAACTGCATAATAAATAACTTACTATCTCTTCTTTGGTATTCAGGTCGATCGTCTAATTTCACCCGAGATTGAATTAATTAGAACTCTTTCCAAGGGACCAATTACTTTTGTTAAAATATGGCCAAGTTACTGTGTCAATGGCTTTCGGTTTAAGTCGACAAATGCTCCGATGAGAGACAGCTTCCTGGATCTTGATTCTATGAAAAACAGTTGTTTGTGTATCAAATCTTCGAACTACAAAGACGTCGATCCAGAAAATAATTTCTTTGGCATCTTGCAAGAGATTGTGGAGTTGACGTATAATTATGGCAGAGAACCTAAAAAGATAGTGTTGTTCAAGTGTGAATGGTTCTATCCGACTGAAAATCAAGGTTAGAAAATTGACAAGCATGGTCTTGTAGATATAAACTACAAGCGTAGATATCAAGGCTACGAACCATTTTTCCTTGCAACTCAAGCTCAGCTCGTGTACTTCACAGCTTATCCGAGATGGGGAGCAACGAAGTCTGAATGGTGGGCAGTATGCAAGACTAAAGCTAGAGATACTTTTGATGTTGACGAAAAAGTTTATCAGGAGGACGAGCTACCTCTTGTAACCAATATTGTTGATGTGGACTCCACGGAAGTTACGCATTACATGACACATAATGTAGAAGATGTAGAATTATTCGAAGAGGAAGACGAAGCCGACGAGGGCAAAGATGAAAGTGAAGATGAGGAGGAAGATGAGGTTGAGGAAGACGAACAAGATGATTATTCTGAAGATGATTGAGAGAGATGTACTTTCATTTTCTTATTATGTAGAGTTGGTTATTATGTAGTCTTGGTTATTATCTGAATGTACTATCTGGACTTAGATATTTCTTATAGAATATACTATCTGAACTTAGATGTTTCTTGTGAAATATACTATCTGGACTTAGATGTTTCTTGTAAAATGTATTATCATATGTTTTCCTGGTTATTATCTTGTCTTTGTTGCACTTTCATATTTCTAGTCTCTATTATTTGTTGTCTTTGTTGTATCTCATCATATATTGTTATCAGGCATGACAGGTCATCGCGAATCGTTCCACACTTTCGGCCGACATGGGGTACGGGGTATTAATACTGGTAGAGGACAGGGTACTCCTTCGGTACCTACTGGTGGTATTGCTAGAGGACAGGGTTCTTCTTCGGTACCTCCTACTGGTACCGGCTCTGGATCCTCGTCGTCCAGTACTCCTGTGTATCGGACAGTAGCTCCGCCCGCTACGATGCTACGGGGCATATCTTCTGGGACGAGTAGTTCCAGGCCTGAGACTGCTCCCGAGAGTAGCGTTCCTCCTGTTGATACGACGATGGAGAAAGATGAGCAGATGGAGGAGGCTGCGCCGACGGCCGACCAGTATCAGGCAGATGATGCCTGCGCACCTCCGGAGGAGACGAGGACGGAGATCTGGGCCGACGGTACAAAGTAAGTATTTTGGTTTATCATTTTTCTGTGTTTATCATAAATTAACTTTTCTAATTAATATAATATGTATGTATAGATATCGTCCCCCGTTGGTACAGAGACGTCTAGGCCAGCTCCTGAGGCAAAATTATGGGGGTCCTTGGATAAACTACTCGGATGCTCCGGACGATAGGAAGGCCTACTGGTTTGCGCGCTTAAAGGTCAAAATAGATTTGCTTTTAACATGAATCATTTGATTTATGCTTATTATATATTACTGAAAAATATTTGGTTTGCGTACTCTTCTAGGATATGTTTTTCTGTCCACCGCACCTGGCCGAGCTGATCGAGGGAATGTTTTCTGCTGTCGCTGCTAAGCTGATCTGCGACGCTATCAATGATCTGAAGGCTCGTGATCGTGCCGGAAAGCCGATCCAAGGTTGGATTACCCCTGATCAGTGGGATACGATGAAGGCTCGATTCAACGAGCCAAGTTACAAGGAAAAGTCCGAGAAGGCCAAGGCGGCTAGGCAGCATGCCTCGAAGTGGTACGGTGGGTCGATTCTGATGACGGAATGTCATGACCCGCACCCTGACTAGGGGCACGAGTAAGTGGTTACGTCCAGCCTATGCCGCAGAATCGGCGGTAGAACGCTGTCTAGGTCGTCTACAAAACTACACTAAACAGATAAAGATACATGTACAGTATATACACTCCGAATGGAGGTGACATAGCAATACAGTCTCAATCACAAAATAAAACTAAGGTAGATAGCACAGAAAGAAAATATGATAGATGAAAGCAGGAAATAGTTTAAGATCCACACAAGCCCAAAGCTATACACAACACCATAGAGTCACTGAAATATAATATAAACTTCTACAGTCTAAAACAAAAGGTGGATCGCAGTCCAGGCAAGCCAAACTAAGCTAACTACTCTAGGAGAATAAAATCTAGTGGCTCTACTATCAAGCCACGGTCTAGGTCTACTCCATCTAACCCGTCCCCATAATAGGTCGGGCAATCTGCCCCAGAAACATCTATAAAATTGTCAACGGTATCCTATCAGAAAAATGAGCAAGTACAAACACCAACAACAGTTCCATATGAATTGACAAATTCTATAAGAGACAGTATAATAAAATACAAGACAAATCAACAGGAAATATATATATCAAGATATGAGTACTGAGTAGAACGACAATATATATATAGGATAACTTAGGAACTATTCGGAAGCCAAGTTACAACCCTTAAACCAAACAAGGACCGGGGTTGTAACCCTTCTCCCGAACAGAACTTAGTCTCCTATGATAAATAAATATAAAACGTGACTTGAATTATTAGAGCACTATGTGATCGGCTAGAAAAATCATGGTCAGGTTATCCACTTGGCCCGACAATCGTATGGTGTTCTCACGAAAAGTCATGCCGGCCAACCTGGATAACAAGTGCACGGAGGAATCTGCTACACCCTATGAGAGGTGAGAGTGGCGCAAGCAAAATAGTAACATGGGTCTTCGATCACATAACCCTAATAATTCCCCCATCCCCGAATAGCATAATGGATCTGGACATGACACGTCATGACACGGGATTCCATAAGAGGGTAGCAAGTCCCCTTAGGAATCGATGTCTATACCAATACACAAAATAAGACAGAATATGTACCAATATACAACGAAAAATCTAGGAACAACATTCCATGTCATGATCCAACATATACAAGCCCGTAAACGATTGTGACTGAAAATCGAGTAAGACACTACAACTAAATCGGATATAGCAGATATCAAGACAATGAAAACTATCAGTGAATGTACTCGCCTGTGGTCCTGAGCTGATAAGGTGAACAGACGCTCAGAGTAATCACAGACCTAAAGATGAGATACTACAAGTCAAAACATGGTTTAATAATAAAAGAAAAGCTAATCTAGTCATGATATGCAAGTCTAAGTCAAACCTAGGTCAAACTAAGTCAAAGGTTGACTTACAGTTGACTTTTGGTCAAAAAGTCAACTCTGATCAACTCTGGTCAACACTGAGTCAACCTTGGGTCAACCCTAGGTCAAACTAGTCAAATGTTGACTAATAATTGACTTTCAGTCAACTGGTCAACTCTGGTTTGGTTTCGGTCAATTCTAAGTCAAGTGTTGATTTAATTAGACTTTCGGTCAAAAAGTCAACTCTTGGTCAACGGAGGTCAAGACTAGCCTAAACTACCCTCATCTAGTCATTACCTACTAAGACAACCTATTTCTAAGCCCATCTTAGAAGTTAAACTCAAAATCTGAACAATAACCTATTACCTATATTTACCCTTAACAAGGTAAATACCAATACCTTGCCCATTACAAAGGAAATCCCTCTAGATCTCAGGATACTAGCCTAGGCTTCTTAGGGTAGCTAGATACTATTATATCTAGGGTTTACCAACCAAGAAATCTAGCGTTCTAGGACATCTAGTCCATCTTATGGTCCATGTTGGTCATCCCAACATTACCTTAGGGTATCATCATGATACGCTATGGTATCTTGAGATACCACACCCTACTCTCTACCAACCTTCCTAGTTCACTCTCCCACACTCCCCTAGTGTCTAGGTTAGCCCTCTCTACTAGGATACTAACTTATCTAAACCACTGTCCTACCTAACCACTCACACAAACTCAACCAAACCATATGGGACTGAATGAATGAAAAAAAAAAGGAAATGAAATGGGATATGGATGAATGAATGTAGGATTAATGAATGGATGACTAATGGAATGAATGAATGGACATGGGTGAATGGAAAGATGAATGATACATGAATGGGTGATAGGATGGTGGGATGAATGGATGAATTAATAGAGTGAATGAATGAAATGCACAGGTGAATAGAAGAAATGGATGGTATGGATATGTGAATGAAAAAGAAAATGAATGAATGGATGGATGAGTATGGATAAATGAATTTTGGGGCTGATATGTAGGTGATATGGGCTGATTTGTATTGAAGATTAATGTGGAAAGGAGGGGGCTGACTTGTTGGACTGATTTGGGACTTATCAATGGGTGAAATGGTGGCTAAATTGTGTGGAAAATATGGACTGAATATGGACTGTTTCTGCAGGTGAAATGGACTACTAATAGGCTGATTGGTGGCTGTACAAATGGGGACTGGTTTGGCTGATTTGTTGGGGGTTAAGAGGGCTGAATTGTAGGCTGCCATGGGCTCTCAATGGACTGAATGTATGCTGAATAAGGGGGATGATATTGGACTGAATAGTAGCTGTTAATGGCTGCTAATGGGATTCAACTTTGGGGGCTGGAATAGGAGTATACATGGCTAACATAGGCTGAACTCTAAGGGCTTAATGCCCCTCCCAACTGCTGCCCATATCAGCAGGTCATTCCCCCCTCCATCCTCTCAATCCTCTCTCAATCTATAATACTCAAATCTCTACTCTCAAACTCTCTACATATCAATCTTTTTAATACACTCTCAATATCAAACTCTCTAATCCCATTCTCTATATCTATCTCTAATACTCTCAACCAAAAACCACACACACACACACACACATATATATATACATATGCACACACACACACACACACACATACACACACACACACACACACACACACACACACACACACACACACACACACACACACACATATATTAATATATATACACATGACACTCTAATATTTTATATATATATATATATATATATATATATATATATATATATTTTATATATATATATATATTCGGCAGTTCAGCTCCCCCTCGTCGGTCTGCCCTTCCTAGCTCCCCCTCGTAGCTACTGCGGCGGGCTCCCTCTCCGCCCTCCGCTCCGGGCCGCCCCCCCCCCCACTGCCTTCCAAGTCTCCCTGGGTCAGCCTTCCTCCTCCTTCTGCAAGGCCGTGCCCTCCCCCGCTCCTGCGGCTCCTCCTTCGTCGGGGCCTCTCAGCCCCCCATGGCTTCCTCCCTCGCCGCCGTGGCTTAGCCCCCCCTCCGCCGTCGTTCGCCGCTGCAGCCGTCTGTGCCAGCTCCCCCTATGGGTCGAGCTCTCTTGTAGGCGGCCGCCCTCCACCTCCGCCTCTATTGGCACCTCCGTCTCCTCCGTCTGCTCTCACCCGCGTTCCCCTCTGGCTCCCCAGCCGTCGTGCCTGTGCTTCGGGGTTGACCCCTCCGCCTATGGCTCCCTACCTCACCGTCGGGGATCCGCCCATTTGCTGTCACCGCGGCGTTGCTCGGTGACGCCCCTGGCATAGTGTCCCCCCGCCCCACTCTCGCTGGCGTGCGAGCGAGTCTCCCGAGGTGCCTCCTCGAGCAGTGCCCCTTCGGGCCGTGCGTCGCTTCGGGTCACGCGCTTCGGGCCCCGCGCCTCTCTCGATCAGAGCGGGCTCCCGCCAGCTGTCCGTTTGCTTGGTGTTTTTTTGAATTGTGAACGGGTATCCCGCCTGTGGGGCCCGGACAGTGTTCCCTTTTCTTTCAATAAAGCTGCTGTTCGTGAATATATATATATATATATATATATATATATATATATATATATATATATATTTTATATATATATATATATATATATAATATATATATATATATATTATATATATATATATATATTAAAAAAAATATATATATATATATATATTATATATATATAATATATATATATATATATATATATATATATATATATATATATATATATATATATATATATGAAACATTAAGAGCAATACCCTAGGAATCTAAAATCTGAAATTAAAATAGGAAATATTCATTATACCAAATCGCAACCACAAAAAGTATCCAATATTGGGGGTTTCCCACATGGACACAAAGCACAACACAAAGGACACTCCTATGACCTCCAAATGGACACGAAATGGACACAAATGGATATACAACCATGGGGGTCATTCCTACGGGTTCAAAATATTCCTATATGCATGTAGGGGTGGATTAGAGGAGAGATTTTACCTTCCGGGAGAGAGATTCCAAGAGAAACCCTTCCGATACGACACCGACACGAAGTGGCCTCCAAATGGACACGAACCAAAGCCAAATCCTCCCAAATTTGGCTAGCACCCTCTATCCATGAAGTAGAGGAGAAATGAAGAAGATTTGGTGGAAAAAATGATTGATTTGGAGATGAAATCAATGGGAACCTTCTCTAAAATTTGAAAAAGAACAAGAGAGAGAAATTTTGGGGAAAAAATAAAATGAATGGATAAGTCAATCCCTCCTCCTGTGGCTGCCATGTGTGGGTGGTTTGTCCCTATTTGCCAATGACCAAAATGTCCCCACTAACTCATATTGAATTAAATTAGGAAAATGCTTTAGGTTGAGGCTAAATTAGTCTAATTTTAAGTCTCTAATTAAACCTAACCTATCCATGAATAATTCGTCTAACACACTAACTAAAATAATGTCATATGGGCCATACCTAACTAATGAGTGGGTCCCACTAGAGTCAAAACTACCCCGGGTCCCCGTTACAAGTCGGATTCAGCTGAAATTCGCACCCGACTCAAAAAACGCCAAAACAATATCATAAATAATAAAATAAATTTCAAAAATATTCAAAAATATAAAATAATAAAAATACCCATGTTCTCGAAAACCGGGGGTGACAAATCTATCCACATTAAAAAAATTTCGTCCTCGAAATTAAAAAAAGCAATCACAGAAAAACACATGCAGAAAATAATCCCTCTCGAATACTTCCAAAAAAAATTTTCAACAAAATAAAAATCTCTTAAGACACAACAACACTTGCAAATAAAAACTGTTACGTGTCCGACATGGACACGAAACCAACACAAAATCTCACCTATCAAAAGCCAAATCAACAATCACCAATACAAAAATATCAAAAATACATCAAAGAGGTCCAACGACCAAAATACCCTTGGGCCAGAAATGATACTGAAAATATCCTAATCACATGGTTAGGCTCTAGGTCAAGCAGTCCCTAGGGTTTCACTATCAAAACATCAAAAATCTCAAGTCATGGCTTAAAAATTAAAATGATTAAAAATCTCCAAAATTAAAGCATGAATTAAATGACAATAATTAAATAATAAAACTATAAAATTTTAAAATTACTCTCAATTAGAAACCGTGCTACAAGTCTATCCACCTTAAAAGAAATTTATCCACAAAATTTAAAACAAAGTAAACACAAAAAATCATGCAGTTCGACAATCATATGCGTCTGTCCAGAATCATGATACTCAGAATCTCCGTCATGCTAGTGAGCAAGGCTACGATAATCACAAAGTCCTTGACTATGGTACACACCTCTAGAATCATGGTATTTAAAATTTTTGCATTGCCGCATGCTTGGCAGCGAAAACCTTAAATTCCTACACCCTAGAAATACATCCATAACCCGACTATATGTCCTCATTATGCCTGCTAGCATGACCCTAGAGGATTCTAAACCTCATAATCAAGGCGACCTAGCCCATACGACTTATCTCGGAAGAAAATCACATCACAAGAACAAAATTTTATCAACAGATCAAAGAACAAATGGAATCAAATTTTAAATAGTTTATAAGGAGACAAATGCGAAAATAAGATCGAAGATTGGAACCTGCACTCTGTCCTGCTGCTGCCTGACTGTCCTCAACTGTCATGGCGAAAGCACACCCCTGTTGGCCTTCTCTAGCCTGCTGCACTCTGTCCTGGCCTGCCTGTCTGGCTGCATGGGCAGCACAGTTCTTCATCTGGTGGTCTAGAGCTCCACAGAATAAGCAAAATCCCAGCCTCTTCCTGCAAACTCCCCGTGTGTGCCCCATCTTCTTGCAGAAACCACACTGGATGGCCTGCCTCTTGTCCTGACCCTGCTGCTGGTCGACACGTGCTGGTGCCTGATGTACTCTGCCCTGGCCTCCTCGGACTCCACGAACGTGGCAATCCTTCAGCTGGTGGTCGGGCACCCTACAGTATAGACACACGCCCAACCTCGTCCTACAAACCTTCCAAGTGTGCCCCGGCTTTCCGCAGAAACCGCACGGAGTAGTCTGCCTCTGGTCTTGTCCCTGGTGCTGAACTGGGGTATCCTGAACTGTATCCGGTACAACCCTCTCTATTGCTGCCATCGCCAGGTGATGGGAGTTCTCCATGCTCGGTCGTAACACCTCTGCATGTTCTCTCTAGGTCTGCAACATCTGTTACAGAAGGGCCATCATCTGCTGTACCTCAGTTGGTAGCGGAGGCGGCGGTGGAAGAGTTTCAGGAAGGACTACGGATGGTCCCACAGCTGGAGGTAGAATACCTCTTGGAACTGTCGTTGCTACTCCCGTATGAAGGACAGGGACTGAGGTGGCAGCTCCCTCAACTGCAGCTTCCTCAACCGGAGGTGGACGACCTCCTGGAACTGTCGTTGCTACTCCCGCCTGAAGGACAGGAACTGAGACTGCTGCTCTCTCGACTGGTACTCCCGTAGTCGAAGGTGGAGGTCCTACTGGATCGGATCTCTCTGGAACTGCACTACGTCCTGCTGCCTGAGAGCGAGTGATCGCCATCATGAGGACGAATTGAACCCAAGAGATCAATATGGCACAAGATGAGATATTATCAAAGGAGGACAATTGAATTCAATGTAAGAAGAGTCGTCATGGTAATCAAAAGATCAAAATTTTCCTAAAATGTGATTGAGTAACCCCTATCATATCCTCGATCCTATGTCCTAGCCGCTGGCTCATAGTTAGTACTCTAAGTCGAGCACCATTACGAGATCGCACTAATTACGACACAGACCTGCATGGGCCACCACAAAAACGTATCACGACCTGTACCCTGACTAGGGGCACGAGTACGTGGTTACGTCCAGCTTACGCCGCAGAATCGACTGTAGAATGCTGTCTAGGTCGTCTACAAAACTACACTAAACAGATAAAGGTACCTGTACAGTATATACACTCCGAATGGAGGTGACATAGTAATACAGTCTCAATCACAAAATAAAACTAAGGTATATAGCACGAAAAGGAAATATGATAGATGAAAGCAGGAAATTGTTCAAGATCCACACAAGCCCAAAGTTATACACAACACCACAGAGTCACAGAAATATAATATAAACTTCTACAGTTTAAAATAAAAGCTGGATCGCAGTCCAGGCAAGCCTAACTAAGCTAACTGCTCTGGGAGAATAAAATCTAGTGGCTCTACTATTAAGCCACAGTCCAGGTCTACTCCATCTATCCCGTCCCCAAAATAGGTCGGACAATCTGCCTCAGAAACATCTGTAAAATTGTCAACGGTATTTTGTCAGGAAAATGAGCAAGTACAAACACCAACAGCAGTTCCATATGAATTGACAAATTCTATAAGAGACAGTATAATGAAATACAAGACAAATCAACAGGAAATATATATATCAAGATGTGAGTACTGAGTAGAACGATAATATATATATAGGATGACTTAGGAACTATTCGGAAGCCGAGTTACAACCCTTAAACCAAACAAGGATCGGGGTTGTAACCCTTCTCCCGAACAGAACTTAGTCTCATATGATAAATAAATATAAAATGTGACTTGAATTATTAGAGCGCTATGTGATCGGCTAGGGAAATCATGGTCAGGTTATCCACTTGGCCCGACAATCGCACAGTGTTCTCACGAAAAGTCATGTTGGCCAACCTGGATAACAAGCGCACGGAGGAATCTGCTATGCCCTACGTGAGGTGAGAGTGGCACAAGCAAAATAGTGACATAGGGTTTTGATCACATAATCCCTAATAATTCCCCCATCCCTGAATAGTATAATGGATCTGGACATGACACGTCATGACACGGGATTCCATAAGAGGGTAGCAAGTCCCCTTAGGAATCGGTGTATATACCAATACATGGAATAAGACAGAATATGTACCAATATACCACGAAAAATCTAGGAACAACATCCCATGTCATGATCCAACATATACTAGCCCGTGAACTATCATGACTGGAAATCGAGTAAGACACTACAACTGAATCGGATATAGCAAATATCAAGACAATAAAAACTATCAGTGAATGTACTCGCCTGTGGTCCTGAGCTGATAAGGTAAACAGACACTCAGAGTAATCACAGACCTAAAGATGAGATACTACAAGTCAAAATATGGTTTAATAATGAAAGGAAAGCTAATCTAGTCATGATATGCAAGTCTAAGTCAAAACTAGGTCAAACTAAGTCAAAGGTTGACTTACAGTTAACTTTTGGTCAAAAAGTTAACTTTGGTCAACTCTGGTCAACACTGAGTCATCCCTGGGTCAACCCTAGGTTAAACTAGTCAAATGTTGACTAACAGTTAACTTTCAGTCAACTGGTCAACTCTAGTTTGGTTTCAGTCAATTCTAAGTCAAGTGTTGACTTAAGTTGACTTTCGGTCAAAAAGTTAACTCTTGGTCAATGGAGGTCAAGACTAGCCTAAACTACCCTCATCTAGTCATTACCTACCAAGACAACCTATTTCTAAGTCTAACTTAGAAGTCAAACTCAAAATCTTAACAATACCCTATTACCTACATTTACCCTTAACAAGGTAAATACCAATACCTTGCCCATTACAAAGGAGACCCCTCTAGATCTCAGGATACTATCCTAGGCTTCTTAGGGTAGCTAGATACTATCCTATCTAGGGTTTACCAACTAATAAATCTAGGATTCTAGGACATCTAGTCCATCTTATGGTCCATGTTGGTCATCCCAACATTACCTTAGGGTATCGTCATGATACGCTATGGTATCTTGTGATACCACACCCTACTCTCTACCAACCTTCCTAGTTCACTCTCCCACACTCTCCTAGTGTCTAGGTTAGCCCTCTCTACTAGGATACTAACTTATCTAAACCACTGTCCTAACTAACCACTCACACAAACTCAACCAAACCATATGGGACTGAATGAGTGAAAAGAAATAGAAAATGGATGAATGAATGTAGGATTAATGAATGGATGACTAATGGAATGAATAAATGGACATGGGCGAATGGAAAGATGAATGATACATGAATGGGCGATATGATGGTGGGATGAATGGATGAATTAATAGAGTGAATGAATGAAATGCACATGTGAATGGTAGAAATGGATGGCATGGATATGTGAATGAAAGAGAAAATGAATGAATGGATGGATGAGTATGGATGAATAAATTTTGGGGCTGATATGTAGGTGATATGGGCTGATTTGTATTAAAGTTTAATGTGGAAAGGAGGGGGCTGATTTGTTGGACTAATTTGGGACTTATCAATGGGTGAAATAGTGGCTGAATTGTGTGGAAAATAGGGGCTGAATATAGGCTGTTCCTGCGAGTGAAATGGACTGCTAATAGGCTGATTGGTGGCTGTCCAAATGGAGACTGGTTTGGCTGATTTGTTGGGGGTTAAGAGGGCTGAATTGTAGGCTGCCATGGGCTGTCAATAGGCTGAATGTATGCTGAACAAGGGGGCTAATATTGGACTGAATAGTGGCTGTTAATGGCTGTCAACTTTGGGGGCTGGAATGAGAGTATACACGGCTAACATAGGCTGAACTCTAAGGGCTTAATGCCCCTCCCAACTGCTGCACATATCAGCAGGTCATTCCCCCCTCCATCCTCTCAATCCTCTCTCAATCTCTAATACTCAAATCTCTACTCTCAAGCTCTCTACATATCAATCTTTCTAATACACTCTCAATATCAAACTCTTTAATCCCATTCTCTATATCTATCTCTAATACTCTCAACCAAAAACCACACACACAGACACACATACACACACACACACACACACACACACACACACACACACACACACACACACATATATACATATGCACACACACATATATTAATATATATACAAATTAAACTCTAATATATATATATATATATATATATATATATATATATATATATATATATATATATATATATATATATATATATAAATGAATGTATAGAGAGACACATATTCATATAAATATATAACCATAATATATATATATATATATATATATATATATATATATATATATATATATATATATATATATATATATATATATATATATATATATATGAAACATTAAGAGCAATACTCTAGGAATCTAAAATCTGAAATTAAAATAGGCAATATTCATTAAACCAAATCACAACCACAAGAAGTGTCCAATATTGGGGGTTTCCCACATGGACACAAAGTACAACACAAAGGACACTCCTATGACCTCCAAATGGACACGAAATGGACACAAATGGAGATACAATCATGGGGGTCATTCCTACGGGTTCAAAATATTCCTATATGCATGTAGTGGTGGATTAGAGGAGAGATTTTACCTTCCGGGAGAGAGATTCCAAGAGAAACCCTTCCGACACGACACCGACACGAAGTGGCCTCCAAATGGACACGAACGAAAGCCAAATCCTTCCAAACTTGGCTAGCACCCTCTATCCATGAAGTAGAGGAGAAATGAAGAAGATTTGGTAGAAGAAATGATTGATTTGGAGATGAAATAAATGGGAACCTTCTCTAAAATTTGGAGAAGAACATGAGAGAAATTTTGGGGAAAAAATAAAATGAATGGATAAGTCAATCCGTCCTCATATGGCTGCCATGTGTGGGTGGTTTGTCCTTATTTGCTAATGACCAAAATGCCCCCACTAACTCATATTGAATTAAATTAGGAAAAGGCTTTAGGTTGAGGCAAAATTAGTCTCGTTTTAAGTCTCTAATTAAACCTAACCTATCCATAAATAATTTGTCTAACACACTAACTAAAATAGTGTCATGTGGGCCATGCCTAACTAATGAGTGGATCCCACTAGAGGCAAAACAATCCCGGGTCCCCGTTACAAGTCGAATTGAGCTAAAATTCGAACCCGACTCAAATAACCCCAAAACAATATTATAAATAATAAAATAAATTTCAAAAATATTCAAAATACAAAATGACAAAAATACCCCTGTTCCTGAAAACTGGGGATGATACAGAACATTTCTGTCGTCTGGTACGTATTTTTCTTTCAGAAATATTATTTTAATGCAAATCCGATAAATTTTTATTAAGATAACATATTTAATTACAAGTAAGGAAGGTCAGTAACGCCGACATGGTGACCGTCTTCCTAGCCACCCATCGGAAGGGCGAAGCCCTTATTGACGAGAGAGCCGTGCAAGCCTATGTAAGTATTACAATACTATTTGTTAGTTATAAAACTTCGTGTTAATTTTAATATAACTTAGTAAATATGCATACAAATAAATATTCATGTAGTTAGTAATAATAAGTAATTAATTAGAAATTAGAAATCATAGAGTACTATCCATACTTTCTAGGCCGAGTATCAGAGGCTTCAGGACCGGACGGCTGCTAGTGCACCTGCTGCAGGAGAGGCCGGTACTTCCTCGCAGCCCACTCAAGCTCCGTCGGCGGACGAGCTGTGGATGACCACCGCTGGTGGCCTCCGTAGGGGTACGTACTACGGTATGGGATCCTATGGCGCCCTAGTTGCGAGCCAGTCCTCTAGGGCATCCCCCGTTAGTGTGGATGGTCCACAGCCGTCCCAGGAGTCTGCCCGAGTCCACCAGATGATGGAGTCTCTCCGGAACGAGCTGTTACGACGGATTCAGGACCAGTCTCAGCACTAGTCGGATGAGCCTGCGCTTATAGCACGATTGGATGCGCTCGACCGCAGCATTATGGAGCTCTGGCATGTGACTGAGCGGACAAAACGGAGCATCACCGATCTTAGAGCGTCGACGGAGTGCAGCGTATTGGATCAGCAGGCATCACAGACGACCATGGCCGAGAGGCTGAGATTGGCACAGGATTTGATGGCTGATAGCAGTGATAGAATATTATCTATCATGGATTCATACCACCAGCGACTTGCATAGTTGGAGCATTATCGTCCTCCGGATGCGCCTTCATCGTCGTCGACTCCACCAGCGTTACTGCCTTCTTCATCGACACCAACTCCACCGACATCACTACCTTCTTCATCGGTGTCGATTTCACAGGAGGACTATGAGCTTTTCTTATCCATTCATCGCAGCGCGCCCCCTCCTGCTCCAGATCCCCAGTAGTCCGAGTTAGGACTGTTTGTATTTAGTGTTCGAGTACTTGTTTTTTCTTTGTATTTGTTTGTGGCACTTGTTTGTTGGTTGCATAGATATATTGGTTATTGGTTGTGTAGACCCATGACGATTTAGATATTGGTTTATATATGTTGTGTGGACTATGGTTATTTTATGTTATTCGTTTTATTTGGATGTTAATTTACCGGTGTTGAGTGTTCCACCGAAGGGGTCGGCGAACCTAGGGATAAAATTTGCTTGTGTATTGTGTTTCAGATTAAACTGCAGGGAGAAAATGATTCTGTGGAGCAAACTGCATACTGCAATTTATTTTTTTTATTTTTTTAAATTTAGCGACGTCTACCGACGCTTTCCGACGGCACATTACGTCGGTAGACGTCGCTAAACTGGCATATATTGCCAGTTTATCGACGTATTGCGACGTCAGTTTCGTCGGTACGCGTCGGTAAACGTCGGTAAACGTCGCTAAATATCCCAGGACTTTACCTCATTTTCCCAGGATATACCGACGTATAGCGACATCACCAAACGTCGGTAGTATATACCGACGCATAGCGACATTAAAAACGTCGTTAAATTTCCCAGGGAATGCCGCGTATAGAGAAATCATAAACATTGCTATTTCATCGACAAAACGACGGTAAACGTCGGTATATTATCGACGTATCGTTGCGTCGGTAAACGTCGGTGGTGGCGACGATCAGCGACGTCTTTCCAAACAGCGACTAAGGTTTTTGCGACAAGAGGAAGACGTCGCTAAATACGTCGCTACAATGGTTTAGCGACGTCTTTAGGCGTCGCTAAAGTGCCTTATTTTGGTAGTGAGAGTCACTTAGACAATTCTAAATTTCGCCACCTGTAAATCTGTAAGAAGTTGGCGTTCTCTTTTGAGTAAAGGCACATGGTTGTACACTATCACAAATAGTGGATTTCAATCCTGAGCTAGAGTTCTCAGGCCTGGACTAGTCCACCACGAGAAAAACTAGGTTAAAATTGTTGTGTCTGCGAATGCTCTTCTGATCTTATTTACTTTCGCATTTCTCTCTGATTTATTTACTATCTTGATAGTTGTTTTGTGGAGGTGATATAGAGTTAAATTTTTATTTGGTGATTATCGACACAAACTCTATTCACCCCCTCTAGAGTTGCCTACACGTTATTTCAGATGCTCTATGCCGTATGTATATCATCAACCATTTCATTTTAAATTTTTTTACGACATAATATAATTTTAAGCTTTATCTCATTTTCTTTCGCATAACTGAATACCCTATCTTTATCCATAAAAAATTACGAAAGATTATAATTTTAAACTTTCTTTCATTTTCTTCCGCATAATCGAATACCATCTCTTTTATCCACATATAACCATAACAAATTAAAATTAATAATTAATTAATTTTTACAAAGTTTAATTATAATATAAATATATAATAAAACTTAATTTAAATTTAAATATTTAAATTATTTCTTTGATAGGATTAGAAAGAAAGAAAAATTATTGTACGTGCTTTTGCTAGTAGGGTTAAGGGTGTTATGTATTATCTTATTTATTTTCATCATTAATTTAAATCAAAGTACTTATCTATCTTATCACATTTCCATATGTGATCGAACATATATACCTATAACTAATTTTCTTTATATATATATATATATATATATATATATATATATATATATATATATATATATATATTTTTTTTTATTTTTTATATATATATATGTATATTATATATATATATATATATATATATATATATATATATATATATATATATATATATAAATATAATATTCTTTTTTTGAAGCATTGGGTAATTGTGGCGAACTCGTCTCCACTGGGGCTCGAACTCCGACCACTTCGACCGCATGCATCTCTCTTAACTCGCCTCCACTGGGGCTCGAACTCTTAAAGTTTACTTTTGGTTCGATATAGTTTACTAAGTAAAACACTTCGCTTTATGATTATTACTATTAGTTTTTTTTCTTCTTAATTGATAATTTTTAACTAAGATAATTTAAATATTGTAAATTTTTAAAAATTTGGGCAGCGGTTTACGAGATTTACTTAGAAACCATTTATAGCCCAACTACCAACCTATATACAAAGCCCATGTATTAAGCTAACGGATCCATTCTTCTAAGCCTATGAACTAACATATGTGAGCTAAATAGTTTTGAAAAGTCATCGGGCCCATACATATCTTCCTTATTCAGTTTTGGCCCAAACTTCATACTAGGAATGGGCTGGCCCACCTAGTGCACCCAAATCCAGGAATCTAGGCCCAAATCAAACCCATAGTTGAAGACCAATTTAACTCAAACTGAGCCCAACTTACATTAATATATCAAACCCATTCACTTTGAGGTGAGAGAGAGAGAGAGAGAAAGAGAGAGAGAGAGAGAGAGAGATATATATAGAGAGATGTGAGGGAAACTCACAAAGACTCAAAAAAGTGGAGGGAGAAGAAGGAGAGCACTATGAGCTCATCGAAGGAATGATTGGACGGAGGGATCTCGATCTGGCTGCTGTGATCGTCGATGCTGGAGCTGGCTCTCAACACAGCGTGCCGTTCGTCGGGGAGGATCGTAAATGATTGACGGTAGATGTGGTGGTCAGGATCGGCTCTTGCGGCCGAGGAAGCATACCGAGGTCTTGTCAGCTCGAGGCAGTCAACGAAGGACGAGCAGATCGAGGGGTCTGTGGTTTCCTTGAAGTCAACAACTTCGGATCCAGAACATTGGCGACACGAGGCAATCTGGGGCTTCTTCGAGATCTGCTCACGACAGTGGTTGGGTTCCCATAGGAGAGTGGTGCACTCGCCAAACACCGGGTCGACAGTGGTGGATCAATGGTCAGGAATGGTGGGTGGCCGGTTTGGAACGCCTGCAGAGGAGAAGGTTGCAGGGGACTCGAGTGATCAATGTAATACCCCGTACCGTACGGTACATTACGATGAATTGTTGACTCGAAGAGTTGCGTTGACCCGATGAAGTATCGATGCGAATCGATGCAAGAGTTACGTTGGCCCGAAAGAAAGCTTTGAGTCGATTCGAATCTATAAGTCGAAGCGATACAGGGCATAAGTTCGATTCAAAAAAATATTGATTTTAGTTGGTTTTATGTGCAGGTTACGCTTTTACGTTGAATTATAAGAGGTCGACATTTTGCCTTATTTATGATGGTGTCCGCAAAACCAATAAGGCAAAGGCAATAGACTTGTCCCTTCAAAAGGATCCAGACTTAGACTTTCTAAGGCATGCTCGGAGTCTCGTTCGGCAGATGCGATCATCGCTATGGTAGGTGGCTCCGATGAACCTGTCTTTCCTTAGCCATTTCACGACCCGTTACCCAAATTGTCGGGCCGAGCCATGTCCAGCCTACGCTTGGTTAAAGCATAGTAAGCTGTTCTAAGAATAGACAATAAAGGATCTAAGCTGCTAACAGTTCTAATATCACATTTAAAAGGTTCATCACAACACAACATCTATAAGTGATAGTAAAATAAGCATAGACTTAATAATACACTTCCAAAGTATCTAACTGGAGACAAAGTCCAGTAATCAAATATAAGTTCAAACCAAAGTCTAAGTCTCAAAACACATGAAAGATATCTAAGCAAGGTTCTCCGCTGGGGCCTCTTTTGGAGCTAAGGCCAGGTCCTCAAATGCAGTACCATAATATGTATCACATAGCATTTTCTCTTCGGAAAGTGAACCTACAACGTTATCCTGTCAGGACGGGGGCAAGTACTTGTACTACAAATATATAATACTGATCATGTGATGGAAAAAAAATAAAATAACATAATCATGGCATATCTTGATTTATCCAATTTTTAGATACATTTCATCATGGCAATACATATTCGTTTTAAAGTTTAAAACTGTAGCATGTCCGTGATCGGTCTATAGGTAAATAAGATGTACAGTGGTACATATCAATTTTTTTTGGAATGCACATATGTGCACTAACGACATCGGTGTATATCCATACACAAATACGAGATCGGACCTACGACAAAGTTACATATAGAATGTTACCGTACATGGTAAATACATACAGAGAAGGGGGGCATGATCACGTACTCTACTAACAGTTTTCTCTTAACCCGTTTTTAACATGTGAGTGATATGAGAACAGTATAAAGTATGTGAAAGATACTGGAAGCAGTATAAGCATGGTAGGTACTATGAGCAGTATAAAATATGGTGGATACTTAGAGCAGTATAAAGCATGACATGTACTGAGAACCAGAAAGAAGCATGTGAAGATATGACTTGCAGTTATCCAGAAGTAGTATTTTAACATTATTTAATCACAGTTTATTGTTATAAGCAGTAAATAAGCTTGTAGGGGTACTTGCCTCGAGCAAAACAAGGATACGAATATGTAGCTATAGTTGTCCGGTGTCATGTCGATAATGATATACAAACTCAGCCTCTAAGTTATGATTAAGAATATACTAGTGCTGTGACACGACTCCTAATTAGATACTAGCTAAGGGATGTCCTAGCATAGGAAATCAACTTGGGGTGACACTATATCTAAACCAACACTTAGGGTTCTTAGAAACACAATGATCACTTTAGAGTTTTATAAAAACCAAACATAAAAATATATATACATACTAATAATAATAATTAATTACAAATTAAGGATGACACATAAGCAAAATCTACAGATGTCGTCGGATGACAAAACAAATATCACCAACGTGTCCAGAATAGTCAAATTAGCTAGGATAGCCTACCCATAAGTCCAATTTGGACACATGGGCAAAATGGTAATTTTGGGTCAAAATAATGTCTGTTATTGGACACACTTTGTACCGAAAAACGTGTCAGGATAGAAGTCTACAAAATCTAGCAAATTATATGTCTACTTATCCAGAATGATGATACGAACCCAATGGTATGTCCGAAATAGGATTCCGATGACCCGATCACAAAATGGTCCGTTGACCTGGATATTGGTATCCGATTTGTACGAAAATGCGTGTCGAAGCCAAAGTCCACTAAATCTAATAAAGTATATGTCAACGAATCCAGAATGACGATACAAACTCATTGGTATATCCAGAATTGGATTCCGATGAGCCGATCTCAAAGTGACCCGTTGACTCGGACTGTGGGACCCGCTTTGTACCGAAATACGTGTCAGGGCCCACGTCCTCTAAATCAAGCAAACTTTATAGGAAAACGTGCCAGAATAATACCATGAGTCTACTGGTGGTGTCAGAAATTGAATCCGAAGTCCCAGATTCAAAAATAGAATTTAACAAGTACAAAATTAAGAATTCGGACGGCCAACTTTTGCGTCGAATTCGACCAACCAAACGTGCTCACAATGAAACAAAACTTAAGGGCTATGAAGAGGGTTATACCAGCTATGCACAGGAACTAGTGGCACGCCAGAGGGAGCTGCGACGGTGGGGTTACGAGCTGACAAAGTAGGCTCCGCAAAACAGTCCAAAAATAACACAATTTAAAGTGTCAACTTGGTGGCCAGTTTTGATATATCAAACAACGAAATTAACGGACAAAACTTGAGTGGAGTGAAGAGCTATATAATAAGATTGTGTCGGAGCAAAGAGTTCGTCGATCCAACGTCGAATTGTACAGATAACACGTGCAAAGTTGCTGTCCCAAGACACGTATTCTGGCCTCTCCAACACGCGCGTCACGACGGGATTTTGTGCGAAATGCACGAATGGCCTATGCGGCGCATCGGGGAAGATGGCGATGGTCATGGGGGAGTTTGTCGTGGTCGAGCACGGCCGGGGGGTGGCCACGACGGCCGCGAGGTGGACGACGCACGGCGACGGCGGCGGTGTATGGTGGAGCGGCTGCTGCTGCTGCTATGTACCGCTGCTGCAGTTGTTTGCTGCTGCTGTTGCAGCTGCTGCATGGCGATGTGGGGGCAAGCTAGGTCGGGGCACGATGGATGGCGGTGGTGGTGGTCGTCGGTGGGTGTGGCCACGACGAAGTGGTGGTGGCGGTTCGGGTGATGGTGGTGGTGGTTGTAGATGATGGTGTGGTGGAGGTGGTGGTGTGCTTGTTAATGGTGATGGAGTGGTGTTGATGGTGATGATGATAGAGTAGTGAGGAGGAGGAGTCCGACTGAAGTCGGCCAGGGAGGAGCTTGGTGAGAGAGAGAGTTGATGGGGGTGTGTGTTGTGCATTGGTGAGAGAGAGTTGTATGTGTGTGAGTGTGTGTAATATATAGAAAGAGAGAGAGAGTATTGTATAGTAGAGAGAGAGAGAGAGAAAGATATTATGAAAAGGGAGAGAGAGAAGTCGGTTGAAGGGGGAGAGGTGTGAGTAATAGGAGAGAGAGAGTTAGAGAGAGTTATATATATATATATATATATATATATATATATATATATATATATTTTAAGATATTATATGTATATATATATATAAGAGATATTTAAGATATTCGGGTTCGGTTGAGCCGGGTCGGGTCAAACTCGGACATGGGGACTCAAATAAATGGGACACAAATGTCATGTGGGTAGTAGGCTTCATGTGGGCCATGTTCCTACTTTGGATCGACTAGGTTGGATCGATGTCGGGTTCCGAAATTAAAATGGAAGTTAAATCAGGTTTTACGGTAGATAATTAATTGGCCTAAATTGACCCGAAAGTTGTGCAAAGCGAATGAAGCAAAAAATATAGTATCTGAGTGGGATACGAAGGTTATGGGTGTAGAGCGTCTCGAGTAGGTCATGCATGAGAAGTTGGTTATGAGAAAACGACTGGTCTTGTGCTCCCAAATTAAAGGTCACGGTAACGTACAAACGATGATCAAAGATAAAAGTGGAAATTCAATTAATAATCATTTAATCGATCAAATGGTCTAAATTGACCCGAAGTTGCGCGATGCAAAAAGAGCACAAGGGAACGATTTAAGTGGGACATGATATATCAAAACGAAGATAATCTTGTCTACTACAAAACTCATAAAGAGAGTTTACAGAGATTGGCATCCCTCACGTTCCAGAAGTCAAAGTCACGGAAAGGAACATTAATGATCAAGAACTATTAAATAATAATATTTATTAAAAATAATTCATGTAGGAAATTTAAAATAAATCCTAAAATTCTGGGGGCTTACATCCTATTCACCTTATAAGAATTTCGTCCTCGAAATTTAAAATTATCCAATAGGTCAAACTATAACATGTAGCTGCTCCGGCTGTGATACTCAATCTGCTTTTCTTGTGATCATCTCTTCTGTTTCTCTTTACAATCTTTTTGGTTTAGGTTCAACAAGTTCATTCTATCATAAACAACGTCATACATCCTTTAGAATCTTCCATACTAATATGGAACATTTATGTATACACTAAAATATAGGTTATTCTCTAGGTATGTTTATACGCCAACAATGCTTGATCATCAACCATATTTCCAACCTTAATCGTAAATACTTGGTTTCCTTATCATATCCCAAGTATCCTTTTTCTATCAATCCACAGGCCTTTTGCATTATTTGTCTTCAATCCTTTTTCTACAGCTTCTCCTCGAAATCATACGCTCAATACTTATACTTGGCGTAGAGCCTTCTTCTTTTTACTCAACAACTCCTCCGAATATAAATCCTCAATTTCAAAACTCCCAATTTATTAATTACCAATGTACATATGTCTTTGTCTTATTCCTTATCATTTTAACTGATATCTTTCCGATCTCGTACGTAATATTATATCTCATTCTAACTTATTTTCTATCATTCCACATATCGATATACCCTCTGATCACATGTAATTAGCTTATAGATAACCAATAATTACTTGGTCATCAAAGTCCTATAATGCTCAATCCTCAAATTCTAAGCACAAGATTCACATCCTCAATCCATAGTCACAACAATATAATATCTTATTATTCCATCTTAGATACCCTATCATCAAGTCATACTATCAATACAATCGTTCTTAATGGTTTTCAAGTCTACTATAGTCAGTCACTCATACTTGTCCTATAAGCTTAATCTAACCAATCCCTAGAAAAAGTACTTATCACAAACACACAATACATTCATAGTTATACTATAGAATCAGTTAACAAGGTTTGGCTATTTCGGCCGTCTATCAAAATAGAAGGTAACAAGGCCTAAGATTGGGTCAAGCAATCCATAACAGTATCCAAACAAGTTAAAGAGTCAAGCAAGATAGAAAAGTTTGTCGGAACTCCAAGAATGGTATGAAGACAACGAGATGCATACGACGCAGTCGAGGTAAAACTCGAGAACCATATACCTCCGCGATTAGGTCACGTAAAGTTATTGCCAAGTCAGTGTGCACCTGGTTGGAATAACTTCTTTGTTCCGTAATACGATGGATGGCTGCAGTGCACAGCAGACAATACATGTTCTTGAACTTATCTTGGCTAAAATCCATGAAATATTAATCAAATACACAAGGTATGGTTCAAGTAAGATCTGTGAAACATATGTAACCATGATGCCGTCATCTAAAGTCCTGTCTCGCCAGTATTTCTCTGGCCGCAAAACTCTCGATTTCGTAATACAAGGTTAAAATATAATTTTTTGAACCTTTATTGGATCAATCTATAAGGCATTTCCAACAATTACCAAGAAGGACGAGAAGAAATACCCAAGAGGTTAACGAAAAAGGGTTTAGTCAAATCATAGGAAAGATGGAACACAAAAATAATTATGTCCAATAGATAACGCGAAAGCAATCATGTTGGAGAGTCCTAGAGAACCTATAATCCTAGTTGTGGATATAGATAGGACAGAGTTAATCAAGACGAAAAAGAATGATAATAAGAATTTGTTCTTGCTCATTCGGTCATAACGAAGCGAACCAAGTTGAGATATGATCTGATAACCATACATGTCTTCCAGAAATCATGTTGCCAGAATTTTTGTCACACCAGTAAGCTTAGATGTAATAAACGATAGAGTCATAACTATGGTATACACCCTATAATCATGTTATCTAGAATTTTTGCCATGCCAACCGGTATGGCTGCAAAAAAATATAAATTCCATAACTAAGATAAGTATACCCAAAATTAGGCCCTATGTTTTCGTCATAACAACTAATATGGCTGCGATAAATTCTAAACTCCATAAATAAAGCATACATTTACCTTATCTGGATATATCACAATTCAATCCACAAAATTTATCACGATGCAAGATCAAAGTCAACAACGAAAATCAGAAATCAATTTCAACAACGAATTAAGGAAGAGCAAATAGAAATAAGCGAAAACAAATTTCAAGGTAAGATTAGAGTGAGATCCTCAGGGGTCATCCCAAGGGTACTATCTTGGTCAAAATTGTAACCGACTGAATATCAAGCAAGATACTAAATATAGTTAACGTCCTATGCTGTGATGAGTATTCCTATGTTGCAATCCTAGAAATCCTCTAGGAGTTCTAAATGTTATCCCTAGTGTTATTAAGTTATCCTAAGATCCTAATTGCAGGCATGCTTGGTACAATAACGTAACCAAATAACTTAGTCTCGACCTGCATGGGCTACCACTAAAAATATGTCATGACCCGTTGCCCAAATTATTGGACCGGGCCGAGCCATGTCCAGCCTACGCTTGGTTAAAGAGTAGTAAGCTGTTCTAAGAATAGACAATAAAGGATCTAAGCTGCTAACAGTTCTAATATCACATTTAAAAGGTTCATCATAACACATCATCTATAAGCGAAAGTAAAATAAGCACAGACTTAATAATACACTTCCAAAGTATCTAACTGGCGACAAAGTCCAGTAATCAAATATAAGTTCAAACCAAAGTCTAAGTCTCAAAACACATGAAAGATATCTAAGCAAGGTTCCCCGCTGGGGCCTCTTCTGGAGCTAAGGCCAGGTCCTCAAATATAGTACCATAATATGTATCACATAGCATTTCCTCCTTCGAAAGTGAACCTACAACGTTATCTTATCAGAACGGGAGCAAGTACTTGTACTACAAACATATAATACTGATCATGTAATATAAAAAGATAAAATAACATAATCATGGTATATCTTGATTTATCCAATTTTTAGATATATTTTATCATGGCAATACATATTCGTTTTAAAGTTTAAAACTGTAGCATGTACGTGATCGGTCAATAGGTAAATAGGATGTACAATGGTACCTATCAATTTTTTCTGGAATGCACATACGTGCACTAACGGCATCGGTGTATATCCATACACAAACGCGAGATCAGACCTATGTCTAAGTTACATATAGAATATTACCGTGTGCAATAAATACATACAGAGAAAGGGGGCATGATCACGTACTCTACTAACAGTTTTCTCTTAACCCGTTTTTAATACGTGAGTGATATGAGAACAGTATAAAGCATGTAAAAGATACTGGGAGCAGTATAAGCATGGTAGGTACTGAGAGCAGTATAAAACATGGTAGATACTTAGAGCAGCATAAAGCATGACATGTACTGAGAACTAGTAGGAAGCATGTGAAGATATGACTTACAGTTATCCAGAAGCAGTATTTTAACATAATTTAATCACAGTTTATTGTTATAAGCAGTAAATAAGCTTGGAGGGGTACTTGCCTCGAGCAAAGCAAGGATAAGAATATGTAGCTATAGATGTCCGGTGTCCTGTCAATAATGATATACATACTCAGCCTCTAAGTTATGATCAAGATTACACTAGTGCTGTGACACGACTCCTAACTGGATACTAGCTAAGGGATGTCCTAGCATAGAAAATCAACTTGGGGTGACACTATATCTAAACCAACACTTAGGGTTCTTAGAAACACAAAGATCATTTTAGAGTTTTACAGAAAACCAAATATAAAAATATATATACATACTAACAATAATAATTAATTACAAATTAAGGATGACACATAAGCAAAATCTACAGATGTTGTCGGATGACAAAACAAATATCACCAACGTGTCCAGAATGGTCAAATTAGCTAGGATAGCCTACCCATAAGTCCAATTTGGACACGGACAAAATGGTAATTTTGGGGCAAAATGATGTCCGTCGTTGGACATAGTTTGCATCGAAAAATGTGTTAGGATAGAAGTCTATAAAACCTAGCAAATTACATGTCCACATATCCAGAATGATGATACGAACCCAACGGTATGTCCGAAATGAAATTCCGATGACCCGATCACAAAATGGTCCGTTGACCTGGATATTGGTATCCGATCTGCACAAAAATACGTGTCGAAGCCAAAGTCCACTAAATCTAACAAAATATATGTCAACAAATCCAGAATGACGATACAAACTCAACGGTATATCCGGAATTGGATTTCGATGAGTCGATCTCAAGCAAACTTTATATGAAAATATGCCAGAACGACGCCACGAGTCTACTGGTGGTGTCAGAAATTGAATCTGAAGTCCCGGATTCAAAAATGGAATTTAACAAGTACAAAATTAAGAATTTGGACGACCAACTTTGACGTCGAATTTGACCAACCAAACGTGCTCACAATGAAACGAAACTAAAGGATCAAGAAGAGGGTTATACCAGCTACGCACAGGAACTGGTGGCATGCCAGACGGAGCTGCGACGGCAAATTTACGAGCTGACAAAGTTGGCTCCGCAAATCTGTCCAAAAATAACATAATTTAAAGTGTCAACTTGGTGGCCAGTTTTGATATATCAAACGATAAAATTTACGGACAAAACATGAGTGGAGTGAAGAGCTATATACCGAGATTGTGTCGGAGCAAAGAGTTCGTCGATCCAACGGTCGGATTATCCAGAAGACACGTGCAAAGTTGCTGTCCCGAGAAACGTATTCTGGCCTCTCCAACACGCGCGTCACGATGGGATTCCGTACGAAATGCACGAATAGCCTACGCGGCACGTCGACGAAGACGGCGGTGGTCATGGAAGAGTTTGCCAGGGTCGCGCACGACCGAGAGGTGGCCACGACGGCCGTGCGGTGGACAACGCACGACGACGACGGCGGTACGCGGTGGCGCGACTGCTGCTGCTGCTATGCGCCGCTGCTGCAGTTGTTTGCTGCTGCTGTTGTAGCTGCTGCATGGCGACACGAGGGCGGGCTAGGCCTGGGCACGACGGGAGGCGGTGGTGGTCACCGGTGGTGGTGGTCGCCTTTGGATTTGAATTTGGATTTAAATTTATTAGTAGCTAATTATCTAAAAGGGTTTAAATCTTTTCCTAGTCCATATCAAAATGGGAATTCCCACATCCTATAAATAGGCAGGTACTCCTCCATATTATTTGTCTCCACAAATTCCTCTACAAATATTTCCACCATCCACAATAGTGCGTGCATCGTGTCTGTGCCCTACCCATCCATTATATTCTTTTTTTCTACATGTACAATATTTTTCGTCCCGTCCGACAATTTCGGACTTCCATCCATGTCGTGTCGGACATTCCCCGACACGATCCAATCCCAAATCCTAAACCTAACCCGTTCCTACTCCCTGTCCAGAACCGTCCCGACCTTGCTACCCCGGCCTCTCCTCTGCCAGACCACACCGTCGTATCCCGACCGCCCGACCGGAATCACCAATCCCCCCGCAGCCATTACCAGACCCTCCAAACCCCCTGGCCGTCCCCGACATCATCGCACGCCGTCATCATCATCCCGACCAAACCGCTACTACCACCCTGCCATCGGCAGCGTTTCGATAGCCCGCCAAACCAACACCACCACCACCACCCCAAATCCGACCATCACAGCCACTACCGGCTCCGGTCAACGTCCCAACCACCACAAACCAAACAGAAACCACGGAGGAGAAGAGGAAAAACTCTCACCTGACCTCGGCCACGTCCAGGCGACCATCGCTCATGCGCCGCCGGAGCGGTGAAGCCCCGACCGGATCCCCTTCAGAATCCTCCGTCTTGGCCGCCGCAACCTTGTCCCCGCACGTGACCGCCCGACCGGCGAGCTCCGCCGCATGCCAAGCCGACCCCCTTTCCGTTTCCTCTGGCTACCCCCTCTCGACAACCTATGGCCGAGACCCCGCGGCGCATCTCCGGCTGCCCTAACCGCTGCGCCGACGCCATAGCTCTGCCCCCATTAGCCTCTCTCCTCCCCCACCATCCGGCGCCTCCCGCCGCGCCTTAGCCGGAGACCACCGCCGCCTCTTCTCCCTCCGAGAAACCCCCTTCTCCGACCCAGCCATCTCTTCCCCGCCTCTTCCTTCCTCCGCTCTTTCCTTCCTCCCGTCTGGCCACGAGCTCCGTCCAGCCTCATCGCCGCCCGATCCTCAACTCCGCCGCCTTCGTCCACTTCCTTTCCTTCTTCCTTTCCCTTCTCACTCCTCTCACCCCTTCTTTTCTAATTAAGAAAAGGGGAACAGCAGCCCCGAGTTGGTGGGTTGCTTTATTTATTTAGGAATTTATTTTTATTTTTTTGTTGATTGTTTCATTCTTTTCTCTTCGTTTTTTTTGTGTGGTGTTGTTTTATTTCTTTTCTTTTCTTTTTCTTTTTCTTTTTCTTTTTGCATCTGTTATTATTATTATTATTATGTTGTTCTCTCTCAACCCAAGAAGAGAACAGTACTACTAATTATATATTTTTTACTTATTATTATTATTATTATTATTATTATTATTATTATTATACTTATTATTATTATTATTATTATTATTATTATTATTATCTTTTAATCACAGAATATTAAGTAGATTATTTATATTATTGGTATTTAAAATTGATTTAAGAATTAATATTATTAGCATTATTACTATTCAAATTATTATTATTGTAAGTATAATAAATATTTTCAACGTTGGGTTGGAAGCCCTAATTATATTTGCTATTTTGTGGCTTTTAAAGTACAGCTTATTAATAAAAATTTATTTTTACAAAATATGGTTCTTAAACTTAAATAATTTCTTCTAATATTATTTGGTTTCGCTTAAAATATTTTTGTCTAAAATATTATTTGACAAAACTTACAGTTTGCCTTAAATCGACTTTTTGATTTTTTGATATTTATTTGTAAGCATATTTTGACTAATAAATATTATATTTCAAGTATTATAAACTATTTTTCTAAAATCATATAATTATTATCCTTTTTCTTTTGAATCTCCTCCTGCCTATAACCAATCCCATTATTCATATTCCCTCGCTAATCCAAGTCTACCTTATGTCAACCCTAACTAAATTGATCCTTCTGGACCCAATGGAACTAACCGTGTTACCACCCGAGGTCACCTTACATGGTTGTTGCACCAAAGTCGCAGTTCGTGCCACCTTGATCATTACAGTACACCAGGCGTCCTACCAGGCAAGACACCTTGCCATTTGCTGTTTATTTATTTTAGCTCATATTTCATGCATTATTTATTTTTTATGCAAAATAAACTGTGATACTTGGCATAACCTGTTAGAACTTACTGTTCATTTATATTTTCTACTGTGTATTATTTTTCTTACAAATTAAACCTAGATTTAAGGGACCTCCTTGTGGGTTGCATTCATTGGCCTTGACACGTTGTACCACGAAGTTGTGTGTCGCATGTAGAACACGGACGTGCGTGATTGGCTGGCCACCAATACATACAAGCCGTGCGATAGGAATAACCGCTAATAGAGGTTGCGTGCTTAGTTTGACATAGCGGTTATAGAGGTTACTGTTGTGGATACAACAAAGTAGGCATTGGGCGGGGAGGACAATTCCTTAGCGTATAGGCTTCGATGCACTTTCCCTTTTGTAACCCGTGAGCTCCGCCAGAGACACGGGTCAGCTTACCCTAGATTACTGACGGCCACTGGCGATTCTGCGGAACGTCATGCTCTTATTGATTGGGACTCTAGTACCCCAAGGAGGGACTACGCCGATCCTATTTAGCCAGGGCCCATGCGTAGGAAGGATTGTTCTTAACTACATTTCACTTAGAACGGTAGGCTACCTTTATCCGTTAGGTACGAGTACTTTTGGTTTGGGTACTTGTATCTGACCGTGGCTTGGAACAATAACTTGTCGCAGATTAGTTCTTCACATCTTGTCCTTGTTTGGTTGTAGGTGTGACTTACTACTTCGATGAGAAGGTATTGAACCTTGTTGGGGTCCGGATATCATATTGGATTCATAGCATGGAAAGATACGTCGCCATGAATTAGTTTACCATCTCCTGTCCTTGTTTGGTTGGGGGGATGGTACGCTCGTTCAGTAGGTGCGTATTGGACCATGTTATAATTCAATTGACTTATTTATTTGAGCAATATTTATTCAGTTTAGATGGCATGATATTATGTATCTTGTTACGTCCCTCTGAGGACCTGGTTATCTCTCCAAGTGTGTGCTATTGTCTTTCGCAGGTGCTCTAGCTTTAGCCGTGATCATCGCTACTTCTTCGAGGATGATTGCATTTGGATCGTCTTCGCTTCGCTCGCCAAACTTATTTCTTTCTCATGTATTTTTCCTTATCTTGTTGGTAGTGGATTTGTCTCCGCCCAACATATTGTATCAAGATAATTTATTCTCATTATATAACATCTTCTATTCATTTATTTTGTGTGGATGAGACTAGTTGTGGTTTTACTGCATTTTACAGCTTATGTATTCATACGAGGATTTCATATATTGGTGTGTACTTCGTATGAATACAGCTGGCATGTCTACGTTCTTAGTCCTACGTATTTTGGGACTGGGGCGTTACATGTTTTTGTGGTAGCCCATGCAGGTCTAGATAAATTGTTTGGTTACTTTACCGTACCAAGCAAGCCTGCGTATAGGATTATAAGTCTATGATCTCATCCACATACTTGACCTCTTTTCTTGATTTTATCTACCGTTTGACTCATCAATTGCATCTTGCTTGCTTCCTTCCATCCCTATTCTTATCTACCCTTCATGCTTGCTAGAGATTGACCCTACTAGTTAGTTGTCCCAAAACACCATTAGTTAAATTCTTTAAGTTGGGTAGAATACGTTATGAACTAGCAACCCCTTTGACCTAGTGACCTATATTAGCAAGCTTATTTAGATCTTAGAATCTAGAGGACCTAACCCATTTAGCCAACCAAGGACTTGGACAAGAAGACTATAGGACGACTGTATGACTTAAAATCATTCTGCCTTCTTTTAACCTTAATCTCTCGTGCCTATGTATTTACCATTTTGACTAATGATGCTAAATATAGCCTAGTTTTTGCAAGCTTTTTCCTTATCGAGCTTGTCCAAGACATATGTTAATTGGGTCACTCCCACTAATATATTGTCTAATCAGAACCGGTGCATGATGGTCTGATAAACCGAGTGCACTTTGGTTCACTTTTATCTATCGTTCTACGTGGATGGGGACATAGCTAAACTTGTCCTCTAGAATCCCATCCACGACTGCCTTGGCAATTTCTTTGAAATTTTCGGTCGTCCTTGAATCACGTACTCGTATTCGATAATATCGTCTTGAAACTCCTTATTGCGTTCGCCTTCACCTATTTTAGAAAGACGAAGGTGTAGTACTAGAACTCCCTCTAGCCTTCCTACCAATTATGACCGTTATCACTCAAGGTTGTTATATCCTCATCCTAAACTGCTCGTTCTTATCTCGGCCCTACATTTACTCTCATGACCTTCTAATCACTTAAGTTAGGAGTGACCCAAATCGCTCTCTCAATCGTGCCAGCAACCAACTCCTAAGAAACCATATCTTTAAGATCTCTAATCTATTCTTCTCTAGATAACACAATAGCCTTTATACCGTGTTTTTAAACCTTATACATTTTTCTTCTTGAGCTATCCCATGATTACTCTCGCCGTTATTGAAGTCGCGATTTTCTAATGCATGATTGCGTTGGACGTTGTGAACGATTATTCCTCACCGATACCCCCTTGTGCCTTTCACCCCCCTCCTAATTCTTAATTTCGAGGACGAAATTCTTTTAAGTTGGGTAGGATGTAAAACCCTAATTTTCTACTATATTTTTATCGATTTTGGTACTGATTTAAAATTTGGTATTGTACGACGCATAGTCGTATTGTACGTCACGCAGACTATTTTGATTTTCGAAATTGCTCGACGAGTGCGAATATGTGCGAGCGTACATATTTTTTTAAAAATATTTTTCTATTTGTATCGTTTCAAATATAATATATATAATAATTATTTTATCTATCGTACAAAATTTTCAAGTTTATAATTTTATTTATAAAAAGCCTTTGGTTTATACAGTTATTAATAGTAAATAAATATATGTTCATAAATATTTTATTAATTTTTTTAATATTTATTATTTTTGAAATTAATATTATATGTATTTTTGGAAATATATTTTTGAATTATTATGGCGATTTAAATCTTGATTTGATTCTATGAATTTATTTAAATAGTTAAAATAATATCGATATTTTGAAATTTGATTTATCTTATCTAATTTTAAGCTAAAGATTGGAATTTAATTGGATTTAAATTGAATTTGGATTTGGATTGGATTTGGATTTGAATTTGGATTTAAATTTATTAGTAGCTAATTATCTAAAAGGGTTTAAATATTTTCCTAGTCCATATCAAAATGGAAATTCCCACATCCTATAAATAGGCAGGTACTCCTCCATATTATTTGTCTCCATAAATTCCTCCACAAATATTTCCACCATCCACAATAGTGCGTGCATCTTGTCTGTGCCCTATCCATCCATTATATTCTTTTTTTCTACATGTACAATATTTTTCGTCCCGTCCGATAATCCCGGACTTCCATCCATGTCGTGTCGGACATTCCCCGACACGATCCAATCCCAAATTCTAAACCTAACCCGTTCCTACTCCCTGTCCAGCACCGTCCCGACCTCGCTACCCCGGCCTTTCCTCTGCCAGACCACACCGTCGCATCCCGGCCGCCCGACCGGAATCACCAATCCCCCCGCAGCCATTACCAGACCCTCCAAACCCCCTGGCCATCCCCGACATCATCGCACGCCGTCATCATTATCCCGACCAAACCGCTACTACCACCCTGCCATCGGCAGCGTTCCGACAGCCCGCCAAACCAGCACCACCACCACCCCAAATTCGACCATCACAGCCACCACCGGCTCCGGTCAACGTCCCAACCACCACAACCCAAACAGAAACCACAGAGGAGAAGGGAAAAAACTCTCACCTGACCTCGGCCACGTCCCAGCGATCGCCGCTCATGCGCCGTCGGAGCGATGAAGCCCCGACCGGATCCCCTTCAGAATCCTCCGTCTTGGCCACCGAAACCTTATCCCCGCACGTGACCGTCCAACCGGCGAACTCCGCCGCGTGCCAAGCTGTCACGCCCCAGAACCAGAATACTGGAAAGCGGGGGCGTACATAGCCAGCTACGTATATTGAAATAGAATACATCTCAACTATACGGTCACGGCTGTCTAGATATGAGGATTTACTACAAGCCAACAGTCTCTTAAGGTCAAGCCTACTGTCTCAATCTCAAGCAAATAATATAATCACAAGATGTTTGACCACCAAATATACAATAAAAAGGCATCCCAAATATTACATATCAGCTGATCATGAAGCTAGTCGTACAAAATGCTAGGACTAGCAAGAGTTAAGTCATACATGATCAACCCTAGGATTTGTTAATCATGTTTAAAGCCCGTAGGCAGACAGTAAGTAAAGTGCATCGAGCTAACAGGTGCTCGTCGGCTAAACGCCTCGAAAGAATAATTTTACAATAGAGTGAGCGAAACAAAATAGAAAATCCACTCGTAGCCCGGGTTCCGTCTAGTCGCCACCATCGGGCTGGTGGTTCGGTAGATCCTCGGGTGCTGCTCCGAAATCTGGCCACACAAAACCAGCTGGGTCAAACCCCAGAAAGAGCAAGTGCCACAAGGAGGCCACAAAATAAGAACAAAAGCCAGCATATCAGAACATAAAAAAATAATTACATAATAAGGACAATTATTAAGGAGAAACCTGGCAGGTGATATACGATAAGATAACCATGGAACCCTTCAGATAACCAGGTTACAACCCGTAAACCAAATAAGGACCGGGGTTGTAACCCTTCGTCTGAACGGAACTTGGTTTCTCCCACCATTTATCGGCAAGATAAAATACAAGAAATCAGGACCTGCAATTAATCATGATTAAGGTAAAGCACGAGTAATCATGTCATGTCATAACCTTGTACAGGATCAGGACAAGACAAGCGGGACTAGACTCCATCCAATCAATCACGGCCAAGCAAGTACTACGGCTTACTACTTAACTAACTAGGGTTATCACAAGCCTAATTACTAACAAGATGCAAGTGAGAATTTCTCAGTCCCAAGCCCTGCAGACTATCCAGTTATCCTTCCGCGGGTTGAGAGTATAGGTGGGTACATCGCCCGGGAGACAAATATACCCTTAGGTGACTTAGAGGGTGCAACACATGACAGTGTGCTGGAAATGTGCTCTACTCGTCGGCAAGCTACAAGTCCATTAAAGCGCCCAGATAACGAGATTGCCTGTGACTGGGAATTCTCTATGTTCTATTTTGATCTAATAATTAGCCTAATCCAATTTAGCGCGAGTCCCTGGCCGTGGTACCCAGGAAGTCACGTCCTAGACATGATGCAAGAAAAGACAAGTAGATTATACAAGCAAGCAAGCAGGAACACCCACGGTGTCAAGTTGATTATACAAGCCAAGTTAGCCGTCGCAACAGCATCAAGTCAAGTCAGGATTACAAGTTACAAGTTACAAGTCAAGTCAAGTCAGGAGTGCGCCGCCACGGGCCACTATCATGTTATCAAGATAAATTATGTCAGGGTACTTGTCAGGCGCGCACCACGACGGGCCACTATCATGTCAGGTTGGTCATGTCAGGAGTGCACCACTACGGGTCACTGTCGTGTTATGCTAGTTCCTTGCCATACCAAGCCATGTACAATAGTCATTCCAAACATATTAAGTAAAATCAGTTCTTGACAAAAGGCGTAAGGATATAAAATGGGGTAAAATATCTAATAAAATATCAATATACAGGGCTAGAGAAGAGCCAAGCTTAGAGAAATAAAACCAAAACTCCAAGATCCAATGGATTGCGCAAGGGGTCAGGGGGTTGGATTGCGCAGGAGTCAAGTGCGCTAGGAGCCAACTGCGCAGGGGTGAGCTGCGCAGGGTACCAACTGTGCAGGGGTGGATGGCACAGCAGATAGATTGCGCTGGATCAGGTTGCGCAGGAATGGATGGCGCAGGGTCAGATTGTGCAGGGACGAACTGCGCATGAACAGACTGCACATGAACGGACTGCGCATGAGCAGACTGCACATGAACCCATGCGCACTCGGGTTGAGCGCAGTTCGCCCAGAGGCAAGCTATGCGGTCGGTGCTGCGCTAAAGAGCGCAGGCCGAGAGAGGGGATGTGCAGTCCAGTACTGCGCTAAAGAGCGCAGGCTGTAGGCTGCTACTCTAGGCCGAGAAGAACACAAAGAACACCAAGAATTCAAATTTTCATATCTTTGTTAAATCAAAGCCAAATCTTGATTTTCAAAGGTCTAACTTGAGTAAAATTGAATTCTCTTCCACATGGAAGCATCAAAACCCATAAAAATCCAACCAAAATAGATCAAAACCATATAAATCCAAAAATAGTTAAAACCTAGATCTAGAATAATGGAGACACCAAATCACAAAATGCCAAGTTCTAATGTTGTTCACCATGGCCTAATTAGCTAATAGACAAATAAAAAGTGGTTCTCATGTGGTGGCAAGGTGCACTTGCCTATAGGTGTTGGTGTTGTGTAGAGGAAGGAAGAAGAAGATGATGGAGAAATAAATGAGAGAATTATGGAGAAGAGAGAAAAGTAGGTAGAGTTTTAATGAGGGTGGGTTTTGTTGTGTTGAGGGTGGAGTGTAGGTTAAAGTGTTCCTCTCATGATAACCAAACCAAACCAAACCCTCTCCACAAAATAAACCAAGCCATGTAAAAACCCAATTACGAGAACCAAAATCCGCAAGTCAAGTCAATTACAAGTACATGCCAAAATCCAAGAAAATAAAATACAGGTCCGAAATACGTATAAGCCTGATAAAATACGTATTCCGAATATGGGTGTTACAACTCTACCCACCTTAAAAGAATTTTGTCCTCGGAATTTAATCAAGGAGCTAGAGATGTAAAAGCCAGCTATACTATCCACAAGGCTACACTAAGCAAACAATCAAACAATCATACATACAAGCAAGGGATGGAAAAGCATAAGGTATAAGGAAGACATTATACCTTACGAGTCAAACAGGTAGGGATAACGTGATCGGATGTCATCCTCACACTCCCATGTTTGACTCTCCCAAGGAGCGATGAACTCAAGCCACACGAACTAAACTGATAGTCTTGCGCTTGAGGTCTCTCTCTTTGGTCAAACAGGAACACGGGCCTCTCCTCATACGAAAAGGTTGGTACCAATAACCGTTTTCGAATGATCTAGGACATGGCTCGGGTCCGGGATATACCGTCGTAATTGGGATACATGAAATATGACATGTGTCCCGCATAACGACGGCGAAAAGCAAGACAATAGGACACAGATACCTCTCTGTCGATCTTAGGTCTGGGCCTGGGCCAGGGCGAACTGCTGAGGCCTCTATTGCTGGAATACTTGGGCCTGAGGCGGCAATGGCCTCCGAGGCTGATACTGCTGCTGCTGCTGTACTGGTGCTGGTGCTAGTCCTCTTACCGAAGGACTCGTCTGGGCCGATGAAGAGGAACCGGCTCTATTCGGACAAAACCCTATCATGTGGTCCGGTGCTCCACAAGCCAAGCATAATCCCTGTGCTCTGCGACACTCCGAAACAACGTGCCCTGGCTTCCCACAATGAGTGCAGCCCATTACGGAAGACTGCTTTTGCTTCTGCTGCAGCGGGTACGTCGGGGTTGAGTGCTGAATCGACGTAACCGAATCCGTCCTTTGGGGAACTCCAATAGTCAAGGCCCTAGCTGCCGGGGCTGGTGCTGAAGACTGGGTCATCTGGCCGTGAGACCGCTTTCGACCTCTGGTCCTGTCCACGATCCTGTGGGAGGTATAATCGTGCCTCCTGGCTGCCCTCAACACTGCATCAAAAGTCTGATGCTCAAACTGTTCCACTGCTAACAAAATCTCGAGATGGTGCCCTTGCTGGAACCGCTGGGCTCTATCAAACTCGGTTGCCACCAAGGTGGGGGCAAACCTACTGAGTCTAGATAACTCAGATGCATAACTGTCGACTGTTCTTCCTCCTTGCTTCAAGTTGGTAAATCTGGTCTGCAGGTCGTACCGAGCCACAACATCGAAATACTTCGTCTGGAATCTCTCTCTAAATACTGCCCAAGCAATGGGTGACACTAATCCCATGGCTTGTGCCGCCCACCAACTGCGAGCTAAGTCCAACAACTGTAGGCGTACCACCGCCACCTTCTCATCTTCGGGGGTCCTGGCTGCTTCTAGAATGACTTCAGTATCCTGGAGCCATGCATCAGCAGCAATAGCATTTTTGCTACCGTCGAAGAAGGGAGGGTTCAAGCGCTTGAAGCTGTTCGCTGTACTGTTCCTTGGATTATCGCCTCTGGTCAAAGCATCTGCCACTGTCTGGTGCAAGGCGTCTCCTCTGCGATCCTGAGAAGCTATCAAGGTCCTGATGAGACCTACCAAGGTGCCATCGTCAAGTTCTGCAGGTTGGACGAGCCGAACTGGGGGCTCTCCTCTAGTAGGTATAACTCTGGAGGCAACACCGGAATGCTGGGCTTGATCTCCAGGTTACTGCTGATCCACAGGAGGTGCTCCACCTTGCTGATCGACGGGGTCAGGTACAGTGCCGCTGAAGAAGACGACACAGGGAAAACAATAAGGAAGGACCAGGACAGATCAACGATACAAGCACATGATCAAGACAAGAATCCAGAGATTCAGAGGATATGAACGGAGATCAAGGACGAGTAATGATTGAGACATCTATTCGGTAAACCCTCACATTTCTTGATTGACAAGACCTTGTATGGGCCACCACTTAAACCATGTCACGCCCTAGAATCAGAATACTGGAGAGCGGGGGCGTACATAGCCAGCTACGTATATTGAAATAGAATACATCTCAACTATACGGTCATGGCTGTCTAGATATGAGGGTTTACTACAAGCCAACAGTCTCTTAAGGTCAAGCCTACTGTCTCAATCTCAAGCAAATAATATAATCACAAGATGTTTGACCACCAAATATACAATAAAAGGCGTCCCAAATATTACATATCAGCTGATCATGAAGCTAGTCGTACAAAATGCTAGGACTAGCAAGAGTTAAGTCATACATGATCAACCCTAGGATTTGTTAATCATGTTTACAGCCCGTAGGCAGACAGTAAGTAAAGTGCATCGAGCTAACAAGTGCTCGTCGGCTAAACGCCTCGAAAGAATAATTTTACAATAGAGTGAGCGAAACAAAATAGAAAACCCACTCGTAGCCCGGGTTACGTCTAGTCGCCACCATCGGGCTGGAGGTTCGGTAGATCCTCGGATGCTGCTCCGAAATCTGGCCACACAAAACCAGCTGGGTCAAACCCCAGAAAGAGCAAGTGCCACAAGGAGGCCACAAAATAAGAACAAAAGCCAGCATATCAGAACATAAGAAAATAATTACATAATAAGGACAATTATTAAGGAGAAACCTGGCAGGTGATATATGATGAGATAACCATGGAACCCTTCAGATAACCAGGTTACAACCCGTAAACCAAACAAGGACCGGGGTTGTAACCCTTCGTCTGAACGGAACTTGGTTTCTTCCACCATTTATCGGCAAGATAAAATACAAGAAATCAGGACTTGCAATTAATCATGATTAAGGTAAAGCACGAGTAATCATGTCATGTCATAACCTTGTACAGGATCAGGGCAAGGCAAACGGGACTAGACTCCATCCAATCAATCACGGCCAAGCAAGTACTACGGCTTACTACTTAACTAACTAGGGTTATCACAAGCCTAATTACTAACAAGATGCAAGTGAGAATTTCTCAGTCCCAAGCCCTGCAGACTATCTAGTTATCCTTCCGCGGGTTGAGAGTATAGGTGGGTACATCGCCCGGGAGACAAATGTACCCTTAGGTGACTTAGAGGGTGCAACACATGACAGTGTGCTGGAAATGTGCTCTACTCGTCGGCAAGCTACAAGTCCATTAAAGTGCCCAGATAACGAGATTGCCTGTGACTGGGAATTCTTCATGTTTTAGTTTGATATAATAATTAGCCTAATCTAATTTAGCGCGAGTCCCTAGCCGTGGTACCCAGAAAGTCACGTCCTAGACATGATGCAAGACAAGACAAGTGGATTATACAAGCAAGCAAGCAGGAACACCCACGGTGTCAAGTTGATTATACAAGTCAAGTTAGCCATCACAACAGCATCAAGTCAAGTCAGGATTACAAGTTACAAGTTACAAGTCAAGTCAAGTCAGGAGTGCGCCGCCACGGGCCACTATCAAGTTATCAAGATAAATCATGTCAGGGTACTTGTCAGGAGCGCACCACGACGGGCCATTATCATGTCAGGTTGGTCATGTCAGGAGTGCACCACTACGGATCACTGTCGTGTTATGCTAGTTCCTTGCCATACCAAGCCATGTACAATAGTCATTCCAAACATATTAAGTAAAATTAGTTCATGACAAAAGGCGTAAGGATATAAAATGGGGTAAAATATCTAATAAAATATCAATATACAGGGCTAAAGAAGAGCCAAGTTTAGAGAAATAAAACCAAAACTCTAAGAGCCAATGGATTGCGCAAGGGGTCAGGGGGTTGGATTGTGCAGGAGTCAAGTGCGCTAGGAGCCAACTGCGCAGGGGTGAGCTGCGCAGGGTACCAACTGCGCAGGGGTGGATGGCACAGCAGATGGATTACGCTGGATCAGGTTGCACAGGAATGGATGGTGCAGGGTCAGATTGCGCAGGGACGGACTGCGCATGAGCAGACTGCGCATGAACGGACTGCGCATGAGCAGACTGCGCATGAACCCATACGTACTCGGGTTGAGCGCAGTTCGTCCAGAGGCAAGCTGCGCGGTCGGCGCTGCACTAAAGAGCGCAGGCCGAGAGAGGGGATGCGCAGTCCAGTACTGCGCTAAAGAGCGCAGGCTGTAGGCTGCTACTCTAGGCCGAGAAGAACACCAAGAACATCAAGAATACAAATTTTCATATCTTTGTCAAATCAAAGCCAAATCTAGATTTTCAAAGGTCTAACTTGAGTAAAATTAAATTCTCTTCCACATGGAAGCATTAAACCCCACAAAAATCCAACCAAAATAGATCAAAACCATGTAAATCCGAAAATAGTTGAAACCTAGATCTAGAACAATGGAGACTCCAAATCACAAAATGCCAAGTTCTAATGTTGTTCACCATGGCCTAATCTAGCTAATGGATAAATAAAAAGTGGTTCTCATGTAGTGGCAAGGTGCACTTGCCTATAGGTGTTGGTGTTGTGTAGAGGAAGGAAGAAGAAGATGATGGAGAAATAAATGAGAGAATTATGGAGGAGAGAGAAAAGTAGGTGGAGTTTTAATGAGGAGAGAGAAAAGTAGGTGGAGTTCTCACCATGGCCTAACCGTGTCACCACTCGAGGTCACCTTGCATGGTTGTTGCATCGAAGTCGCAATTCGTGCCACCTTGATCATTGCAGTATACCAGGCATCCTACCAGGCAAGACACCTTGCCATTTGCTGTTTATTTATTTTAGCTCATATTTTATGCATTATTTATTTTCTTTATGCAAAATAAACTGTGATACATGGCATAACCTGTTAGAACTTACTGTTCATCTATATTTCCTGCTGTATATTATTTTTCTTACAAATTAAACCTAGATTTAAGGGACCACCTTGTGGGTTGCATTTATTGGCCTTGACATGTTGTACCACGAAGTTGTGTGTCGCATGTAGAATACGGACATGCGTGATTGGCTGGCCACCAGTACATACAAGCCGTGCGATAGGAATAACCGCTAATAGAGGTTACATGCTCAGTTTGACTTAGCGGTTATAGAGGTTACTGTTGTGGATACAACAAAGTAGGCATTGGGCGGGGAGGACAATTCCTTAGCGTATGGGCTTCGATTCAGTTTCCTTTTTGTAACTCGTGAGCTCCGCCGGAGACACGGGTCAGCTTACCCAAGATTACTGACGGCCACTGGCGATTCTGTGGAACGTCATGCTCTTATTGATTGGGCCTCTAGTACCCCAAGGGGGGACTACGCCGATCCTATTTAGCCAGGGCCCATGCGTAGGAAGGATTGTTTTTAACTACATTTCACTTAGAACGGTAGGCTACCTTTATCCGTTAGGTATGAGTACTTTTGGTTTGGGTACTTGTATCTGACCGTGGCTTGGAACAATAACTTGTCGCGGATTAGTTCGTCACATCTTGTCCTTGTTTGGTTGTAGGTGTGACTTACTACTTCGATGAGAAGGTATTGAACCTTGTTGGGGTCCGGATACCATATTAGATTCATAGCATGGAAAGATACGTCATCGTGAATTAGTTTACCATCTCCTGTCCTTGTTTGGTTGGGGGGATGGTATGTTCGTTCAGTAGGTGCTTATTGGACCATGTTATAATTCAATTGACTTATTTATTTGAGCAATATTTATTCAGTTTATATGGCATAATATTATGTATCTTGTTACGTCCCTCTGAGGACCTTGTTATCTCTCCAGGTGTGTGCTATTGTCTTTTACAGGTGCTCTAGCTTTAGCCGTGATCATCGCTACTTCTTCGAGGATGATTGCATTTGGATCGTCTTCGCTTCGCTCGCCAAACTTATTTCTTTCTCATGTATTTTTTCCTTATCTTGTTGGTAGTGGATTTGTCTCTGCCCAACATATTGCATCAAGACAATTTATTCTCATTATATGACATCTTCTATTCATTTATTTTGTGTGGATAAGATTAGTTGTGGTTTTACTGCATTTTACAGCTTATGTATTCATACGAGGATTCCATATATTGGTGTGTACTTCGTATGAATACAGCTGGCATGTCTACGTTCTTAGTCGTACGTATTTTGGGACTGGGGCGTTACAGCATGGGGGTGTGTGTTGTGCACTGGTGAGAGAGAGTTGTATGTGTGTGAGTGTGTGTAATATATAGAAAGAGAGAGAGTGTTGTATAGTAGAGAGAGAGAGAGAGAGGAATATATTATGAAAAGGGAGAGAGAGAAGTCGGCTGAAGGGGGGAGAGTGTTATGCTGGTGGATGGGTGAGGGGGTGAGGTGTGAGTAATAGGAGAAAGAGAGTTAGAGAGAGTTATATATATATATATATATATATATATATATATATATATATATATATATAAGAGTGATATTTAATATATTTGATAAAGTAGAGAGAGGAAAAGATATTTAAAATAGGTAAAAAGAGAAATTATGGGGGGTGTTTGGGTAGTCATGAGAGGAGAACATGGAGCTTGGGTTCGGGTTCGTTGAGCCGGGTCGGGTCAAAATCGGACATGGTGCAATAATTGAATTTAAATAGGTACTTATGATCATGGGTAAATAAGTAACATGTGGGGACTCAAATAAATGGGACATAAATGTCATATGGGTAGTAGGCTTCATGTGGTCCATGATCCAACTTTGGGTCGACTAGGTTGGATCGATGTCGGGCCTCGAAATTAAATTGGAAGTTAAATCAGGTTTTACGGTAGATAATTAATTGGCCTAAATTGATCCGAAAGTTGTACGAAGCGAATGAAGCACAAAATAGAGTGTCTGAGTGGGACACGAAGGTCATGGGTATAGAGCATCTCGAGTAGGTCATGCATGAGAAGTTGGTTCTGAGAAAATGACTCGTCTTGTGCTCCCAAATTAAAAGTCACGGTAACGTGCAAATGATGATCAAAGATAAAAGTGGGAATTCAATTAATAATCATTTAATCGATCAAATGGTCTAAATTGACCCGAAGTTGCACGATGCAAAAAGAGCACAAGGGAACGAGTTTAAATGGGATATGATATATCAAAACGAAGATAATCTTGTCTACTACAAACCCATAAAGAGAGTTTAAAAAGATTTGCATCCCTGACATTCCAGAAGTCAAAGTCACGGAAAGGAACAGTAATGATCAAGAATGTCACTACCACTGTTCTAGCTTGAGGGTATTTTGGTCATTTTTGAAAATTTTGGAATTTATTTGGAATTATTAGTATTAATTATATTTATTAGAATTAATGTGATTTTTAGTGATTTTTAGTATAATTGATTTTGGTGTTTTAGTTGACTTTGACTATGTTAACTTTGGAGACTAACCTAGAGGCTAACCTAGGTTATGACTTTGTGATTAGGATATGGAACCCTAGCTTGACCTAAGTTAGTGATAATTAACCCATTAGAATTAATTTGGAGAAACTAGGATTTGAATTGATTTAGAAATGGCTTGTGATTTCACAAGTCATGACTTGTGACTTAAGGCTTAATAGCCCATAGGCCCACACATGAACCAAACCTAACCATAATTAGCCCATGGAAGCCACCATTGATCCTTTCTCCCTATTTAATTCCCTCCTAGAAATTAGGGCTAGCTTCCTTAGGAATTATTTGCTATTTTGGAAGAGGTGAGTCTCCATCTTCCATAATCCCTAGAAAATCTATTTTAATTCGTTTTTCCTCCTAACCAATTGCTTTAGGACCTAATATTAGTCTACTTGCTGTTGGTATTGAATATTTTCAGGAAGGAATCAATTTGGGGAAGTTTTGGTGGATTGAAGAAACATTCCATTGGAGTTTTTGTGAGCTTTGCACATCAATAGGTATAATCTATTCTAATCCATGAATTTACTGTTTTATTTCATTACTAGGATGCCCTAGCCCTAACCTAACAGTAGGATAGGCTAACCCTAGATTTTGAGCCCATTACGTGTCCGTATCGGACACGTATTAACGTGTATAGGAACGTGTTCGACGAAATGCCTCAAAGGGCATTTCGACCTAAATTCGGAATTGTGTTTGAATAGAAAAATAGATCTTGACCTCGCTTATGCATTTCTTGTGTTCTGAACACATTTTCGTGTTGTGTCGTATCGAATTTTGGACACGCACACGCTGTGCCCACACGCACGCGCGCGCAGGCTTTTTTGCCCTGCTACTCGGGCGGAACTGCTCTGTGCACACGGCGTTTGGGCCCACGAGATTCGACACACGTGCTGTGTCCATGACTGACATGGGGTCCCCCAAGTGGCACGACCCCTCGTGTCGTGTCGGACACGCATTTGCGTGTGCACGTGCTATGCGCTGTGCGTGCACTGTGTACCGGTGTTCTGAGTTTGGGTTTCCCTTTTTTTTTAGTTTTAAATTGTTTTAATTCATGTTTTAGTTGATATTTAGATCTAAATATGATGTATTATCTATGGTTAATTAGGTTTATATGTTAGATTAAGTTTTGATGTGAATTTTTGGATTCGAATGGGTGAAAATCCTAAATAACTGATACATTCTGATACATTGGTTTCCTATTTTTTTAACACATTAAATTCCTGTCAAATGATGCTTCTTACTGATTAGAATGTCTCCACATATTATAATTCATGTTAGCTAAGTATTTAAACTCAAGTATGGGCTTTTGAATTGGAAATAGGATTTTTGGATAGTATGTTGGTTTTCAAAATCTGGCAAAAACTGAGATTTTGTTCAAAAATCTGAGATGGGTTTCAGTCCTTCATGGACTGATACCAATTCTTCTCATAATGTCTCATTGACTTTCAAAAACCTGAGATTAGGAATTGATTCCCATCCTCTTTAACTGAACTATTATAAATTAGGATTAGTTCTTCTTCCTAAAACTGGGTTCTCTAAGTCTTCACTGTTAGCAATAGGTTTTCCTGTTCCCTGAGATTGGATAGGGACTGAAATGAGGTTTAGATTGTTATGGACTGAATTCCTTTCCTTTCCTTTACTGTCTCCTAATACACTCCCACTACTTCTACAAACACTCACTGTTTTCTCCTATTTTACCACAATGTTCCTTAAATTCTGAACACACACACACCACAGGTAAACACTGCCACTGCTTCTTCTTTTCCTCACTGTGTTGCCTCACTTCACTGTCACCCCACCATATTTTATTCCTGTACACACACACAGGAGAATGCAATGCTTCTATTCCCTTCTTTGTTTCCTTGCACACACTAATGTGTTTCACTCTAATATCTCACTAACTCCCACACCCTCTAGTCACTCACACACACATATACTTGTAGATTTTATGTTCCCCTCTCTCTCTTTACATATGTATACATATATATAAATTGAGATACATATATATGTATCCTATATAATATATTAGTGTGTACTTATATATATATATATATATATATATATATATATATATATATATATATATATATATATATATATATATATATATATATATATATATATATATGTATGTGTGATATATATATATAGGTAGCCTATAAGCTAATGTATGTTCTATATTATCTTATAGCTATATCTATATGTGTAATATATATTATATATATATTGACATGTATTATGTGAGTATGGTATGGTTCATAGGTATGGTATAGCCTATGGCCTAGGCTCTTAGTCTATGGGTGTATTTGTTAGACCTAGTATGGAGTCTAGAATAGACTGTTAAGCCTAGATTAGTCTTGTCAGAACCTAGAATAGCTTGTTTGACCTAGTGAGACTTGGTTAGACCTAGTTGACCATAGTTTGACTCAGGTTTGACTTTAGGGTTGACCAGAGTTGACCAAGAGTTGACTTTGGTCTAGATTGACCTAGATTCATGTAGAATGCATTGATTTGCATCTTATTATTATTGTAGACTTATAGTGACTTGTACTGTTCTATAGGAGACAAATACCACTCCTCGGACAGTATATATTCTCCAGATTCACCGGATATAGGTGAGTACATTCTCTGATCATTTCATATCCTGCATTAGGAGTATATTTCCTACTTTAGATTACTTTACATGATGCTGACACAGTGGAAACACGGATTAGTACTATATGGATCTTGTTGTGCGATGTTATCCCCTTAGCGGATACATCGGGTATTCGTGTTCGTGTACTTTATCGTGAACATCGTGTACTCTTTGTATTTGTTACATTCGTGTACGAAACATGTGAAATCGTGTATAATCATGTATTCACATGACCTTCGTGTACAATAACATAACTTAACTAGATCCTTGTGTATTGATTGGGGCGGGAGAGTAGAAGTGGTTATGTATTCAATCCAGTAGATTACTCGTGTACAACCTCTATAGATTACTCATGTACAACATCGTGCCGTCTATATAACCATCTTGTGCTCTGAATCACTAGCACTGTTAGTTCTCTATATACTGTAGCTATTTATTTATAGTCTCTCTCTTTTATCATGTATTTCTTTCAGTTTCTTGTATCTTACTCTATAGCATGATTATATATCCTGACCTGCTATGATTTGATGAGATGTACTGTGCTCGCTTCTGTCCTGACTGGACCTGTTGAAAATTTTACAGAGGACGAGGCTGAGGCGTTCTGCCCTACCTACTACGGTGCTACATTAGATGAGTGCCTGGACTTGGACCAGCAGCAGGATCCACTAGCAGTAGATGACACTCCCTTAGATTAGGACTATCTTTACTTTACTTGGATTACTGTATTTAGATTCTGGGATATTTCTGATATATGTATTTATTCTAGACACTTAGAATTCTGGATTTGTATCTCTGTGATGTTTCTCTCCTGGATATTATCTATCTTTTATATCATTCTATCTTATCCTGTTCTACCTTAGTTGTGATTGAGATATATTCTGTTATATTACCCCCATTCGGGGAGTATAACTGTTATTACCTTCAACTGTTAGATGTTGTGACCTAGGACAGCGTTCTACCGCCGACACTGCGGCGTAGGCTGGACGTACCCACGTCTCGTGCCCTTACTCTAAGGTACGGGTCATGACACGTTTTTAGTGGTGGCCCATGCAGGTCTAGGTTGGAAATGTAGAGGTATTCGAACTAGAATATCACTGCAGCCTGCAGTAGGAATTAGTATATTTTTGAAGGTACTCAATCATACTAGGAAAATTCCTTATCAGATTCCGTATATCTATTTCGCTGCTTATTGTCTTCCTTAGAAATTTTAACTGTCCTCCTTTGATATTTCGATTCATTCTCAGTAATTGTTTCTTGTTTGATATGTGTCTCCAGGATGGTTGAGATGCGATCGCATCGCCCTAGACTGGGAGACGCTGGAGAGGGGTCTAGCACCTCTCGACCTCAGTAGCAGCCAGCTCCTGGTTCCACAGGGCCAGTGTAGCCCTCAGGAGTCGGTGTTTCTGCCATTTTGGAGGAGCACCTCCCCCAGTCAGGAGGCCAGTTGTGATTCCTGAGATTCTTCCACCGCAGCAACCTTCGCCTGCGGGGATGGTAGACGCTGCACATCTCTTCTCCTTCGTGGAAAGGATTCTTGAGTCCCACCAGCAGCAGCAGACGAGGCAGACTGCAGATTTCCGTCAGGGGATCGATGAGGCACACCAACTTCGTACTATAGTCGAGATGATCACAGCTCAGGGGACCCAGCAGCAGCCCCGTCGGAGGAAGAAGGACATTCAGGACTTCCAGAAGATGCATCCTTGGGAGTTCTTCGGCACAGAGGGCATTCACTATACCGACGACTGGATAGAGCATATTGAGGAGATCTTCCGACTGGCGGAGATACCAGATCGACTCCAGATCGAGGCGGAGGACAGTCAGATGCAGGACTTAGCCCGTGCGTGGTATTAGACAGATCCCAGGGTGGGAGTTGAGGGCCAGACTTGGGCCTAGTTCAAGGAGCTGTTTGAGGAGCAGTTCTTTCCTGATGTGGCCTTGGGAGGTATCGAGGCACAGTTCGAGGCTCTGGTTCAGAGGAACCAGACGGTAGCTGAGTATGCTGCAGAGTTTTGTTGACTGGCCCGTTTTATAGATGACTTGACAGAGAAGACGAAGGCGAGAAAGTTTCGTCGAGGTCTGATTAGAGAGGTTCGGTCGCTGACTAAGAGCGACCGAAATGCTACATTTGCTGAGATATTTTCTAGGGCCATGGCGACGGAGGACGACCTAGGGATGAAGCAGAAGAGGGGTCGTGACTTCCAGGGTGGTAGCAGTAGTCAAGGGCAGGCCAAGAGGCCTCACTTCCAGCATCAGCAGCCACAGAGGCCAGTTCAGCAGTATCAGCAGCAGCACCAGCATCAGGGCCGTGCATCTTTTCAGCAGGTACAGCTCCAGCAGCAGAGAGGGCAGCAGGCACCCAGGCAGCAGGCAGTTAGTTGTACATTTTACAAGAAGCCTGGACACAAGTGGGACGAGTGCAGGAAGAGACTAGGTAGATGCTTGATGTGTGGATCAGCTGATCATCAGATGCGAGAGTGTCCAGTTGCGTCGATGCGTCCGATACCAGGAGGAGCTGGGGCAGCCAAGGCTCCAGCAGGTCAGCCGAGGGGACCAGCCCTGCAGACCCAGCATCAGAGGTTCCAGCAGCACCAGAATCAGGCACGAGGTGGACAGCAGGGGCGAGCTTTTGCCATGGCAGCAGAGGATGCCGAGGCCATAGGAGAGCTAATAGCAGGTTCGGTTCTTCGTGATTCCCTTCCAGTATTTGCACTCTTTGATTCCGGGGCTTCCTACAGCTTTGTGTCAGTATCGTATGCTATTAGACACAGTTTGGTTTCTGAACCATTGCCTAGGACCTACAAGATCACGACCGAGGGTGGGGTCATCCTCGTGAGTGATGTTTGCAGAGGGTGGAGCATCTTATTGGAAGGCCGAGAGTTGGGAGTGAGTTTACTCGTCATGCCATTACCGAACTACGATATAGTATTAGGTATGGATTGGCTGAGTAGACACCACGCCCGCATTGATTTTCGAGGGGGTAGAGTTTTGTTCGGGGCGCCAGGAGATCCAGAGTTTGAGTACACCCGGCGGCAGGCAGAGCAGGACGATAGAGTCTTCTGTGGAGCTTCAGTTGAGGAGCAGGTGGCTCCGTATCCCTTGATCGCAGAGTTTATGGACGTATTTCCAGAGGAGTTGCCAGGGCTTCCACCGGACAGGGATGTAGATTTCTCGATAGACTTGGTTCCCGGTACGAAACCGATTTCTCAGCATGTCTATCGAGTGAACAACAGCGAGTTGGTGGAGCTGAAGAAGCAGGTGGATGAGCTGCAGGATAAGGGCTTCATCCGATCTAGTTCTTCACCTTGGGGTGCACCGGTACTTTTCGTACCCAAGAAGGATGGGTCAGTACGGATGTGTATCGACTACAGGGCACTTAACAACCTGACGATCAAGAACAGATACCCACTGTCGCGGATCGATGATCTCTTTGATCAGTTCAGCGGAGCTCGGGTGTTTTCGAAGATTGATTTGAGGTCAGGTTATCACCAGGTGAAGGTGAAGAGGGAGGATATTCCCAAGACCGCTTTCAGGACGCGGTACGGGCAGTTTGAGTTTTTGGTTATGCCGTTTGGGCTAACTAATGCACCAGCAGTATTTATGAATCTAATGAACAAGGTGTTCCACCAGTACTTAGACAAGTTCGTGGTGGTGTTCATTGATGATATCTTCGTATATTCCAAGATAGAGGAGGAGCACGAGGAGCATCTGCGGATAGTGCTGAAGACTCTTAGGAGGGAGCAGCTTTATGGGAAACTCTCCAAGTGTGAGTTTTTCTTGGACCGGGTGGACTTCTTGGTGCATGTGGTGACTGGAGATGGTATCTCAGTTGACCCTAATAAGATTGTAGCAGTAGAGGCTTGGACAGCGCCGACTTCAGTGGCAGAGATCAGGAGTTTCCTGGGGCTGGCAGGATACTATAGGAGATTTATGCAGGATTTCTCTCGGGTTGCAGAGCCGTTGACACGGTTGACCCAGAAGGATACTGAGTTTGTTTGGTCAGAGGAGTGTCAGGCAGCTTTTAATGAGTTGAATAAGCGGCTTACGACAGCTCCGATTCTGACATTGCCTTCAGGATCAGGTGGATTCACTATTTATAGTGATGCTTCAGGGAAGGGGCTGGGTTGTGTCTTGCAGCAGCATGGAAAGGTGATTGCCTATGCTTCCAGACAATTACGTCCCCATAAGAAGAACTACCCTACCTATGACCTGGAACTGGCGGCGGTGATTTTTTCTTTGAAGTTGTGGAAGCACTATCTGTATGGCGAGAGGGTAGAGATTTTCACAGATCACAAGAGCTTGAAGTATGTGTTTACACAGAAAGAGCTCAACATGAGGCAGCGCAGATGGCTAGAGTTGATGAAGGACTTTGACATCTCACTTCAGTATCACCCGGGGAAGCCCAACGTGGTTGCCGATGCCTTGAGTAGGTATCCGACAGCCATGTGTTTGACTATGGATCGACATTTGCTTGCAGACTTGGAGAGCCTTGGGATTGAGGTGATTGTGCCAGGGGTACAGATGCAGTTATGGGGCCTACAGATACAGTCGGACTTGATAGACAAAATCAAGGCGACACAGTTCGGGGATGTGGCTCTGCAGTGTATCCGAGAGCAGGTTCGTACAGGGTTGGTGGATGATGAGTTTTCACTTACAGAGGATGGTACCCTGAGGCACAGTTCTCGGTTATGTGTGCCTAGTGGGGAGCTCAGAGAGCAGATCATGCAGGAGGCTCACAGATCGCAGTACTCTATACATCCTGGTGCCAACAAGATATACAGGGATCTGCGAGAGCATGTCTGGTGGTACGGAATGAAGCAGAAAGTGTCCTACTTCGTAGCTAGATGATTGGTCTGTCAGCAGGTCAAGGCAGAGAGGCAGAGACCCGGAGGATTATTGCAGCCGTTGTCCAATCCAGAGTGGAAGTGGGAACATATCACCATGGATTTTGTATCGAGGTTGCCGCGTACACCAGGAGGGAAAGACGCGATTTGGGTCATCGTTGACAGGTTGACCAAATCGGCCCACTTCTTGCCATTTAAGGTGGGTACGTCTACAGAGAGGCTTACGGAGCTGTATATGAGGCAGATAGTCAGGATTCACGGAGTTTCCGTCAGCATAGTCTCAGATCGGGATAGTCATTTTACTTCCCATTTCTGGAGGAGTCTGCAGACTAGCTTGGGCACTCAGCTCAAGTTTAGTACTACATACCACCCCCAGACGGACGAACAGTCAGAGAGGACTATTCAGACACTTGAGGATATGCTACGGACGTGCGTCCTAGATTTTGGAGGTTCCTGGAAGGATCATCTACATTTGGTGGAGTTTGCTTACAACAACTGTTATCAGGCCAGTATTGAGATGTCACCGTTTGAGGCTCTATACGGGCATAGGTGTCGTACACCCTTATCTTGGGATGATGTTGGAGAGCGAGCTTTACTGGAACCAGAGATGGTTGTTGACGCAGCCGAGAAGGTGAAGCTTATCAGGGACAGACTTCGCGTGGCGCAGGACAGACATCGGTACTGGGCCGATAGCTATCGGAGGCCGCTGGAGTTTGAGTTACAGATTTAGAGATAGGATTAAAAGTAGGTTGTATTTTGTTTTGTTTGATTGATCGTGTTTGATTTTTAGTAACTTGAGACTTTGATTGTGATTAGGTTGGGGACATGGTTTTTCTACGGATATCTCCGACTCGTGGTACGATACGTTTTGGTGGAGGTGGGAAGCTTAGCCCCCGCTTCATCGGCCCTTTCGTTATCAGCGGGAGAGTCGATGACATGGCATACAGGCTAAACTTGCCACCTGTACTAGTGGGAGTTCACAACGTATTCCACGTATCGCAATTGAGACGGTACGTGGCTGAACCTAGCCATGTGCTAGATCATTCGGAGATTGAGGTTGGACCTACTCTCAGTTATCCAGAGTAGCCTGTGGAGATTCTAGATCGCCGAAAGAAGGTGTTGAGGAACCAGGTGATACCCTTAGTATGCGTCGCATGGAGGCATCATTCTCCAGGAGAGTATACCTGGGAGCGAGAGGATGAGATGCGCAAGCGATACCCCTATCTTTTTGGACCTTGAGGTATACTTTTCTATCCTTCTCAGCAGTTTGGTTTCGCCTTTAATTTCGAGGGCGAAATTATTTTAAGGAGGGTAGATTTGTCACTACCACTTTTCTAGCTTGAGGGTATTTTGGTCATTTTTGAAAATTTTGGAATTTATTTGGAATTATTAGTATTAATTATATTTATTAGAATTAATGTGATTTTTAGTATAATTGATTTTGGTGTTTTAGTTGACTTTGACTATGTTAACGTTGGAGACTAACCTAGAGGCTAACCTAGGTCATGACTATGTGGTTAGGATATGGAACCCTAGTTTGACCTAAGTTAGTTATAATTAACCCATTAGAATTAATTTGGAGAAACTAGGATTTGAATTGATTTAGAAATGGCTTGTGATTTCACAAGTCATGACTTGTAACTTAAGGCTTAATAGCCCATAGGCCCACACATGAACCAAACCTAACCCTAATCAGCCCATGGCAGCCACCATTGATCCTTTCCCCTATTTAATCCCCTCCTAGAAATTAGGGCTAGCCTCCTTAGGAATTATTTGCTATTTTAGAAGAGGTGAGTCTCTATCTTTCCTAATCCCTAGAAAATCCATTTTAATTCGTTTTTCCTCCTAACCAATTGCATTAGGACCTAATATTAGTCTACTTGCTGTTGGTATTGAATATTTTCAGGAAGGAATCAATTTGGGGAAGTTTTGGTGGATTGAGGAAACATTCCATTGGAGTTTTTGTGAGCTTTGCACATCAATAGGTATAATCTATTATAATCCATGAATTTACTGTCTTATTTCATTACTAGGATGCCCTAGCCCTAACCTAACAGTAGGATAGGCTAACCCTAGATTTTGAGCCCATTACGTGTCCGTATCGGACACATATCAACGTATATAGGAACGTGTTCGACAGAATGCCTCAAAGGGCATTTCGACCTAATTTTGGGATTGTGTTTGAATAGAAAAATAGATCTTGATCTCACTTATGCATTTCTTGTGTTCTGAACACGTTTTCGTGTTGTGTCGTGTCGGATTTTGGACACGCACACGCTGTGCCCACACGCGCGCGCGCACAGGCTTCCTTGCCCTGTTACTCGGACGGAACTGCTCTGTGCACACGGCGTTTGGGCCTACGAGATTCGACACACGTGCTGTGTCCATAACTGACACGGGTCCCCCAAGTGGCACGACCCCTCGTGTCGTATCGGACACGCATTTGCGTGTGCACGTGCTATGCGCTGTGCGTGCACTGTGTACCAGTGTTCTGAGTTTGGGTTTCCCTGTTTCTTTCAGTTTTAAATTGTTTTAATTCATGTTTTAGTTGATAATTAGATCTAAATATGATGTATTATCTATGGTTAATTAGGTTTACATGTTAGATTAAGTTTTGATGTGAATTTTTGGATTCGAATGGGTTAAAATCCTAAATAACTGATATATTCTGATACATTGGTTTCCTATTTTTTTTTAACACATTAAATTCCTGTCAAATGATGCTTCTCACTGATTAGAATGTCTCCACATATTATAATTCATGTTAGCTAAGTATTTAAACTCAAGTATGGGCTTTTGAATTGGAAATAGGATTTTTGGATAGTATGTTGGTTTTCGAAATCTGGCAAAAACTGAGATTTTGTTCAAAAACCTGAGATGGGTTTCAGTCCTTCGTGGACTGATACCAATTCTTCTCACAATGTCTCATTGACTTTCAAAAACCTGAGATTAGGAATTGATTCCCATCCTCTTTAACTGAACTATTATAAATTGGGATTAGTTCTTCTTCCTAAAACTGGGTTCTCTAAGTCTTCACTGTTAGCAATAGGTTTTCCTGTTCCCTGAGTGTCACGCCCCAGAACCAGAATACTGGAGAGCGGGGGAATGACTCAGCCAGCTACGTATTACGGGTAGATGAATACCGTATAATACGATCAATGCTATCTAAAAGACGAGGGGGTGCATACTAAATAAAAGTCCCACTATGGTCACTTTCCATCTATTGTCTCAATCATTCAAACAAGAAACAGAAATAGAGAACATATGAGATAAAGCAGTAAGGCGTCCCAAACGCTCAGTCAAAATGTTCTTGATATCTGGCTTTACAAAACACAGCCAGATGATGTAGTCAGTATACACAATTGTTATCAGCTGCAGCCTGACTTAGTTACAATTATGCAAAAGTAGGTACAAGACAATCCGATTAACATGTCGGTGCCAAACAGCAAAGTATAAAGTATTTAACAAAATGAGCGGGAAAGTAAGAAAACCCACTCGAGCCCTCCTGTGATCATTCCTCTAGTGTTGACCATCGTGGAGGTAGAAGTAAGCTGGATCCTCGGTGACCGGCTCTAAATCTGGCCATACAAAACCAGAGAGGTTAGACCTCTAACAGCAAGTACCGCAAGGAAGCACGATATGAGGGATTAAAACCAGTAATGAGAAAATATGATAAATAGATCTCTGCTTTCTACTGGGATACACATAGTATCACGACACTTCGAACCAACCTCCCAACCAAACAAGGACAGAAGTTGGCACGTCATGTCCTGACATTCTGATCATCTCATTTAGGTAACAGAGGACATACAGTACACAAACAAGTTAATTTAAACGGCCATTCAACTACTACGGTTTGCTACTGTGAGTTCCAAGTTATCCTAGAATTATGCAATAAAGATTCCTCAGTTCTTACTATGTGCAAGCAAGGCTAGTTTACCCAGTCAATCAATTGCGCCAATCATGAATTAGACGAGTCCCAACAGGACGCCCGTCATCAATATACAATATACAATAGATAATATAACCAGATACCGTTCTCTGCCCGTGTGGCAGATTTGCAGTATCTGTAGGGACCAGCCGGCCTGTCGGGCACTACTAGTCCCAAGAGGACTGCCATGTAAGAACTCGGGAATCCATTCTCTCCATGCAATCATTATTTTATTTAACTTAATAGTCTCTACGTTAAGTAAAATCCCATGCCGTGGGTCATGGTCATTCAAATAAGTACTTTCGTACGGGGTACGATATGCACAACTCTACAACGATACCAGTGCAGTTAGGTTACAGGTCTTACATAGCGTAATGCAACAATCAGAACTAACCACGGAGTAATCATGCCTTGACCATAAAGTACACATGCTGCTTTTATAAAATAAATAAATAAATTGAAGCCTGCATGTGCCTGTATGTCAATATTCGGGATCAGCCAGTCGATTACAATAGTTCATAATTAATATGAACGTGTCTCATTCATTCAATTCAATAAGACGACTAGCCAGTCTCTTAGTTCCAACTAGGAACGCATGATCAATTATTAGTCAAAGTAACAGTCGGGGTTAATTCGTGACAAGGCATGAAAGTCAAATTAGTATTAAGCATGGTCGAGTCTATAACTAGCATAAAATAGTTGGTAACACATTCTTGAAGCCAAGAAAAAGATCTACAACTTTCATGTTGGGAGGTGAAAGAAATTCTAGCCATAATTCAGTCAAAATAGGACATATAACAGTCAGAAACAACCAAAATAGGCATATGCGGCCTATTCTGCGACATGCATGCGGCTCAACTGCGACATGCTGCCTATGCGGCCCAACCGCGACATATATGCGGCTCAACTGCGACATGCAGCCTCATGCGGCCCAACCGCGACATCTATGTGGCTCTACTGCGACATGTGCCTCATGCGGTCCAACCGCGACATCTATACGGCTCTACTGCGACATACGACCTCATGCGGTCCAACCGCGACATCTATACGGCTCTACTGCGACATGCGGCCTCATGCGGCCCAACCGCGACATCTATGCGGCTCTACTGCGACATGCGGCCTCATGCGGCCCAACCGCGACATCTATGCGGCTCTACTGCGACATGCTGCCTATGCGGCCCAACCGCGATATCTATGCGGCTCTACTGCGACATGCGGCCTCATGCGGCCCAACCGCGACATCTATGCGGCTCTACTGCGACATGTGGCCCATGCTGCAGATGAACATAGAAGTTTGATCAAAATTGTTTTGGCCATAACTTCCTCAAAGTAAATCGGAATCTAACTTTTCAGAAGCCAAACTTTAGCAGAATTAAATTCTCTACAACATGGAACCACTTGTTTTTGAAAACAACAAAGTTTGATAGATCAAAACCATAAAATCCATATGAAAACCAAAACTTGAAACTTAGATCTACACCCAACCATCCATGGAAATCAAGAACTTCAAGACCTAAACTTGTAGAAGATGAGAAGGTGAACAACATAGACTAAAAATAAATGGGGATGCATAAAATCCCTCATGGTGTGCAAGATGTACTTGCCTCTCACAGGTGGGTTAGGATTTGGTGGAGGACTAAATGTGAATGAATGAAGAGAGAGAATGAAAGAAGAAGTTTTATATCAAGGTCAAGTGGATCTCCACCATTCATTCTCTCCACCAAATCCAAGCCATCCATTCCTTTCCATATTGAACCAAACCGAACCAAGTTGGTTTACCATGAACCGAAATGAACCAAGAGCCAAGAAAAAGCAAACAATAAAATACAGAAAAATAATTAGCATAAAATTAAAAGAATTAAATATAAAATAAATGCATGACAGATACTAAATAAATTCGGGCGAGCGGTATACGTATAAAAATACGCATTTCGGGAACGGAGAGTGACACTGAGATTGGATAGGGACTGAAATAAGGTTTAGATTGTTATGGACTGAATTCCTTTCCTTTCCTTTACTGTCTCCTAATACACTGCCACTGCTTCTACAAACACTCACTATTTTCTCCTATTTTACCACACTGTTCCTTAAATTCTGAACACACACACACCACAGGTAAACACTGCCACTGTTTCTTCTTTTCCTCACTGTTTTGCCTCACTTCACTGTCACCCCACCATATTTCATTCATGTACACACACACAGGAGGATGCAATACATCTATTCCCTTCTTTGTTTCCTTGCACACACTAATGTGTTTCACTCTAATATCTTACTAACTCCCACACCCTCTAGTCACACACAAACATGATCTTCTCGCAAGGATCTTAGAGAATAGCTTGTTCACAAAATTGCAGAGACTTATCGGCCTGTAGTCTTTCATAGATTTAGGATCCGTCACCTTGGGTATAGGAAGGAGATGTGTGCTAGTGATGGATCTAGGAAAGGCGAAACCATCAAAGAATAGATGAACCACATCTAGAATATCCTGTCATATTACTTCCCAGGCTACCCTAAAAAATTGCCCAGAAAAGCCATCTGGCCCAGGAGCACTATCTTGATCAAGGCTTTTTAGAGTATCCACCAATGCCTCCGTAGTCGGCTTGGCCATTAGATGAATATTATCTTCATTTGTAATAGATAATGGCACAGGAGCAAGAAAGTCAGTTTGATGATTAATAGGAGATGGTATGAGGAGCTCACTATAGAAAGAATTAGCCTCTTCCGGAATATCCTAAAGATTGTTGAGAGTGCGACCGTCCTCCGAGTTGAGACAGTGAATAAGTAATCTATTCCTTTTAGCCGAAGCACAGGAATGGAAAAAATTTAGTGTTCTTATCACCCTCACAATCCCATTTAACTCTAGCTTTCTGCCTCCAGTATGAATCCTCATAGTTAACTCTTTGCTTAAAATAAGCTTTGGCCTCCATCCAGTTTTTTCTCATAGACTCATCAGCCTCATATGCAAGTTCAGCAGCTAGGACTCTGTCTTCTGCTACTTTAACCTCCTGAAATATATCCCTGAATGTTCGATGACTCCATGCTGACAAAGCTTTCCTGACAGCAGATAATCTAATCCCAACTCTCACCATACTGTTTGTATTATCAACAGATATCCAAGCTTGTCGAACAACCTTAAGGAAAGCCTCATGCATTGTCCAGAAATTTAGAAGTCTGAATAGTTTCCTACCTGAGTCACATTTGCTTTTGATGTTTATCAGAATAAGGCAGTGATCAGATTCTATGCGATTTAGATGGGAGCACGTAGAGGAAGGAGACCAATCTCCACTCACTGTCCAGCAACCATCTGTCCAACATAGAACCTTGTCTATGAGGTCTTTCAGCACTCTTAACCCAAGTATAGTAGCTACCAAAATACGGCATAGTGATAAGTCCTGAACCAAGTTGAAAGTTGAGGAACTCATTAACTCCTATTAGGCAAGCCGGAGACCCTCCAAAATTTTCTTCTGCTGAAGCTATTACATTAAAATCTCCACTAACCATCCAGGGTATTCTGAACTTCACTTACAGATGTAATAGCCGATCCCAAAGCTCTCTTCTACCCTCCTTTTTATTATTACCATGAACCACCAAAACGAGAGAACAAAAGAGAAAAACCGATCCTGACATAATTACACTAAGGACCTGGTTATGAGAATCCACCTCCTCTATGGCTATCTCCTGCCTAGCCATGATCCAGATGTTGCCTTTGCTGCTAGAAACAGACGACTAAAACCCTAGTTTGAGTTGAAACAAGTACAGCTGTTGAGGGAAAACTTTTGACTTAATGATAGCCTGAACCATGACTTCATGAATACGACACAAAGACTTAATCCTTTTACAAGTCATTTTGTCAGCTAATCCTCTAACATTCCACATGAGTATATTAAACATTATAGGAGGAAGAGGGTGGGAGAGTTGTTGGACCTTTTGACGTCGATCTGGTGTGTCTTGGCTCGCTAGGCATGGCATAAATTTTCTTCTTGCCCTGACCCTTTGTAGGCCTCTCTCCTGGTTCGCCATGATCCTTTTCTTACTCTACAACATTGGCCGACTCCTTCGAAATCTCTCCTTCCTCTGAGATGGAATGGTCAGACAATTTGTCCTCCTCCAGCTCTGCATTGGCAGCGTTTATTTTTTGATTCTCCCCAGGAGGAGTGTTATTCGCCACATCTCCTTCAGCAACAGTGTCCATCTCCACTGGAGGATGCGGGGGATCAACTAATGCTAACTGACCTTCAGGTATTAACCTGGGGGTAATCACAGGATCTGGTGGATTTGCAATAGCATTGGGGTTTGGGGAGCCGTCAACAACCTCCACAGCCTCTTCATTATTATTGTCCATTTCTTCCAAAGTCTCACCACTCTTAACTATGTTTGGAGAGGATATCTCGTGAATACGAGTGTCATTCTTTTCATTGGCTGACGGCTCCTCCTGAATTAATAGTCCTTTTTCTTTATTAAGCGGATCCATGGAGGGGCCCACTGCCTTTGAATGTTCTATTGGGAGCTGCTTTTCTTTCTGTACTTTACAATTATCCTTAGTGTGACCTTGATGAAACCATGCAGAACAATATTTATGATGGTGCTCGAATTCAATAGGCTGAGTGAATGTTCGTCCTTGGGGCAAGCATATACGAACCACTTTAGGTAATTGTTTACTAGCATCCACTTCAATGAAAACTCTAGCCAAGCTTGGGCGAGTAAGCTCCTCTGTAGCCTTATCAAGATGCAAAGGAGTACCAATACCAAGGGCAATGGAGAATAACGCATTTTTCGCAAATAGCTGGATTGGAAGACCAGGAAGAGACACCCAAACTAGAGATAAAAGAGATTCTCGAGAAGTAGAGAAATCTTTAGTCCATTTAGACAATCTCATCGGAGCTCAAACAACAAACCAAATTTTACGAGAGTGGAGACGAAGAAAGTCCACCTCCAGAGAGAGACGTATTAGCACGCACACACACACACACATACACACACACACACACACATATATATATATTGAGAAGAAACTTTTATTGATGTATAAGACACAAAATGTCGAAGCCTATACAGGTAAACGTGCTACGTGCGTAATGACAGCAAAAATATAAAAAAGTGGCAGTCGCAAGAAGGTAAGATCGCAACCCAAAACAGCATTGAGCCCTACCGGTGCGCATGCTAGCAGCAGGTAATAACCAGAGCCTCCCAAAATCTAGTCGGAGAGTGGTGGCATTGCCAGGCGGCTTTACACACCTGTCTGGACGCCTCCCTGATCAGTTGTTCGGGGTTGTATTGGCGCCCTTCATACCTCCATTTTTTTTATTCTTCCATAGGACCCAAATACCGGCGGCCGTAACGATCTAGTGCCCATGAGACCTGCTCCAGTTGGCCAAGAGATCATTAAGGCCACCCGACTGATGGTATAGGTAGCATTTGGCAGAAAGGCTAGTCTACATTTGTGTCGCAAGATCGCCGGAGATAAGGATGTGCAGCAGTGGCACCTCGATGCCAGACTGAATCCGAAGGAGGTTAGGATGTCATCGGAAGAAAGTTTTCGTCGGTGGGCTCTCCAAATCAAAATGGACCATTTGATTGGGATGTATGTATGCCAGAAAGGTGCGGTATAAGGTGAAGTAACACCAACGCCCCTCGCCACTGTTCTGGCCGAAGCTAAGAAAAAAGTGCCGCCAGGGTTGGGCGACCACCACAAAGTATCCGGAGTTTCAACGATCCGTAGGTCCGCGGCAGCGATGCTGGTGGCCGCCTCCGCGCCAAGCTGCTCTCTAACGCTGTCCTACCTTCAGCTAGAGGTACTGTCCCAAAGTTCTAAGATCTTATACGAACGGATGTTCAATGAATGCAGGACTATCTCACCCCCAAACCATCGTTCATGGAACATGGACGAACGTTCATCGCCTAGCATGAGGCGAATGAGGGGTTCTGCGAGGTGTCGACCTTGTAGGATAAGCCACCAGGTCGTAAGGGATCTGCAGTTGGCGACGGGAGTCATAGGATGGGAGAGTCTGAAATATCTCGCCTTCATGAACCAGGACCAGAGTGAATGGTCCGTGCTTAGCTTCCACCACAGCTTCATGGAGCAGGAATCGACGATGTGGGTAAGTCTGCCGAAGCCCAGCCCTCCCTCCTGGTGGGTTTGGCTATAGTGTCCCAGCCGGCCTAATGGTGCTTGTCCTTGCCAGTGGTGTGACCCCAGAAGAAGTTGGCGAATAGAGATTCTAGCAAGTATAGAACTTTTTTTGGGGGGGCACATACTGCAAGGGTATAGATGGGTATGGAGGATAGTACATGTTTAATCAGAATCAACTTCCACCTGGGGACAAGGTTGCGTTGTGCCATCCCTCAATTTTGGACCTGATTTTGCTAATAAGACTCGTGAAGATGCCTGAGTTAGATTTGCCATAAACCAACGGGCAGCCCATGTAGAAGAAAGACGGATATGCAGTAGAGAAGGAAGCGAGGGTGGAGAGCACCGTCGAGTGGGTCCTGTCAGCTTTGTGGTGAGTGTAGATGACGCTTTTATTAGTGTTGATTCTCTGGCCCGAGCATCTGGAGTATTTCTCAAGCGTGGTGTGGACCACTTCAACAGATCCGATATCGCCAGAAAAGAAAATAAGGATGTCATCGGCATAGGCCAAATGTGTGATCAAAGGACAACCGGTAGTAGTACAGAAGTTATTGAATCCGAAAGAATTGGGCATAGTTTTGAGGTTTCTGTTGAGCACTTCCATCCTAATGATGAAGATAGTGGGTGAGAGAGGATCACCTTGTCTGACCCCACAGCTGGCAGGGAAAAAACCTGCTGCTTGACCGTTGATGACAGTGGAAAACAATGAGTTGCTGATCGAGCGAAAGAGATGTCTATCCAAGATTTTGAGAAACCGAAGGCCCTGAAAATCCAAATCATGAATTGCCAGTCCTTATCTTTTTTGGGGATGAGGATGAGGTTGGCACTGGAGATGGATTTGGGGTAGAGGGCCTCTTGGAAGAAAGCAGTGGTAGCCTCAAAGAAATCTGCTGCAATAATATCCCAGCAAGATCTGAAGAACACTCCAGAAAAACCATCCGGCCTGGGGGCGCTAAGTTCATTGAGGGCCCATACTGCAGCCTTGACTTCCTCAGCGGAGGGAGGAGTGAGCAACTGCTCGTTATCCTCGTCGGAGATCAAATTAGGGACCTTGGCCAGGAACTCCTCATCCTTGACGATGGCTTCTTTGGAGAAAAAATTGGAGTAGAATTTGGTGTAGAACTCTGGTCATCCAGCAGGTGACCATTTCTGTCTTGAATTTGGTGTAAATAAAGCTTGTGCCGGCGTCCCTTGACACAAGAGTGAAAGTAAGTCGTGTTACGGTCCCCATCGGAGTCCCATTTTAATCTGGCATTCTGTTTCCAGAATTTTGTCTCCACTTTCAAATGAGATTTGAGAATAGCTCTGGCAATATTGAGGGCGGATCGGGCCTACGGGGATTTGTCCATGGCAAACTGGATCTCCGTACGGCTGACGTCATCCTCCGCCGTACTAATCGCTTAGAAAAGGTTGTCGTATGCGGACTTGCTCCACATAGAAAAGGCCTTTCTGGCTGCTTTGAGTCTAGCTGCAACCCGGGTGAGGGGTTGTGGATGATCCTTAGAAAACCACGAGGAGGCGACAATGTTTCTGAATTGTGGGTGATGGCTCCAGAGGTCCAGGAATCGGAAAGCTTTTTTGATGCTTATGGATCTGCTGCTAAGCTCAATCAGAAGGAGAGAGTGATCCGATTCGGTAGTGTTGAGATGGGATAGTTTGGTGGTAAGACCCATGTCGTGCCACTAGTCGTTGGTCAGGGTACGATCGAGGCGGGATTATTGCCTACGAGCGCCCTCCTGCATATTGTACCAAGTGAAAGCGTTGCCGACAAAAGGAAGAATGTTTAAGTGGGCGTTGAATATAAAGTTGTTGAATTCGTTCGTGGCCTGTTGTAGGGGCGGGCGGCCCCAAGACTTCTCTTTGCTGCAAGAGATAGTGTTGAAGTCGCCAATGCACTACCACCAAAAATTATTGTTAGGTGGGTAGGTCTCTAGCAACGTGTTCCAGAGGATCCTGCGCTCAGGGAGGTCGCAGCTTCTGTGAACAGCAGAGAGGAGGGAGCAGTGTGGGAGAAGCAGATGTTCCACCCTGTAGGAGAGAGCCTGACTAGAGTCATGTACGATGTCGAACCAGATAACGACAGCGAAGAGGATCTAAATATTGTTGTATCCGGCAATCGTGGATTGAAATCTAAGCTGAAATTGAATGGCTTTGAGTATTTTTTGTGGTATTTTGGGTTCAATGATCACTAATATGTCGATCTTATGAATCTTCTTGAGGTTGATGATTCTATTCAGCATCAGTTTATTGGCTAGCCCTCGCACGTTCCATGATAGGATTTTAAGCATTGGAAGGCAGGAGGGATGGGTGGTTGGTGAGTTTCGCGGTAGACCTGGTGGTCATGGCCGACGACTGCTCTATGTCGTATTTTTTCTTCTTCTTGTGATTATTTTTTGGGGAACACTGGATAGAAGTAGTCGGGCCTACCTCCGTGTCAATCTTACTTAGAGGACGGCTTCCAAGGTCCTCTAGCAGCAAGTGGGGGATTTCTAGTTTCGTTTCTGGTAGCGCACTCAGGGGGTTGCTAGGATCCAGGAAGCCAGCTTCCTGAGCTTGGAGAAACCTATCCGAGATTGCAAAGTCGAAGCTAGGTCTATAAGCCCCGATGTTGATGTCGGTATTGGAGGAAGCAATCTCTGAAGTAGGTAACTCTGGGGGGTGATAATCGCCTGACGTTCCTCCTCTTCTGTACCCGGTAGGGTATCGTCCTTCTGGCCGGAGGCTGTATCTGCACTGGAGCAAATGGGTAGGTAGCACTCCGGGTTGATCTTTGGTGGAAAGGAGGAGAGGATGGAGAATGAGTTGTTTAGGGTTATACTTGGGGGGTTATAGGGGATGATGGCAATGTCCGGGGGCCGGATCGAGCTGAGGAAGGGGGCGTGATGCTGTTGTTGGAGACGAGGTGGGGACTGGGTAGGTGATGGATTAGAGATGTGGATACTGTGGGTGCCACCTTTGGAGTTTGTGGTTTGCGGAAGGTATCCTTCTTCAGCTCAGGATGTGCTCTGAAACAGTATTTAAGGGCATGGCCTCTCATTTGGCAGTATTTGCAGAACATGATGTTGTTGTCATACACGAGAGATTAATAGTGCGTCAGGCCCCCTAGCTCAAGTTGAATCTAGACAGGGGGTCGAAGGATAGGTCGAGTTCTACACAAATTTTTGCGTAGTTGCCTTTGGAGAGGTTTCTTGTTTCTTCGGCTATCGTCACTAGCATCCTGAAAGAGCTGGCGAAACGTTTCAGTGCAGCAGGCACAAAGTAGACAACTGGGAGGTTGGATAAGGTGATCCATGCCGCAACGATCATAGAATCGAGTTTGGGGCTGAAATCCGGAGTCTAGTAGACGATTCTGACGTTCTGGGAAGCAATTCTGGTGGAGCCTTTAGCCCATACCTTAGAGAAGTCGGAGGTGGAGGATAGGTGAAGGTACAGGTGCTTGGGATCTACTGGGGCGACCCAAAAAGCAGCAGCTAGGCCCCATCCAGCAATCGCTTTCTTGACTACCGTAGTTTTCGGGCAGCCAACGGTAAATTTTAGTACGAAAGCTTCGCAAAAGAGGAGATAGCGAGGAAATTTCGGCAGGGGAGAAGGGGATACGAATATCTTGACCAACGGTGGGGGTCGGGAATTCCATGTCCGGGAGGACGATCTCATGCTCTAGGGGATCAAGTTGTCTTCCGCGATCAGGATGAAAAGCCGCAGCGTAAGAAGGAGCAGGGGGAGCCACCGTGGGAGCAGCAGGGATGGTCACGCGAATGGTCTAGCTGTGTGGGGACAGATGCAAATCCCGACCAGAGGGGTCCGGCCGCATGCCCCGAAGTGCCTCATGTTCAAATCTCGCTGCGTGAATACGTATTTCAAACTCTTATGATCAATATAGATATCTACCCGATCCCCGTATAAATAATGCCTCCACAACTTGAGTGAAAACACCACAGCTGCTAACTCCAAATAGTGAGTCGGGTAATTCTTCTCATGGTCTCGAAGCTGCCGAGACGCATATGCTATCACCTTTCCATGCTGCATCAATACACATCCAAGACCCTTCCCTGATGCGTCACAATATACTGTAAAGCCTTTCGCTCCTACTGGAAGCGTCAAGATCGGGGCTGAGATCAATCTTTCTTCAATTCTTCAAATGATGCCTGACAGCTTGTTGACCAAACAAACTCTACGTCCTTGTGCGTCAAACGCGTTAAGGGCGCAGAGATCCTGGCAAAGTCCGCCACGAACCTTCTGTAGTAACCAGCTAATCCTAAGAAACTTCGTACTTCGGCAACCGTTCTCGGGACAGGCCAATGCTCTACGGCCTCAATCTTCTTCGGATCCACTGACACTCCTGTCCCAGAAATTACATGTCCCCGGAACGAAATGTGGTCTAACCAGAATTCACACTTGTCGAGCTTCGCATAAAGTTGATGCTCCCTCAATGTCTGCAAGACAGTCCTAAGATGTTTCTCATGCTCCTCTTCACTGCTGGAATAGACAAGGATGTCATCTATGAACACCACCACAAATTTATCTAAATACGACAGAAAGATGCGGTTCATTAAATTCATGAATACTGCGGGGGCGTTGGTTAGTCCAAAGGGCATTACTAAAAACTCATAATGCCCATATCTAGATCTGAATGTTGTCTTCAGTATGTCTTGCTCCCGGACTCTTACTTGATAGTATCCTGACCGAAGATCGATCTTGGAAAAGACGCTAGCCTTGCTCAACTTGTCAAACAGGTCATCAATCCTTGGTAGTGGGTACTTATTCTTCACCGTTACTGCATTCAGCTAGCGGTAGTCGATGCACATCCTCGTCGACCCATCCTTCTTGGGAACTAGAATTACTGGCACGACCCAGGGCGATTTACTGTCTCGGATGAATCCCTTAGACTTTAACTCTTCTTCATGTTGATACAACTTATCCTGTTCTGACGACGACATTCTGTAAACTCTGTCTGCAATAGGCCTCGTTCCAGGGTTCAACTCAATGCTAAATTCTATCTCTCTGACTGGGGGTATCACTGGGAGCTCATCAGGGAAGACGTCGAAAAAATCTTTGACCACTCTCAGAATCTGTCCTGGCTCTGACACTGCTGCTGAGATGACGCCTCCGGCCTGATTCTTCAAGGTTCGAGTAAAGATGAACTGTTCCATCCCAGGAATGCTGAATATGACCCTACCTCCTCTACAATCAATTGTCGCATGACTGTCTCTCAACCAGTCCATGCCAAGAACAACGTCAAAATTCCCCATAGGGAATTCAATCAATGATGCGGGCAGTAAATGCCCACACACCTCTACCGTACATGAAAAGCGCACTCTGCTAACTTCTACGAGCCTATTGTCGGTGAGTATATCCATCCTCTCCGGCAATGCTTCAAACTCTAATCCAATCTGTGTAGCATATTGTACAGAGATGAATGAATGAGTAGCTCCTGAATCAAATAATGCTACAGCGGGAAATGAGGTGACGAGAATTTTATCTGCCACCACGTCACTAGACGCTAGAGCCTCTCCCAAGGATAATATGAGAGCCTGGCCCTGGCCCCGCGGGGCCCCTTGTTGCGGCCTTCCTCGACCATGTTGTTGCTGCCTCTGAGGGCCTCCGGCTTCCTGTGCTTGGCGAAACATCTGAGCCTGCGTTGGTAGACGCTGGGCTAGGGGCCTTACTGCTAATACTGGCCCTCCACTCGGGGTTGCCACCGGAGCTGGCAATGCTAGAAATTGCTGAGCTGACCCTCCTGGCCTCTGCATCATAGGACAAGTGGAAATACGGTGGTCTGAACTACCACACCTCAAGCATAAGCCATTCGCTGACCGGCATACCTCCCTCGTGTGCCTTGCCTTTCCACAGAATGTACAGCCCTGGGGTGCTCCCTGACGCTGCTGCTAGTTCCTCGGCTGCTGATGCCGAACTGGCGTGTATTAGTTGACACGGCCGTCCTCCGCGGCGCTCCTGCCTCATGAATACGTACACCGGGTGCTGGTGCCGATGTTCGCTGTATTACTCCTCCTCCAACCTGGGAATGAGATCTCTTCTGACCCCCTGTCCTCGATGCCAACCTCTGCTGGGTAAGCTCGTGCCTCCGAGCGGCCGTCAAAACAGCGTCAAACGTCTGGTAGTCGTGTCCCTCCACAAGCTGCAGTAGTTCCAAGTGAAGTCCCTACTGGAACCTCAGAGCTTTCTCTGGCTCCGTTGCACCATTGCTGGTGCGAAACGGCACAATCTACAGAACTCTGCTGTATACCCATCTACGGTCTTGCCTGCTTGCTTGAGACTAATAAACTTCTGTTGGAGCTCATATCGAGCTACTACGCCAAAATACTTGGCCTTGAATCTTTCACTGAAGGTGGTCCAACGAACAAGGCGTCTTATACCAACTTCTTCTGATGCCCACCAGTCGCGGGCAAGATCCTGAAGTACTAATTTGACCTGATCAACCTTCTCATCATCTGGAACCTTGGCTGCCATAAGAATGGCTTCGATGTCTTGAATCCATGCATCCGTAGTGATGGCATGCTCCGTGCCATCAAAATACCTCGGGTTCAAACGACGGAACCGTCCCGATGCCTCCGAGTCAGCCCCGGCACTCCTTTCAAGAGCTAACTGAATCCCTTGGTTCAGCAACACGTTCTGCTCCTGCTGCTGAGTCTGTTACTGTTGGTGAGCGACAAGAATCCCCTGGATGATCTTCAGGAGTGCTACGGCATCTGGTACTGCCGTCGCTGCTGGTGCTACAGGAGTTTCAATAACCTGCAGCTCCACTGCCTCTGGTTCCACTTCTGCTCGTGTCTGCCCTGGGGAAGGTTCTCTCCCCTGTTGGTGCCCAGTCGAGCCATGCTCTGGCTGCTCTTCCTTATGGGCCTCACCCGCTACTGAGAATGAAGCACCCCTATAGAGAAAGATATAAGATTATCAAGTCCGAACGAGGAAGATTTTGAGGGTGCAAGTCAGGTTAGAGATCAAGGCAAAGACAGAGAATTCGAAACAGAATTTCAAGGGGAACAAGTTTTGATTGAGACTCCTAATAATTCGCAATACCCCACAAGTCTGAAAAAAATAGACCTGCATGGGCCACCACTAAAACCTTGTCACGCCCCAGTACCGAAATACGAAGACGGACTAGGCCAGCTACTGCATATGAGGTACGTAACGTCATACGGCGATCGTGGCTATCGAGAGACTAGGGGGTACATGCTACAATCAAGTCTCCTATGGTCCCACAGGGCTCTATGTCTCAATCAATCAAGTCACATCAGCAATTAAATGATCATTAAAGATAAAGCAGTGAGGCGTCCCCGACGCTTCATCAAAATGGTCATGAGAGACTAGCTTTATAATTTAGCTATCTCAGAGAGTCAGGAGTACAAAATTATACACAGCTGCAGTCTGTTTAATTACAATTATGTACTGACACAAAATATCAAGCAATCCGGCTAACAGGTACCGGTGGTTAAACGTCGCACAAAGTATAAGCAGTAGTGGTGGAGAAGAAACCCACTCGAGTCCCCGAACCGCCATGCTCCTAGTATGCACCATGGATGTTAGGAAGGAAGATCGTATCCTCTGGCTCTGCTACGAGATCTGGCCAAACAAAACCAGCTGGTCAGCCCCGAATAGCAAGTACCGCCAAAGGGGCACAAGAGTTAAGATTAAAACCCCAGTTAATAGAATGATTGATAATAGTAATACTTATGCTACTATTATAGGGTAGCGCAACATCCTCGAACCCATATGACACCCTTACAACCAAACAAGGACAAAAGGTACCGCATAGAGTCGGGACGTGTCTGTAGAAGCATAGAAAATATTAGAATAATGATCCATGCGGCTCTGAGTAAGAAGCTTATGCGGCCCACCCAGGAGCGGCCCTATGCGGTTCAAAGAAGACTCTCAATCGCATGCGGTTCGGGAGCGTATGCGGTTCAGCAAGGCATATGCGGCTCGATGGACGCCATGTGTGATCTTTCCCTACAGCTGGTCGTATGAGGAGTGGCCTCATTTATTGTTCCAGCAAGATTCACTGTGGCGGCCTTGACATAAAGTTTCATAATGGCCTTGCCATAATGACTGACTCCTCGGGAAAAGAAGAAAATCTCTGACCAAATCCGTCAGAAGTCCCAGATTGCCACGTGGCAATCAGTCATATGCGGCTCCCTGAGAACCCGTTCCATGCGGTTCGATACAACGCTAGCGCATACGGCTCCCTGGGAACACGTTCCCTGCGGCCCAATACAACACTAGCTCATACAGCTCCCTGGGAACACATTTCCTGCGGCCCAATACAACACCAGCTCATGCGGCTCACAAAGATTACGTATATGCGGCTCGATGAAGCATCGTCCTATGCGGCTTACAAAGAGTATCTCTCTGCGGTTCGAGGATAGTAAATCCTATGCGGCTCTGACAGGACTCACAATTAAGACACGTGGCATGGGATCAATAAGAGATTTAACCGAATCTCAACAAATATATTTGACATCACCGTCATAATTACTGAGATCAGGGCATATCATTTATCATTAAGCTAATGGGACACGTGGCGAGCAATCAGACATTGGCATAATCAATCACGAGGATTTAAAGCAGCTAGCATTAATTGCTCATGAGATACGATGCTATCCGCGTTAATGGCCGAGATTCACTGTAATCAGGATCAAGTGTTCAGATAGAATGAAGGAGCGTCGATATTTCAAACAGATAATCATTTGCAAACCCTAATGATCACCCCCCCACTCTTATAAATAGCCAGCATCATTCCCTTGAGAAAAAAAAAGGAGAGAGGAGAGGTCGACAACAAAAGAATAAAAAAAATAAGAAGAGAGAGCTCCCCCTTTCTTCTTGATAATCACAGAGAGAGAGAAGCCAGGAGAGCAATCCGAGGAGAGCAAGAAGAGCGTTTCTTCAACGTCGAGCAGATCTTCCCCGAGCCAAGGCTACATACTGATCGTCCAAGGAGTAAGGCAGAGCGGCCGTCGCTTTCCCGAGCCTCTATCGTCACCCTCCAGAATCAAAAATAAACAATCGTACTTAGTCTGCTGTACCTAGGTTTTCGTCCCTAGGCTTTCTTTGTACGAGCGAGTTTGTATTGTGAGTCTAAGTTCAGTCCTCCGATAATTGTTTTGTTCTTTTACAATCAATGGCAAACACGATGGCGACTCTGCTGGGGACTAACTTCTCCACGGCTGAGGAGTTGGTGACGCAATCAGATGCAGCCAAACTTGGCTCCACACAAAAGAAGATGGTCGTCCGCTTCGACCAACAGGCGTTCGAAGAGATGCTCTCTGAAGGCAGCGCTGGCCCGGCCCAGAAGCGCACCTGCACCATGAAGGCCCGCAAAGAATGGAGACCGAAGTCACTTGCTCCTCCTCAAGCCCTCGATAGGATGCCCTCTGCTGCTCAAGACGGCAAGAAGGAATCTCCTGCGGTCCCACTTCAGATTGTAGACAACTCGGCTGTCCCCAAGTCCGGCAGAAGAAAACATTATGATGCTGGACTTACAGGGACAAAGAGGGACTCTACGTGGACCAAACCGCAGAAGAGCATTAGCCGCAAGGAGAAAGCCCATGCGGCTACAACCGCCAACCACATGAAGAAAACTCATACGGCTACTTCTGTCAGCCGCATAACTTATGCGACTACAGTTCCCGATAGCATGGATGAGACTCATGCGGCCAGTAAAGTCAATCGTTTGCAGAAAACCCATGCGGCCACAGATGCCAACCGCATGCGACTAGCCTGCACGGTCGTGACCCCTAGCCGCATAAGGACTCGTCCGACGACAGAAGACAACCGCATGCAGACAGCCTGCACGGTTCCTGCTCCCAGCTGCATAGCATCTACCCCATGCTCCTCTCGATCAATTTTCGACCGTCTCTCGTACGGTCCGAACCCTGATGACTCTCTGGATGATAAGCCAGACTCTGTGATGTCCAACTTGGACTCTTCCTATTATGCACCCACAAGTGCTAGGAAGAAGAAGTCTAGGGCAGCGCGGGCTCATCAAGCCCAGACAGCTGCCCCAACCTCTGACTATCAGGGCGTCCCGCTGATTATCATACGGGCCTCTGATGGGAAGTTGTACAGAACCGCTCAAGTCCAATCCCCGGCGGCGAACAGACAGAGTGGTCCCTCTGACCTGCGGGAGGCGATCCTCCACAAGCACAAGGAAAAAGAAGGGGCCTCGGCGTGCAAAGAATCCTCACATGGACGTCACTGCTCCCAGATCATCGTCAACTGCAGCTGCAACAACGCAGCAGTGACGGAAGATCGTCCGTCCGTCTTCCACAGACTACAGCACCCGAACTCAGAAGATGAGGCACCTCCTGTTGTCTCCTGCAATTCCGCTCAGAAGGTCCCCGCCGAGGGGAGAGGGAAGAAGACAAGCATCTCCAGTCCAAAGATATCAGCCACTACAGCTAAGAAGTTGTCGGCTAAACGGTTACCCTCCACCGGAGTATACCAACACACCCGTTCGAAGACAAAATCTGCTGCAACAGGAGGCTCATCGTCCCCGACCCTGAGGGTCGTAGGAGCTGGGGGTAGTACTCCTCCGAACGTCCACAATAATCCAATGTTTCAAGGAGACGAACCCCGAGAAACAACCCTCCCATCGGGTACAACAGATGCTGATGTCCCCGAGGACATCCATGATTCTCTAGACGAAGCAAGCTCCGAAGCTGGGGGTAGTGTTCCTTCCGAGTCCGAACCTGAAGAGAACATCCCCACATATCCAGATGATTTCTCGACGCATGGGTACGACTCAGAGGGTACATCCTCCACCACTTCCTCCGTCACTCCTCATGTGAAGACGGTATTCATGACAGACAGCAATCAAGACGGTTCCAGCGATCGCCAGCGCATCGACACGTTGGAGGCCATATTGCATGCCTTGGTCAAGTCTGTAGACGAGATCAAAGCGGCACTTCCTACTCTGCAGGGAGTGACACCTGGCCAGACAACTACGGGTCCCGCAATCAACGTAGATTCAAATTCAGCGGCGCCAAACCAGGGCAATAATCCTCCCGAGATAACGGCCCCTACCGCGACAGATGAGGCCCGAGAAGTAAGAAGAGAGGTTCAGGAGCTCCGAGCAATGTTCCACGTCCGAGAAAACTCTCAAGACCTCAGAATACGGCAACCATATCCTGCTGAATGGAGGGATGTTCCCTTTCCGCCAAGATATAAGCCGTTCAATATCAACCCATATGATGGCAAGACTTCAGCAAGTCGATACATCACTTACTTTGAGGTCACTACCGACCATCTGCCCCATGATGATGCTATCCTCACGCGGTTATTCATTGGGGCATTGGAAGGAGTCGCCTTCGATTGGTACCGCAACCTGCCAGACAATTGCATCCACTCCTTCGCTGGCTTTAAACGCTTGTTCTTGGAGAGGTTCTATGAGGTAGGACAGGACGTGACGATGTCTACCCTCATGGACGTCGTTCAAGGAGAGAAAGAACTGACGAGAAATTACATTGAGCGGTTTCGTCAAACCGCAATGAAGTTACCATCTGGCAACCCGGACTCTTCTTTGATTGAAATTTGCCAAAAGAGACTACTTCCAACAATTAGTCTCTGGATGGGCGAAAGTCAGTTCAAGGACTGGAAGGCTTTTATCATCAGTGCTACAAGTACTGAAGAACGATTGAAGAAGGCTCGCCAACTGGGGTTGCATATCTCGGAGGGAGAGAACAAGAGCAAGCGTCCCAACACCAGCAACGACAATGGGGGTAGCCCCTCCAACAACCGGGACAACAAAGGCAAGCAGGCTATGGTGACCGATACAGCCCAGAAGCCCGAGCCACAGCCAGCAGACAAACAATGGCCTCAAATCACTTATTCCTTTGAAGACGGCCACGTCAAGCCTATCTTAGACATGCTTATACAAGGAGATAGGATTCAGCTTCCTCCACCAAGACGGGAGCCTCGGCCGGCTGATCTGGAGAACCCAAAGTTCTGCCATTACCATCGCTACGTCCACCATGCTACACACGACTGCTACCAACTGAAACGGTATATCCAAAACCTCATCGATTCGAACGCCCTGGCCATCGATTTCGAAGAGGTAACCGTGGCAGCCAACATGGTGTCCGTACAATTCGGCAGCTTCCTTCCAACAGAGACACAGGACGGGGTTATACCCATCCCTCTGGCAACAATAGAGATTGCTAATCTGCCGCCTGCTCGCGATCAAGCCGCTGGTCTAGTACCCCTCACCACATCACGAGGGGAAATCATGTGGGTCCATCCGGACCTAGTCCACGAGGTAACTCAGCCCTCTCCACCTTCTAAAAGGAAAAGTGAAAAAATCAGATCCTGCCGCACTGCCTCAGCGGAAGAAGAGGAAGTCTCGACCGTCACTACTCGATCTGGAACACAAGCCCAACCGGTAACCGAAAGCACGACTGATGATCATCCGCCCACTACCAATGATGCTCCGGGACCGGCTCAGCCTTCGACGACCGACAAGCCTAGGCCGAAGGAGACTCGCTTCGACAAGTCCCTCCGGAAGGAGACACCTCAGGGGCTGGAGAGGCCCTACAACTTCGACATCTTAGCGCAATTAGCTAATACCCCGGCCAAATTGTCCTTATATGAACTCCTCAGGCTCTCAAAGGATGTCCGCACAGCTTTAAGTGAGGCGCTCCAAAATGCCGACGCATACTTGGCTCAGGTCAACCTCACGGGAGATAACCAACCTGTAGAGCTCCAAGATAGTACGTGTACGGGAGCAATGTCCAATATCGTCTTCTCTCCGCAAGATATGCTCATCAAAACTAACCTGCATGATCGCCCGCTATACTACACTGGATACATCGGCGACGTAAAGGTGGACCGAATGCACATTGATCCTGGGTCCTCTATAAGCATCATTTCGAAGGGTCTGCTACATCATCTTCGCATTTCGATGCATCGCCTGACACCTACAAGCACCGCCATTAGCGGTTTCAATTCGGGCAGGAGCTACCCAATAGGGAAGATCCGTTTGAAGTGTCAGATCGGCGATCTCCAATCAGAAGTTACCTGTTATGTCATAGATGCCGACACTTCTTACAATATCCTTCTGGGGCGGCCTTGGATACACGATTACATGATCGTGCCTTCCACGCTACACCAGTGCTTCAAATATGTCGATAAGTACGGCTTCGTGAGGACAGAGTTTGCCGATATCGATCCCTTCAAGGGGGTCGAATCTTATTACTCAGACTCCTGTCTGTACGAAAAATTAAAGAAGCATCTGGTCGAAGAAGATGTGCAAGCTCACAACAAGACGGCTACAGGATCAGAAGAACCTCTAACGATCCACCTTCAGGCTCGCAAACCGGGCAATTCCGTACCCCTTACGGCCACTCTGCGTAAGGACGCAATCAGTCTCTCCGCACAAGAAGAACAAATAAGAATCCGGCTGCCAAGGTCCGGCCAAGCGCCGAGACCCATAACAGGGCCACTTACCATCAGACTACCGAGAGTCGGTCAGCTCCAAACGGAGAAGCCCAATCCCTCCGACAGACCGCTCACAATACGCCTTCCCAAGAAGATTCTTCACCCCGATGCGAGGTCTGACACTTCTAGCGAACCAGCCACCCCTCGCCTCACATCAAGTACCAAACTGGGGGTTGCTAGTTTACCAACAACTCCACGATCTGCTCCGCCAGTTGAGCCTCTGAAGATCAAGCTGACTAGGTCATCCTCTCAGTCTTCATTTATACAGGGGGTGGCCGAAGAAGAACCAGAATTGGCCAAGTATGTGGCTGCCCACTCTGATACCCCTTCCGCAGATGATGTAATCCCTCTAGAAAAGATACCTTACTTCATCAATAAAGGGTTATCATTGAACTACACCGAGCTCAATAAGCTATGTACAATGTATGCTATGGAACACGGTATAGGCACTCACCTACATACACAGGTGACAAACGTGTACACCGCCATCCGACTTACTCCAGTAGAAGACACTTACCGAATAGTCAAGGGAGGGGACCACCCGATCATCTTCGGCCGGACGAACAACCCACATCCCCCCGCTATGGAAGAAGTCGACTTCGGGTCAGATACCGGAAGACTGCCTCTGTATCTCTATAGCCCTCAATCCAAATATCTCATGCAGAAACAGGGGTATGATCTAGAGACAACGCCAGGACTGAACTATGGCACTGGACGACGATTACCTTTGAAGACGCCAGCCCCGGTGGGCAAACCACGGAACTACTATAACAAAACCCGATGCGGTTTAGGGTATGTAACGCCTACTACGACCCCTGAAAGCTCAGATGAAGAATGCGACTGGCAGTCACATTCAACCGGATCACCGACTTCCGACTCAGATACCAGCATCGGAGATATATTCAGACAAGTCATGTCGGTCAACATGGCATTCACCGACGCTTACGAGGAAGGCGAAGACATCCCCGAAATCCTTGAGCTAGAACCATGGGCCCAGCAATTAGACGCACAATGGGAAAAGCGGTTCGAACTGAGAGAACCTCCTACCGAAGATGAGGTCATACAAGTAGATCTCGGCAGCAAATCTTCTCCAAAACCGATCTTCATCAGTAAAAGCCTAACTGACGAAGAACAAGAATCGCTGTTAGTACTCGTCAGAGAATATATTGATGAAGACATGCCAGGGTTAAATCCTGACATCGCTCTCCACAAACTCAATATACGGCCAGATGCAAAGCCAGTCAAGCAGCAACAACGACGCTTCCGTCCAGGTGTCATGGACGCGATCGAAACTGAAGTCAACAAGTTAATAGCCAGTGGCTTCATTCGTGAAGAGCAACATCCTGATTGGGTCGCCAATATAGTACACGTCCTCAAGAAGAATGGGAAGATTCGAATCTGCATCGACTTCTGCAACCTGAACGAGGCATGCCCCAAAGATGAATTTCCCCTTCCCATCACAGACATCATGATCGACAACACATGTGGCTTCGAACGTATGTCATTCATGGATGGATTCTCGGGGTATAATCAAATCAAGATGTCTCTCGACGACGAAAAGCACACATCATTCCGAACGCCGATTGGTACATACTGCTACACAGTCATGCCATTCGGTCTGAAGAATGCTGGCGCTATATATCAGCGGGCCATGAGTATCATTTTTCGAGAACATTTACGCAAAACAGTAGAATGCTATGTCGACGACATCGCCGTCAAGAGTCGCCATAAGGAAGATCATCTGCAAGACCTGAGAATGGTATTCGACCTGATGAGAGCCCACAACCTGAAGATGAACCCTACGAAATCATTCTTGGGCGTATCCAGCGGAAAATTCTTAGGCTTCATCATCACGGCACGGGGCATCCATGTAGACCCTGAGAAGACGAAGGCAATAATGGAGATGGGTCCCCCGAAAAATCTCCGCGAACTCAGAGGCCTCCAAGGGAGGCTAGCTTACATCAGGAGGTTCATTTCCAACCTCTCCGGGCGATTCCGACCGTTCACACACCTCATGAAGAAGGGAGTCTCATTCGTATGGGACGAGGAATGCCAGCGTGCTTTCGACGACATCAAAAAATATTTGTCGAATCCCCCAGTCCTGGTGGCCCCGGTCCCCGGAAAACCATTCCTGCTCTACGTACGAGCAATGGAACACTCCCTTGGTGCCCTGCTAGCACAAAATAACGATGCAGGCCACGAGCAGGCCATATATTATCTCAGCCGGATGATGATCGGGCCAGAACATCGATACACCGCCGTAGAGAAGGAGTGTCTCGCCCTGGTATTCGCTATTCAAAAGACGCGGCACTATGTCACAGGACAAACCATACATGTGATCTCGCGAGTCAACCCCCTCAGAGTCCTCATGACTAAACTAGGGGCCCTCAGCTCTCGCCTCGCCACATGGGCAATATTACTGTCCCCCTATCATATGATCTTCGTCCCGTAAAAGGCTGTTAAGGGTCAAGCCCTAGCAGACTTTTTGACAGCCCACCCAGGATCGGAGTCATCCAGAATCTATGAAGAGATCCCAGACGAGGTCGCCGATTCGAATACAGCCACCCACGATAACATATGGCGAATGTTCTTCGATGGCGCCTCAAGGACCGGACCCAAGGGAAACATCATCGTCGGGGTCGAAGTGGTATTAATTTCTCCTACTGGGCTGGTGATCAATCGCGCCTACTCCCTCACGGAACCCTGCTCCAACAATATGGCCGAATATAACGCTCTGGTCATTGGCCTCCAACTTGCAAAAGAGCTGGGGGTAGAATACCTTGAAGCATACGGCGACTCCCAACTAATCGTCAATCAGATCAGGGGCTCATACGAGGTTCGCCATGAAGACATGATCTCCTACCATCAAATTGCGATCAACATTATCTCATCATTCGAGGGATTCTTCATCGAGCACGTCCCCAGACTCCAAAATATCGAAGCCGATGCCCTAGCAGGCCTTGCCGCTTCCTTAGCAGTACCGAACCAAGCTCATCATTCGGTTGACGTAATAGGTCACGAACTGATCTGTCCCAAGAACAACGTTCAAGCCATGGCAAGTTATTCCGCCCAGACGGTCGACGACACACCGGACTGGAGACAACCGTTTATCGACTTCGTCGTATACGACATCCTCCCAGAGAATCCAAAGGAAGCTACCTCTATCAGACGGTGTTCTCTCAGATTCTTCTACGATACAGAGACGAAAATGTTGTATCGCCGCTCCTACGACGGATTATTGCTCCGGTGCTTGTCGAACGCGAAAGCTACAGAAGCTGTACGAGAAGCTCACGACGGTGTCTGTGGGGCCCATCAACCCGGCCCTAAGCTACAGGACCGCCTTCGTCAGATGGGCTACTACTGGCCCACGATGGTGGTAGATGCGATAGATTATGCCAGAAAATGCAAGGCCTGCCAAGTCCACACGAATTTCATTCACCAACCATCCGAGTTTCTGCATCCAACGGTGGCATCCTGGCCAATCGAAGCATGGGGGATGGATATCATTGGTCCAATCACCCCACCTTCCTTTCGAGGACATCGCTTCATACTTGCGATCACTGATTATTTCTCCAAATGGGCGGAAGCTGTCCCACTCGCAGAAGTTAAAACTTCAAACGTGATCAGCTTCCTTAAGCATCACGTTATCTACCGCTTCGGACTACCACGAAGAATCATCCATGATAATGGTCCACAGTTTATAAGCCATGCATTCTACCGATTCTGCGATAAGCACCACATTCAGAATGTCGCTTCGACACCATACAACCCGGCAGCAAATAGGTTGGCAGAGGCATTCAACAAAACAATCATCAAGCTCCTCAAGAAGTTTGTCTCCTCCAACAAACGCGACTGGAACGAGAAGCTCGGCGAGTGCTTATGGGCTTATCGCACCACGGTTCGAACAGCCACCGGTAATACACCATTCTCTCTGGTGTACGGGAGCGAAGCAGTCCTCCCTTTGGAGACTCAGATCCCCTCATTCCGCGTCGCCCTCACTTATCAATTGACGACGGATGATAACTACCGACGACGACTACAAGAGTTGGAGGCTTTAGATGAAAAGCGCCTCCTAGCTCAGCAAAGGATCGAGCTATACCAAGCACGCATCTCCGGAGCCTTCAACAAGAAAGTTAAAATCAGAACATTCCAAGTGGGTGATCTTGTTCTGGCAGTCCGGAGGCCGATGGTCATGACTCACAAGACCACCGGTAAGTTCCAGCCAAAATGGGAAGGTCCATTTGTCATCGAGACCGTGTTCTCCAACGGGCCAACCGCCTCGCTAAGCAGAACGGAGATTTGCTCATGTTGCCCGTCAACGGCAAGTTCCTGAAGAAATACTATGTTTGAACATCATTCTCCAGATTATCGAGTCATGTACTCCTTTAGTACCACTGAACTCTCATCCATCATTCTCCAGATTATCGAGTCATGTACCCCTTTAGTACCACTGAACTCTCATCTATCATTCTCCAGATTATCGAGTCATGTACCCCTTTAGTACCACTGAACTCTCATCCACCCTATTTCAGATTATCGAGCCATGCACCCGCTGGTGCCGCTGAACTCTCACTCCCTCAATAGTCCAAATTACCAAGTTATGTACCAGCTGGTGCCTCTGAACTTACATTCCGGTCACTCTTTCAGATAGTAAGTCAAATATGATTATACCTCTGAACTTTCTTCCTGGCAGAGATTCTCCCTCAGGATTCACTACCCGCACTCCCAGTGCACAAAAAGGGTAGTCGATCCACCAATTTCCGAAACAACCATGTCCTCATTACCTCTGAGTCGTCTTCACTTCCACCAAAAACAAACCGCCCCCTCGCATAGAACTTCCACGTTCTCCTACCTCTGAGTCGTTCTATGTACCCAATCTTCATTGAGCCCACTCCTGCCATGTCCTCACTACCTCTGAGTGGGAAGGCTCCGTCGAAGAAATCGTCATATTTGCCATGTCCATATTACCTCTGAGCAAGTATGTCGATCCTCTTTTAACCTATTATATGTACCCACAACCGGAGTACGACAAGGATAATAGGTCCACAAATGTCCACTGTTGACCACAAATGTCCTCTGTTGACCACAAATGTCCTCTGTTGACCACAAATAGCTTCCGTAAAGTCTCTCCTGCCATGTTCTCATTACCGCTGAGCAGGAAGATTTCACGATAAAACCTTCATGTTTGCCATGTCATCATAACCTCTGAGCAAATGTGATCGGTTCCCTTTCACCCCATTATCCGCATCCTGAACTAGGGTACGCCAAGGGTAATAGGTCCACAAATATTCATTCGCTAAGCTTCTTAGCATAAATCCACCATCTTACCATGCCCGGGAGCCCAGCTGCTCTACGGCATTCCTTCCCCCAGTACCGAAAACATCCATGACCACTTTGCCGTGGCTGTCCCGGACATCCTATCTAAACTGTTATCCGTACCTAAAACTAAGGTACGCCTAGGATAACAGGTCCACAAATAATCTCCCAGCAAGTCCGATTCCATGAACACCGATACAAGAAAGCAAAGATGAGATGAAACATGTCTATTTTCGAGATCATATCACTGTTACAAAGTAGAAATAAAAGGACAAACAAGCAAGACAAGACAAAGAAACGACTATGGTTCAGAGGTACACAACGTCGAGGGATGGTCCTTCAGCAGGATAGTCAACCGCTCAAACTATCGATTAGTTCCACATACTGCTTTTGAAGTCAACAGCGTCACATCTCCCCGAGGAGCAAAGGTTCCATTGGGAAATAAAATCCCCAGGCTTAACGTAACCCCACCCTTTCAGGATACGTATGCCGATCATATTCTTGACTATCGTCTACACCCATAACGAAGTACATTAAGGATACAAAGTTCACATAGAATATCCTGTTAAAGGCGACCATTAAAAAAAAAAGAGGGAAGCAAATACATTCCATTCATTGAAACGATCGGCCACATTCATATGACTAACAAACAAAACTAAAAAGAACTTTTCACTACTTCATTCAGACGGAAAGGAAAGGCACAAACTACAGAAACATGCGGGCAGAAGACAGACATCCGCAAGGAATTCCTAAAACCAAGTTGCAGAAGCGCCCATACCACTCCCTCAACCACCTTACATAGGAAGGATGCAGTTGAAGGAGATCCTCATCTGGAATAGGAGTATCAGAATTCCCCGAGCTACCACCCCTAGTTGTTTCGACACTCGGAGAGAGACCATCCTGTGCAGACGACGAGTCTTCCTTCTTCGTTTCTTTCTTAACAGAGGAAGACCCCTGGTTGACGACAGGGGGTGGCGGTTCCTCTGTGACTGCAACCTCAGCGCTCAGCGGAGATACTGAAAGAATCAAAGACGGAAAGACAAAATAAAAAGATATCCAGAAAATAGTCATGCAGCTCGTTTAAAGACAATTCATAGGCGGCTCCGACAGGGGGTATACCCCATGCATGGGGCGTGTAGGCGAACCACGTAATTCGTATGCGGCTCAGACATGGGGTATACCCCATGCGGCTCAATCAAGGGACGTGTATGCGGGCCATGTGGTTGCGTGCACGGAGTAAGCAGTAGAGCAGACCCTATTAGGGTTTCATGGGACGTGCATGCGGACCACATAACCCATATGCGGCTCAGACATGGGGTATACCCCATGCGGCTCAATCAGGGGATGTGTATGTGGGTCACGTGGTTGCGTGCACGGAGTAGGCAGTAGAGCAGACCCTGTTAGGGTTTCAAAGTACCCAATCTTCTACATAGTTCATTACCTTCGATGGTGACGTGAACATCAAGGCGGACGGGGGGGGGGGGGGGGCAACGGTCGACGACGAAGCCGATTTCTTTCTCCTCGCCGCGGCCTTCTTCACAGTCTTGGAAACCCTAGGCGCCATTGCTGTTTGTCGGTTGGGGAAAGAAAACAAGACAGAAGTTTTTCAGTCAAGAAAAATCTAAAGTCCAACCAAATACCCACCTATTTATAGACAGAGAAAGAAGGATTACTGACCGACGCTTCGTACGACGTGATCGACCCTTCGGCTATCAAGGCAAAACCGACTCTTGGGATCCTTCCCCAAAAGGCGGCGTTAAATCAAATCAAAGGCACTTAATGAAGATTTGCACACGTGTTCAAGACACGTGGCAACAAGTTTATGCGGCCAGATGAATTTATGCGGCTAAGGCACTTATGCGGCTAGGAAGCTCAGGCAGACAGAAAAATCCTATGCGGCATGAACGGGGCCATGCTTCTTGTTCAAAGTATTCCAATTTTTACAAAATTGAAAACTTTGAAGGGGGTCCTGTAGAAGCATGAAAAATATTAGAATAATGATCCATGCGGCTCTGAGTAAGAAGCTTATACGGCCCACCCAGGAGCGGCCCTATGCGGTTCAAAGAAGACTCTCAATCGCATGCGGCTCGGGAGCGTATGCGGTTCAGCAAGGCATATGCGGCTCGATGGACGCCATGTGTGATCTTTTCCTACAGCTGGTCGTTTGAGGAGTGGCCTCATTTATTGTTCCAGCAAGATTCACTGTGGCGGCCTTGACATAAAGTTTCATAATGGCCTTGCCATAATGACTGACTCCTCGGGAAAAGAAGAAAATCTCTGACCAAATCCGTCAGAAGTCCCAGATTGCCACGTGGTAATCAGTCATATGCGGCTCCCTGAGAACCCGTTCCATGCGGTTCGATACAACGCTAGCGCATGCGGCTCCCTGGGAACACGTTCCCTGCGGCCCAATACAACACTAGCTCATACGGCTCCCTGGGAACACATTTCCTGCGGCCCAATACAACACCAGCTCATGCGGCTCACAAAGATTACGCATATGCGGCTCGATGAAGCATCGTCCTATGCGGCTTACAAAGAGTATCTCTCTGCGGTTCGAGGATAGTCAATCCTATGCGGCTCTGACAGGACTCACAATTAAGACACGTGGCATGGGATCAATAAGAGATTTAACCGAATCTCAACAAATATATTTGACATCACCGTCATAATTACTGAGATCAGGGCATATCATTTATCATTAAGCTAATGGGACACGTGGCGAGCAATCAGACATTGGCATAATCAATCACGAGGATTTAAAGCAGCTAGCATTAATTGCTCATGAGATACGATGCTATCCGCGTTAATGGCCGAGATTCAATGTAATCAGGATCAAGGGTTCAGATAGAATGAAGGAGCGTCGACATTTCAAACAGATAATCATTAGCAAACCCTAATGATCACCCTCCACTCTTATAAATAGCCAGCATCATTCCCTTGAGAAAAAAAAAGGAGAGAGGAGAGGTCGGCAACAAAAAAATAAAAAAAATAAGAAGAGAGAGCTCCCCCTTTCTTCTTGATAATCACAGAGAGAGAGAAGCCAGGAGAGCAATCCGAGGAGAGCAAGAAGAGCGTTTCTTCAACGTCGAGCAGATCTTTCCTGAGCCAAGGCTACATACTGATCGTCCAAGGAGTAAGGCAGAGCGGCCGTCGCTTTCCCGAGCCTCTATCGTCACCCCCCAGAATCAAAAATAAACAATCGTACTTAGTCTGCTGTACCTAGGTTTTCGTCCCTAGGCTTTCTTTGTACGAGCGAGTTTGTATTGTGAGTCTAAGTTCAGTCCTCCGATAATTGTTCTGTTCTTTTACAATCAATGGCAAACAGTGTCGTACTCTATAACTTTCACATAAGTTAAAAGGTAGAAACAATAAAATCTCCTGATCGTGACTTCGGTCGATAGCCTATCGTATTACAATAACCAACCCAACAATCAAACAAGAACATGGGTTGGATCAGGTTCCATGATAGACCATGTTCCTCAGTCATTCACAGAAGTAACACTTCACAACCAGAATAAGTCTTTCGTTCATAACTTCGGTCCACAGCCTGTCATAGTACGATAGCCAACCCAATAATCAAACATGAACATGGGTTGGATCACGTATCATAACAGTCCGCTTTCCTCAGTTATTCGTGGAAGGTAATATGATACAAGCAAGTCGTTTCACGGCCAATCAAGTCTACGAGTTTCTAGTGGGGCGAGGTTATCCTCGCGTCATGTTATTTCGAAATCCTCAGATCGTATCTTTCCAGCAAGGCTAGCCAACCCAGGGGTTCGTGTAGACAGATATTATTGGGCACAGGTCCCTCGTAAGGCCACCTTGCCAAAACATATAATATATAGCAGGAATTAATCGGATACAGTCATCCGCTCGTTGCAGATGACACAATATCCGTGGAGACCAGCCGGCGCGTCAAGACAATATCTTAAGGTGGCTGGTGTAACACGATCTCGGGATTCTGCCCTCCCCATGCATCTAGTATATTTAGTTGCCTAGTTTAACCCTAGGTGAAATCTTGGACTCACATGCTGTGGCCTGCATGATTATCCTCCTAAAGTCGTACTCTAGTACGAGTACCCCAAGAGAGGATCCATGTCAATCAGTATATCAACATGTTCTACCCTCCTTAGTGTAATACATCATTGCAAATACGCCACATGGAGTTACGAGTCATTTGTCGAGCATGAACAAGAACTGGAACATTCAGGTACATGTATCAGGTAGGAACACTTTGTTCACCGGGGTCACATTAGTGCTCATATCATGCTCAGGACAAAAGGCGTAAGGACATATAGCTTACAAAAACATTTACATATATATATATAGGCAATATAAAATAAAATAAAATAAAATATAGGGGAGTCCAGGTCAGAGTGCGCTGGGTCCAAGCGCGCTGGGTCAGAGTGTGCTGGGTCCAAGCGCGCTGGGTCAGAGTGTGCTGGGTCCAAGCGCGCTGGGTCAGAGTGCGCTGGGTCCAAGCGCGCTGGGACAGAGTGCGCTGGGTTCAAGCGCGCTGGGTCAGAGTGCGCTGGGTCCAAGCGCGCTGGGTCAGAGTGTGCTGGGTCCAAGCGCGCTGGGTTCAAGCTCCTAGCGCCAAAAGGCGCTGGACCACGAGAGAGCTGCGCCCATCGCTAAAAAGCGCTGGGCCAAGGGGCTGCGTGCGCCAACTGCTACAGGGTCATCTCCTTCCTCTGGGCTGAGAGCAAGAACACCATGAACCCTAGAACTTCTAAGGACCATAAAATCCTCATCCTAAGCCCAAATTGGGACTTCTATAGGTCAAAATGGGGTAGAACAAAATTCCCTACAACATGGAACAATCAAAACTTAAAAATAATAAAGTTTGCTAGATCAAAACCAAGAAAATCCGAAAATGGTTAAAACTTAGATCTACAAAAATTAAAGCTTCAAAATGGAAAATTTCAAGTTCTAAACTAGTATAGATTGAGAAGAAGAACATATTTTGACAAATAATTTTGTAAGAAAACATTAACAAAATTTATGGATCTATCTCTTGAGAAAGTTGGCACTTGCCTTGGTTGGTGGAGGAAATAAATGAGAGGAGAGAGAATGAGATGAGTTATATATAGAATCTTGAACCCAAGGGTTCATGATGAACCATTGGTGAACCAAAAATAGGTTACCCAAATGAGCCAAAACTGTAAGCCCAAATGCAGAAAATAAATTACGAAATAATATTTTGTCGAATATTTTGGAAAATGCATGAATAAATACAGCATAATAAATATCGTAGAAATGCAAGGTAAATACAATTTATCGGTTTACGTATTAAAATACGTATTCTAGGATCGGGGAGTGACAATATATATATATACACGTATATAGGAAGGGGGAAGGCAAGTATGTGTTGTGTGTGTGAGAGAGAGGGACTGAACTAGGAACCTGTGTGAGTGTGTGAGAGGGACATAGGGGTGTGGGCAATAGGGAAACAGGAACTGTGTGGGGGTTTCCTGGAAAAACAATAAAGTATACACTGTTTCACAGGACAGTGTACCCAGGTATCAATGTGTGTTCAGTGTATAGGCAATTGTGTGGGTTTTCTGTTGTGGTGTCAATGAACAATGAGTGTATGTGTGTGTTAGAGAGAAAAATCCTGGAAATAGAAACAATAAAGAAAGGAAAGGAAACTAATTCACATTCACAAAAACAGTCCAGATATGACAGTTCAGCCCACATGTTTCCAAATCCCATTTTTGAACCCAATTCACAACCAAACCACCCCAAATTCAAACCATAGTTAGACTACATATAGGAGAAATAAATTAGGGACTCAAACCATCAGTTAATAGTATTTAGATAGGTCAAATCAATTGCCAGAAGTCAAATTTAAAAACTGGAAAAAAATAGTGAATACACATGTATCAGAAATTTTTAGGGAAATGAAAATAGTAAAACAAAACAACCTAAAATACTAAATTATAGGTTGGTAATTAAAATATAGGGTGTACATGTGTCATTGTAAGTGTCTCGTGTCCACCATAGCCGGACACGGCGTGTCCACATACAAACAAACACCAATCGGGCACACAGACAATGCACAGTGAACTGTCTCGTGCACAAGTGCACGCATGTCGTGCACTCGACACGAGACGAATGGGGTCGTATCCTCGTGCAGGGTAGTTCACCTAGGGTCCAGCTAGGTGTGCGTGTCCCTCAATTTGGTCCACGTGTCGCCGTGTCCAATATTTAAAGCCGTATCAGTGGCCTAAATAAACTGTGCGCAGAACAGTACAATTCCAGTACACGACTGATTTCTTCCTAACAACAACACGAGATCCAATGAAACTTTGGGGGCATGATGTCAGTGCGTGCCCCCTCGTGTCCACCAAATTTTGTGTCAAATGAACCCGTATCGTGTCCTACAGGAGAACCGAGTAGCAGGGGATGCGCCCAGGCCGCGTACGCGTGTCCAACCGCGTGTGCACATGTGTCAAAACGACTCGACCTGACACCGAATCAAACTCGAAACACTAGAATCGTGTAAGCCACATCAAATCGACACTTCCAATTCAAAAACTTCCACAAAAACAAATCGAAATGCCATTGGTGCATTTCGTCAAACACCTACACACATCACTGATACGTGTCCGATACAGACACGTACAAGACACGAAAATCCACAAACCCTATTCCTACAGGACCAGGATACCTAGGGCAAGGTGTTCATGCAATTAAAACCTAATTTTAATGGTTGGATTAGAAAATACCTATGTGTGTTCTTCAACACAAAAGCTCCTTCAATAAGGATCCCCAAAAGCCACCCAACTCCTTCAAATTGCTATAAAACTGAAATTAACAAATTCCAACAGCAAGAAAACACTAATTAGAACTTATTGCAATATGTTTGGATTAAAAAGGAGTTAAAATAGATTTTCTAGGGATTTATGAAGTTAGAAAAAATACCTCTTTCTAAACTTGTTCTTTCCTAAAGAGGCTAGTGTAGGTCCTAAAAAATCAAGTTACACCTATCAACAAAGTCAGAAAATCAAGAAATACAACTTTCAAATGAACTGCGCAGACATCAGATTGCGCATCATTCCGATTGCGTACACCGGACTGCGCACACTTTCAACTGCGCAGGCTGACGTAGCAATGTCATCATTATCTGACAAGATCAAATATTTCTGACAGCTGACAGCACAAAGAACGAGGAGACTGTTCGTTTATTATGCCACACAGCGCTCGAGGACAGTTGTACATGCAGCGCAATCCAGTGCCTGCGTAATCTAGTGCCTGCGCAATCTATGTCAGCGCAATTTAGGTGGCGTATTTCATCATGATAATTGACAAAAGTACACGTAGCATTCATGCCTCAATTCCTTACTACGTGGCAACCGTCTATGCACGATCATGCACATTTCAATCAAATGATGCCATGTGTCCAAGACAGTCAGCCCACGACCAGACAACTGCCTGCACAATCTGATGCTGCACAATCCAGTTCCGGCGTAATCCAACTTGCGACATTCAGAATAACTACAAATTAGTTATTTCCAGAACTCTATAAATAGAGTTTCAAGTCTTCATTCAAGGGAATCAGATAGAGAGATCAGACATAAAGTTCAGAAATATCAGAGAGTTCAGGAGTTATTGCCCAAGTGCTGCTGCATTCTTCCGAGGCTTTTGCCTTCAACTTCTGAGGCTACCGTCTTCAAAGTTCACATCGTCCAAGGGATAAAGCAATCATCTTCTAGATTGGATTCCTACAGTTGTACTTTCCCAGAATTCTTGTAATCTTTATAAAGTTTGTATCAATAAAGTTTTATACTTTTGTTTTTGCAAACAAAATGGCGACTCTGTTGGGGACGACTTTCTCCTCCGACGAGGAAGTGACAACTCAATGTGACGTTGCGTCTATCGGGAAGACGCAAAAGATGCTGGTTGTGAAGGTCAACCAGACGGCCTACGAAGCCATGATCAACTCCAAGACCACCCCCCACAATGCAACAACTTCTGCCGTGAGCAAAGTGCGCCCTGTGTGGGTCTCCAAGACTGCTGCACAGTCTGGCAGTTCTGTCACCAAGGCTGCTGCGCAATCTATGGCGTAGTCTGCTTCAAAGACTGTTGCACAGTCTGCCAGCAAGACTGCTGCGCAGTCTATCCATTCTGCCACCAAGCTTGGTGCATAATTTGCTGTTTCAACTGCTGCACAATCTGTCTCAACTACTCATGCGTAATCTGCTGTTGCCAGTGCACAAGAGACTTCATATGTTGCCCTATCAAGGTGCAAGACTCCTCTGCCTCTGGCGTAGTTGGCTGCCAATCTTCCTGTGCAAACCGATACTCCAACAACTAGAGTGCATCCTAAACACTCTGTGGCCAGAGCTCTTGATACGCAAACCACAGTGTCTCTGGCCAGAACCAAAAAGTCATCTGCCAAAGATTCTCCTGCGCAACCTGCCAGTGCGCCATCTGCTCATGTGCAAACCATGTCTGCGCAATCCGAGAGAGACAGCCCTTTGGCTAATCTATCTTTTTCTCATAACAAAGGAAAGAGTGCTGCTCCTCTCCAACACCCTGTTGCTCCTGCACAATCTACTGGGGGTAGTCTTTTGGCTATTCCTCCTCCTCTCCAGAACAAAGAAAAAGGCCCTTTGGTCTTTTTTCAAACTTTCTCGTCCCATGACTTGGAAGACAACAGAGGGAAACGCTCTTTAGCTAAGCCTTCTTTCCAAAACAAAGGAAAAGGCCCTTTGGTCTTTTCTCAGTCTTCTTCGGTCTTTACCGTAGAAGATCACACTGAACGTGCCTCGGTATCAGTCAGTACAAAAATTCTTTCAAACAAGGATTCTTCTCTCCATGTTAAAAGAACTTGTACTGATCAGAGAGGTATTCTGCCTACTCCGGTAGCAGAATTCCAAGATCTTCCAACCCTCAAGATTTCCCGTTCAAGATAGGGAAAATTACTGGTGTCTCAAACAGAAACTCCTGGGAGTGAGTTTGCAGATCTAAGAACTTATCTCAACAGACCAAATTTGGTGAAACGTAAACAACCAATGCCAAAGACCAAACATCATCAAAAGCAGACTTCCAGGATCAAGAATTCAGACACCTATGCCAATGAAATGAGCACTTCCCTGTAAACTCAAGGAACAAAACATTTGAAGAATCGGAACCATGTTCCGAATGTTATCAAAGAACATATCCCTCAAACTTTTCCTCGTCCCGTTGCTGTCCCTGACCTCCGAGAACACCTCAAGCAAAAACGGGACAACATCCCAACATCCCCAGTGCAACCACTTGGACATCACTGTAACCACAAAGTTGTCATCAAGTATTGTTGTCAAACAGCAAGACGATCTGTCTTCGATCGTCTGAACTTTTCTAACTCTGAACCTATGTCTGAAGATGAAGATGAGGTTTTGTACGCCTCCGTCAACATGACTTCCAGAGACACTGGGGATAGGAAGTGCTCTAAGCACGGGAAATCTCGCAAGCCAAGCCAGCGGTATTTGGATCTTCTTCAAGAATCTTCTGAAGGAGTTTTCCAACACATCCATTCTCGAAGCCGAGATACAATCGGTCAAAGGAATCTTCAAGATCCTTCTGGTCGTTTCCTTCATTCTCACTCAGGAGATGATTCTTTCTCCGACTATAATGCATACAGCAAAAGCTCAGAACAGACGGTGTCTTCTACTGTACCCAGGGAAGCGACAGCTTATGTTGTTAATGAAGATCCCGACGCTTCCAGTTCAGCTAGTCAAGAACAAAGAATAGTTGCACTAGAAGATAAGCTGTCACCCCCAGTTTCCATGAACAAGGGTATTTTGGTAATTTTCCACTTTAAAATTATTTTGGAATTATTTATTTATTTATTGTATTATTTTGGGATTATTTGAGTCGGGTTCGAATTTTAACTCATTCCGACTTGTTTTGACTTATTTCGGGGACCGGGGTAGTTTTGACCTTAGCGGGCCCACACACTAGCTAGCCATGGCCCACAATATTACCATCAAAAGTTAGAGGGATTTGTCATTATCCCATGGATTAGTTTAGACCAAATTAGAACTTTTGATTTACATTTTTAACCCCCAAACCCTAAGCCAACTTGAAATGAGCTAATAAAACAATAGAGGGGCAAACTTGTAATTAGGAAAAGGGGGTTTTGGAGCCAATATGTCCAGCCACATGTAGGTGGATAGGAGAGAGAAATTCAACATCACTTGTTCTCATCCACATTCTTCTTCTTCTTCTACAAAGGTTCTTTCCATTCTTGAGAGCTCCACCATAGTTTTCATCTCCAAAATAGGTAAAACCCTTCTCTAAAATAGTTTTCCTTTGCATGTAGAATTGTTAGGAACCCATAGAAATGTTTCCCATAGTTGTGTCTCCATTAGAGACTATTTTGTGTCCATTTGGACATTTTTAGAGGTGTCCAATAGGTAGGATCGTGTCCAAGTGGGAAAACCCCCAATTTGGACACATGTATATTGTTTGTGTATTGATTTTGTGTTGTTCTTACATTAATTCCAGATTTTACATATGTTTAGGAATGTAATTTTCCATGTATCATGTTGTATCATATTTCTATAATCTATATGTATATATATGTGGTTATATATATATATATTTCTCTATGTATATATATATATGTATATATATATATATTTTTTTTTTTACATATATATATATATATATATATATATATATATATATATATATATATATATATATATATATTAAAAAAAAAATATATATATATATATATATATATATATATATATTAGTGTATATAATGTGGTGTGATGTTTGTGTTGGTGGGGGAGAGGCAACATGTCAGGTTCGGCCATGGCATGGCCATGTGTGTGTGTTTGTGTTATAGAGGGTGTGAGTAAGTGGTGTTTGATGAAATGGTGGAGTGGTTGGTTGTGTGAGATGGAGAGATGAGGTTGTGAGTGTGAAGGAGTATTTGTGATGTGTTAGGTAGGAGGAAACCAAATTCTTGGCTGTCATTTGGACACCCCCCAACAGTCCAGAAATTACCCAATTTTAGTCCATTGGGACAGCACTTGGCTGTCCCCATTTTTCCCCGCTTAGTGGCTGTCCTACACCCCAAAACAGTCCTCTAATTGGCCATCATAACAGCCCTTAACACCACTACCAAACCCCCTTCATACAGCCCCCATTTTCCTTCCCTTGGCTGTCCATATTGCCACCAAAACAGCCACCAAAAACCCACATGGCTGTCCCCATTTCTCGCCCCTACCTGCTGTCCAAAAACCCCACAAAACAGCCCACATTTTGGTCCCAAAACAGCCCCTAACACCACCACCAAACCCCCTTCATTTCAGTCCATGTATTCCCCTTATGATGGCTGTCCCCTTCATCCAAAAATAGTCCAAGACAAGCCCAAAACAGTCCACATATTTCCCCCACATAGCAGTCCACTTTTCCCCTTCAAACAGTCCCTTATAACTCCCATTTCCTGCTGTCCAATACACCTTAAAACACCCCCACATTGCTGTCATTTAGTTCCCTATATAACCCCACTAAAATCAGTACTTTGCCTCAAAATTCAGTCCCCCAAGTCCTCTAAAATCAGTCCAACAGTCCACTTCAAATCAGTCCTAAAATTACCTTTGTGTGTGTGTGGGTATTGGTGAGTTGTGTGTGTTTGTGTGAGAGCATGGAAGTGTAGTTAGTAACCTACATGATAGCCTAGTGTCTAAACAAATAGAAAACCTATAGGAGAAGCCTAGGAGTGTGAGAAATATCATGTGAGTGTTGTGTGTGAGTGAGTGGTATGGGAGTGTGATAGTGTTAAGGGTAAAATTCATGATATAGGATAGGTAATAGGGTAAATCGATACCCCGTATCCTAAGATGGCCTAGATACCTAGGATACCCAAATTTTTTGGTAGGTAAACCTTAGATAGGTTGATATCTAGCTACCCTAAGGAGCCTAGGCTAGTACCATGGGTATTTACGGGGTTTCCTTGGGTTTGGGCAAGGTATCGGAATTTACCTTAGAAGGGTAAATGCTAGTTTTGCCTAGAAATATGATATTGGTGTTAGAAGTCTAAGATAGAGTTGGAACCCGATTCCCTTAGTTGGTAATGATCAAATAAGGTGCTCATAGACTAGTTTTGACGTCGGTTGACCTTTTTGACCAAAAGTCAACAAAAGTCAACCGAGAGTCAAACTTATCCTTTAAGCGACCCGATTTGACCGAAACCAAACCAGTGTTGACCAGTTGACTGAAAATTAACTGTTAGTCAACATTAGACTAGTTTGACCTAGGGTTGACCCAGGGTTGACTCAGTGTTGACCATAGTTGACCAGAGTTGACTTTTTGACCAAAAGTCAACTGTAAGTCAACCATTGACCCCGTTCGACCTAGTTTGACTTGGATTAACTCCCAGTGACCTAGTGTGACCTAGTATAAGCCAGTATGACCTAGTATGACTCAGTTTGACCTAGATTGACCTAGTTTTGACTAAGACTTGCATTCATGGATTATATTAGCTTCCTTTTTCAGTATTTAGTCCTGTTTGACTCATAGTATCTTATCTTAGGTCTGTGATCGCTCTGAGCGTCTGTTCACCCTATCAGCTCAGGACCACAGGCGAGTACATTTACTGATAGTTTTCATTGTCTTGATATCTGCTATATCCGATTCAGTCGTAGTGTCTTACTTGATTTCCAGACACGATATTTCACGGACTAGTATATGTCGGATCCTGTCATGAGATGTTGTTCCCGGATTACTTGGTATATTAGTACATGACTCGATTTGTTACTTGTACTTGTATAGACATGGACTTGGGAGTGGGCTGATCACCTGCTCTTAAATCTCGTGTCATGACGTGTTATGATCGGATCTTTTATACTATTCGGGGATGGAGAGTTATTAGTGGTTGTGTGATCAAAATACCCACTTGTTGTTTCACACTTGTACCCGACACTTGTTCATAGCTACTTGAACTTTTCATGGTGACCGGCCTTATCTTCACACATGTTGTTTCACACTTGTTATTTGTTCGTAGCCGGTCAGATGGAAAGCTTGAACATGTTTCTCAAAACGATCACATGACACACTAATAATTCAAGGCACCTTTTCATATTTATTTATCCTAGGAGGCTAAGTTCTGTTCGGGAGAAGAGTTACAACCCCGGTCCTTGTTTGGTTTAAGGGTTGTAACTCGGCTCCCGGATAGTTCCTAAGCAATCCTACATATATATTGTTGTTCTATTCAGTACTCACACCTATTATACATTTCCTGCTGGTTTTATCCTGTACTTTACATATCCTTGTCTTGTATTTCATTATACTGTCTCTTATAGCTTTTGTCAATTCATATGGAACTACTGTTGGTGTTTGTACTTGCTCATTTTCCTGATAGGATATCGTTGACAAATTTTACAGATGATTCAGAGGCTGATTGCCCGACCTACTATGGGATAGAGTTTGATGGATTAGAGTTAGACTGTGGCTTGTTGGTAGAGCCACTAGATTTTGCTCACCATGAGTAGTGTAGTTTAGCTAGTTTTGCCTGGCCTGCGAGCCAGCTAGCACTTTCAGATTTGTAGTACCTATTATATATATTTTCTGAGACTCTGGATATGTTGTGTTAGCTCTGACTTGTGGATTTTGGACTCGTTTCCTGTTTATCTATCATATCTCTTTTCATGCTATCTACCCTAGTTTTGATTATATGATTGAGACTGTATTGCTATGTCACCTTCATTCGGAGTGTATATACTGTACAGGTACATTTATCTGTTTTAGTCGTAGTATTTACAGACCCTATATACGGCGTTCTACCGCCGATTCTGCGGCGTAGGCTGGACGTAACCAGGTGCTCGTGCCCCTCTTCAGGGTACGGGTCGTGACACGTTTTTGTGGTGGCCCATGCAGGTCAGAGTCGCAATTAGTGCGATCTCGTAATGGTGCTCGACTTAGAGTGCTAATTACGAGCCTGCGACTAGGACGTAGGATCTAGGGTATGGTAGGAGTTACTCAATCACATTTTAGGAAAATTCTGATCTTTTGATTACCATGACAACTCTTCTTGCATTTGAATTCAATTGTCCTCCTTTGATAATATCTTATCTTGTGCCATATTGATCTCTTGGGTTCAATTCATCTTCAGGATGACGGTGACTCGTTCTCAGGCGGCAGGGCCTAGTACAGTTCCAGAGAGGTCAGATCCAGGAGGTCTTCCACCTCCGGCTACGGGAGCAGCAGCCGAGAGAGCAGTAGCCTCAGTCCCTGCCCTTCAGGCAGGAGTAGTAGCGACAGTTCCCGGAGATCTTCCACCTCCAGCTGGGGGAGCTACAGTTCAGGGAGCAGCCACCTCAGATCCTGTCCTTCGGGAGGGAGCAGCAGCGACGGTTTCAGGAGGTCTTCCACTTCCAGCAGCGAGATCGTCCATGGTCATCCCTGACATTCTTCTACCGCTGCCTCAGCTACCGACAGATACCCAGGGGATGATGGCACTTCTGCAGCAGATGTTGCAGACGCAGAGAGCTCAGGCAGAGGCTCAGTACCGCCAGGTAGAGGTACTGAGACAGACCATGGAGAACTCGCATCAGCTAGCTATGGCAGCAGTGGAGAGAGGTGCACAGACTACAGTTCAGGGAGCACCAGTACAGCAACAGGGTCAGGGGAGGCCCGGTACACACCTGCACTTCAGGAAGATGAACCCACGGGAGTTCAAGGGTACCGAGGGTATCCTATACGCGGACGACTGGCTAGAGGATGTCCAGCGGAGTCTGGAGTTGGCAGAGGTCCTGAGAGGTCTGTGGGTGACATCTGCAGCGAGCCAGTTCTTCAATATAGCGCTGACTTGGTACCGCACGGATCCGCGTGCGTCAGTGAGAGGATTATCTTGGGAGGACTTTAGGAAACTCTTTAAGGAGAAGTTCTACCCGGACGTAGCCGTGTCAGCTTTGGAGGGACAGTTTGCCAGTTTGGTGCAGGGGAACTCGTCGATAGACGAGTACGCAGCAGAGTTCTTCCGCTTGAGCAGGTTTGCACCCAGTTTGGTTCAGGATGAGGGGTGCAAGGCCCAGAAGTTCAGGAGGGATCTCATTCATGCAGTGCGCACTCGCACATCCGGGCGACAAGATGCGACCTTCGAGCAGATCCTTATGGAGGCTCAGATTGCAGAGGAGGACTTCGGCCTCAAGCCGAAGAGGAGCAGTGACGTTCTGGGAGCTAGTTCGAGTGCAGGGCCAGCAAAGCGCACACACTTCCAGCAGAGGCAGTTTCAGCAGCAGCAGCCTCAGTTGCAGTTCCAGCCGGCACCAGCGCATGCCCAGCAGCACCAGGGACATGGCCAGATGCAGGCCATCCAGTGTGCCTTCTTCAAGAAGATAGGGCACACCGGGGAGGTCTGTAGATTGAGGCTGGGAGTTTGCCTGTTCTGTGGAGCTCCAGATCACCAGATGAGGGACTGTGCTGCCCGTGCAGCCAGACAGGTGGGCCAGGATAGAGTACGACAGGCTAGAGGAGGCCAGCAAGGGCGCGCGTTCGCCATGGCAGTTGAGCCCACTCAGGCAGTAGCAGAGCAGATAGCAGGTTCAAATCTTTCGATCTTATTTCCGCATTGCTTCCTCATAAACTGTCTTGAACTTCGATTCTATCTGTTCTTTGCTCGTTGGATGAAATTTTGTTCTTGTGATGTGACATTTTCTGAGATAAGTCGTATGGGCTAGGTTGCCTCGATTATGAGATTTTAGAATTCTCTAGGGTCATGCTAGCAGGCAGAGTGAGGACATATAGTCGGACTATGGACGTATCTCTCGGGTGTGGGAATTTAAAGTTTTCGCTGCCAAGCTAGCGGCAATACGAAAATTTTAAATACCATAATTCTAGAGGTATGTACCGTAGCTGAGGACTCTGTGATTATCGTAGCCTTGCTCACTGGCATGACGGAGATTCTGAGTATCATGATTATTGGACAGACGCATACGATTATCAAATTGCATGAATTTTCTGTGTTTGTTTCGTTTTAAGTTTTTGGATGATTCTTTTTAAGGTGGATAGACTTATATTTGAGGGTAATTTTAAAAAATATAAAATTTAGTCATTTAATTTCTTCTTTGATTTTTGAAATTTTAATCATTTTAAATTTTTAGCCATGACTTGTGAAATTGAGATTTTACTATTGTTTGGTTTAATTTCGAGGACGAAATTTTTTTTAAGGTGGATAGATTTGTCACCCCCAGTTTCCATGAAAAGGGGTATTTTGGTAATTTTCCACTTTAAAATTATTTTGGAATTATTTATTTATTTATTGTATTATTTTGGGATTATTTGAGTCGGGTTCGAATTTCAACTCATTCCGACTTATTTTGACTTATTTCGGGGACCGGGGTAGTTTTGACCTTAGCGGGCCCACACACTAGCTAGCCATGGCCCACAATATTACCATCAAAAGTTAGAGGGATTTGTCATTACCCCATGGATTAGGTTAGACCAAATTAGAACTTTAGATTTACATTTTTAACCCCCAAACCCTAAGCCAACTTGAAATAAGCTAATAAAACAATAGAGGGGCAAACTTGTAATTAGGAAAAGGGGGTTTTGGCGCCAATATGTCCAGCCACATGTAGGTGTATAGGAGAGAGAAATTCAACATCACTTGTTCTCATCCACATTCTTCTTCTTCTTCTCCAAAGGTTCTTTCCATTCTTGAGAGCTCCACCATAGTTTTCATCTCCAAAATAGGTAAAACCCTTCTCTAAAATAGTTTTCCTTTGCATGTAGAATGGTTAGGAACCCATAGAAATATTTTCCATAGTTGTATCTCCATTAGAGACTATTTTGTGTCCATTTGGACATTTTTAGAGGTGTCCAATAGGTAGGATCGTGTCCAAGTGGGAAAACCCCCAATTTGGACACATGTATATTGTTTGTGTATTGATTTTGTGTTGTTCTTACATTAATTCCAGATTTTACATATGTTTAGGAATGTAATTTTCCATGTATCATGTTGTATCATATTCCTATAATCTATATGTATATATATGTGGTTATATATATATATATTTCTCTATGTATATATATATATGTATGTATATATATATATATAAAAAATAAAAATAAAAAAAATATATATATATATATATATATATATATATATATATATATATATATATATATGGTATATATATTAGTGTATATAATGTGGTGTGATGTTTGTGTTGGTGGGGGAGAGGCAACATGTCAGGTTCGGCCATGGCATGGCCATGTGTGTGTGTTTGTGTTATAGAGGGTGTGAGTGAGTGGTGTTTGATGAAATGGTGGAGTGGTTGGTTGTGTGAGATGGAGAGATGAGGTTGTGAGTGTGAAGGAGTATTTGTGATGTGTTAGGGAGGAGGAAACCAAATTCTTGGCTGTCATTTGGACACCCCCCAACAGTCCAGAAATTACCCAATTTCAGTCCATTGGGACAGCACTTGGCTGTCCCCATTTTTCCCCCCTTAGTGGCTGTCCTACACCCCAAAACAGTCCTCTAATTGGCCATCATAACAGCCCTTAACACCACTACCAAACCCCCTTCATACAGCCCCCATTTTCCTTCCCTTTGCTGTCCATATTGCCACCAAAACAGCCACCAAAAACCCCCATGGCTGTCCCCATTTCTCCCCCCTACCTGCTGTCCAAAAACCCCACAAAACAACCCACATTTTGGTCCCAAAACAGCCCCTAACACCACCACCAAACCCCCTTCATTTCAGTCCATGTATTCCCCTTATGATGGCTGTCCCCTTCATCCAAAAACAGTCCAAGACAAGCCCAAAACAGTCCACATATTTCCCCCACATAGCAGTCCACTTTTCCCCTTCAAACAGTCCCTTATAACTCCCATTTCCTGCTGTCCAATACACCTTAAAACACCCCCACATTGCTGTCATTTAGTTCCCTATATAACCCCACTAAAATCAGTCCACTTTGCCTCAAAATTCAGTCCCCCAAGTCCTCTAAAATCAGTCCGACAGTCCACTTCAAATCAGTCCTAAAATTGCCTTTGTGTATGTGTGGGTATTGGTGAGTTGTGTGTGTTTGTGTGAGAGCATGGGAGTGTAGTTAGTAACCTACATGATAGCCTATTGTCTAAACAAATAGGAAACCTATAGGAGAAGCCTAGGAGTGTGAGAAATATCATGTGAGTGTTATGTGTGAGTGAGTGGTATGGGAGTGTGATAGTGTTAAGGGTAAAATTCATGATATAGGATAGGTAATAGGGTAAATCGATACCCCGTATCCTAAGATGGCCTAGATACCTAGGATACCCAAATTTTTTGGTAGGTAAACCTTAGATAGGTTGATATCTAGCTACCCTAAGGAGCCTAGGCTAGTACCATGGGTATTTACGGGGTTTCCTTGGGTTTGGACAAGGTATCGGGATTTACCTTAGAAGGGTAAATGCTAGTTTTGCCTAGAAATAGGATATTGGTGTTAGAAGTCTAAGATAGAATTGGAACCCGATTCCCTTGGTTGGTAATGATCAAATAAGGTGCTCATAGACTAGTTTTGACGTCGGTTGAACTTTTTGACCAAAAGTCAACAAAAGTCAACCGAGAGTCAAACTTAGCCTTTAAGCGACCCGATTTGACCGAAACCAAACCAGTGTTGACCAGTTGACTGAAATCAACTGTTAGTCAACATTAGACTAGTTTGACCTAGGGTTGACCCAGGGTTGACTCAGTATTGACCATAGTTGACCAGAGTTGACTTTTTGACCAAAAGTCAACTATAAGTCAACCCTTGACCCCGTTCGACCTAGTTTGACTTGGATTGACTCCCAGTGACCTAGTGTGACCCAGTATGAGCCAGTATGACCTAGTATGACTCAGTTTGACCTAGATTGACCTAGTTTTGACTAAGACTTGCATTCATGGATTATATTAGCTTCCTTTTTCAGTATTTAGTCCTGTTTGACTCATAGTATCTTATCTTAGGTCTGTGATCGCTCTGAGTGTCTGTTCACCCTATCAGCTCAGCACCACAGGCGAGTACATTCACTGATAGTTTTCATTGTCTTGATATCTGCTATATCCGATTCAGTCGTAGTGTCTTACTTGATTTCCAGACACGATATTTCACGGACTAGTATATGTCGGATCCTGTCATGAGATGTTGTTCCCGGATTACTTGGTATATTAGTACATGACTCGATTTGTTACTCGTACTTGTATAGACATGGACTTGGGAGTAGGCTGATCACCTGCTCTTAAATCTCGTGTCATGACGTGTTATGACCAGATCTTTTATACTATTCGGGGATGGGGAGTTATTAGTGGTTGTGTGATCAAAATACCCACTTGTTGTTTCACACTTGTACCCGACACTTGTTCATAGCTACTTGAACTTTCCATGGTGACCGGCCTTATCTTCACACTTGTTGTTTCACACTTGTTATTTGTTCGTAGCCGGTCAGATGGAAAGTTTGAACATGTTTCCCAAAACGATCACATGATGTACTAATAATTCAAGGCACCTTTTCATATTTATTTATCCTAGGAGGCTAAGTTCTGTTCGGAAGAAGAGTTACAACCCCGGTCCTTGTTTGGTTTAAGGGTTGTAACTCGGCTCCCGGATAGTTCCTAAGCAATCCTACATACATATTGTTGTTCTATTCAGTACTCACACCTATTATACATTTCCTGCTGGTTTTACCCTGTACTTTACATATCCTTGTCTTGTATTTCATTATACTGTCTCTTATAGATTTTGTCAATTCATATGGAACTGTTGTTGTTGTTTGTACTTGCTCATTTTTCTGATAGGATATCGTTGATAAATTTTACAGATGATTCAGAGGCTGATTGGCCGACCTACTATGGGGTAGATCTGATGGATTAGAGTTAGACTGTGGCTTGTTGGTAGAGCCACTAGATTTTGCTCACCCTGAGTAGTGTAGTTTAGCTAGTTTTGCCTGGCCTGCGAGCCAGCTAGCACTTTCAGATTTGTAGTACCTATTATATATATTTTCTGAGACTCTGGATATGTTGTGTTAGCTCTGACTTATGGATTTTGGACTCGTTTTCTGTTTATCTATCATATCTCTTTTCATGCTATCTACCCTAGTTTTGATTATATGATTTAGACTGTATTGCTATGTCACCTCCATTCGGAGTGTATATACTGTACAGGTACATTTATCTGTTTTAGTCGTAGTATTTACAGACCCTATATACAGCGTTCTACCGCCGATTCTGCGACGTAGGCTGGACGTAACCACGTGCTCGTACCCCTCTTCAGGGTGCGGGTCGTGACATAAGCTGAAGACCATGGCTGAGATGGTCGTAAGTATGCATTCCATCATTGTGGCCCAGCATACGGTGCCACCGACCGTACTGCCTGCAAATACTGAAATCATAGCATCGTCGGTGCCTGTCAATGCTGGATTGGGGGTAGCACCTACTCAAATACCTCCTGTACAAGTCCAACCTACACCCAGTCAGTCAGGTGCTGGGGGTAGTGCTTATCATGCTGTTCCTCCTCCTAACACCGTGGTTCAGTCCGCTCCTTCTACATCAGTAGAAGATGCCAATGAAGCTGTGAAGCTCCTACGAACTCAGTTTGAAGCTTTTAAGGAGAAGGACAACTTGCAAATATTGGGGATCAAGCAACCTTACCCAGTTGAATGGAAGGAAGTTCCGTTTCCTCCGAAGTACAAGATCCTAACCATCTCGCTGTTTGATGGCAGCACATCTCCCAGTCAGTTCATTAATCACTTTGAGGTTATGACTGTCCAACTTCAACCAAATGACGCTCTTCTTACCAGAGTATTCGTCGGCTGTTTAGCCGACGTAGCATATGATTGGTACAGAAGCTTGTCCGATGGTTGTATCACCTCCTTCTCTGGCTTAAAACAAATCTTCTTGGAACGATTTTACGAGGGGATCAATGACATGACTATGTCAGCCCTCAATAAAATCAAACAAAGACACAATGAAACTGCTGAGAGTTTCATTGAAAGATTCCGCCGGGAAGCTTTGAAAATGCCTCCTGGAACTCCGGCTGCTGTCACCATAGACACCTGCAAGGCAAATTTGTTGCCCATCATCAGCATGTGGACAGGATCTACTCAATTCCAAGGCTGGCTATCTTTCATTGTCAACGCTAAAGCTGCTGAAGTTAGCGCTGACAAATTCAAGCAGCTAGGGGTACAAATGTCTAACCCTGATCGGGATGAACATCAAACATCAGGTGGCGGCAATCGCCAGAACAACCGCAAAGTAAAAGAAACTTTGAACATCAATTTGAACAAGAACAAAGAATCTCTGGCGGTTAACATAGCTCCCCATACGTCTACTTTCACTCCTTCTGCACCTCCACCAAGGGAATCTCGTCCTAAAGTAGAATATTCCTTTGATGAGAATGACACTGCTAGTATCTTTGATTGCTTGATCAAAAGCAATAAAATCCAACTTCCAGATCCCAAGAAGCCCGATGAAGTCGGTAAGACTGATCATCCTAAGTACTGTGTCTATCACAGGTTCATCGGACATCCTACTCGAGCATGTTATGTGCTCAAAGGCAAAATTTAGGAGCTGGTTAACGCTGGTGTCGTCACTCTACAACAAGATGAGAAGACTGTTACTACAAACATGGTCTCAGTCCAATTTGGTGACTTTCTGCCCCAGATGGTGCAACATGGCGTCATTCCTATTCCCAAAGCTACTCATGAGATTGAGAATCTCCCTCCTCCACGAAGTGAAGGTCTCGTTCCCTTGTCTCTTGACAATGGCGAGATTATGTGGATTCATCCGGATCTTGCTTCAGAGTTCGAAGTTCCCTCTTCCTCCAAGAAGAAAGATCGTTCTAAAGGCAAGACAAAGATTTGTAATATGGTGTCTTTTGACCCCATAGTTGATGAAGAAATCTTGCTAGGCACCAGATCAGGGAAAGCCTATCTGAAGGATTACCCCGAAACTCAAGAGAATCCTGCTTCTTCTTCTTCTGAGCCTGCTCCAATGCAGCCTGCTTCCTCTGAAGATATTCCTATTGCATCCTCACCAGTTGTAGTATCCATTCCTTCCAAGCCGATGGTCACGGACAAAGACAAACAACAAGTCCGTTTCGACAAACCTTTGAAGAAGTCATCTCCTTCTGGACTTGAAAAGCCTTACAACTTTGACATCCTAGCCCAGTTAGCCAATACACCGGCCCGGCTGTCCATCTTCGAGCTCTTGCGCCTCTCCAAAGAGACTCGGGAAACTCTGAGCGAATCTCTCATGCAAGCTGAAACCTGTTTAGCCTGCTTAAGAAGCCGGAAGCAGAACCAGTCTCTTGCCTTCATTGTCATAGTGTGTTGGAGTTAATTCCAAACATAACTTTCACTCAAGATGACATGTTGATGGAAGACAACAGGCACGATCGTTCTCTCTACTATACAGGATATGTCGACTCGATGAAAGTCGATCGTATTCTGATAGATCCAGGGTCTGCCCTCAGCATTGTGCCAAAGACAATGTTGGATGCACTGAAGATCCCAGTACATAGTCTCTCCAGTACAATCACCACTATTCTTGGGTTTAACCAGGGAAGGAGTGAGCCTTTGGGCAAGATCCGCCTAAAACTCCAAATAGGCAATCTCCGCACGAAGGTTACCTTTTACATCATTGACAACCACGGTTGTTCTTACAATGCTTTACTGGGAAGACCATTTCTGCACGAGCATAACATTGTCCCTTCGACTCTCCATCAATGTTTTAAATATGTTGATGACAATGGAGAGGTGCAAAAGGAGGTTGCTGATCTCTATCCTTTTAAAGGCATTGAAGCAACTGCAATGATGCACGTATGTACAAGGACGAATTCATAAAGGTTGTCCTATCTCTGGACACCGAAGAAGAGCAAAAAACAGTGCCTAATGACACCCTCATCATTCCTGTCAAAGGGCGTGTTTCCCGTCCTCAATCTTCCAAGCCACTGGCTATTCACTTGCCAGTCCAGAAATAATCTATTGATGATGATCAGGACAAAAGGGAGCTCACCTCCTCTGAGCCGCTTGTTATCAACCTCCGTCGTAACAAGGAAAAAAGGCAGCTCACCTCTTCTGAGCCCCTTGTCATCGATCTATCTCATAACAAGGACAAAACGGAGCTCACCTCTTCTGAGCTGCTTGTTATCGACCTCCGTCGTAACAATGCCAATCCTCCTCCACGTTCTTCTTCTCCCCCTATTGTAATCAATTTGACCAAGCCTGCTAAGGCTAAAGGTCCTGCTGTAAATACCAATATACAAATCAATGAAAAAGCACCTACTTTCCAGTATACTGATGTCATTTATCATACTAAATGCTATTTGGATATGTTAGATAGCTATCAGTCATTTACAATGGGAGTTGTGCAATCTCTTCAAACAGAAGTTTCATGTGAACACTCAAAGGATTCATATCGTATTGTTCCCGCTCGTAAGAAAGACGAAAATCCAATACTCTTTAGTAAAAGACCGGAACAACAATTCAGTTATACGGATGATAGCAAATTTAACGACACGGGGCATCTTCAATTCCGTCGTTACAGTCAGCAATCAAAATACATCATCCGAAAGATGGGTTACGACTTCAAGAGTGGCCTCAACTACGGTAAGGGTAGAAAAACTCCTCTCTGTACGGCTGTTTCGAAAGGAAAATCAGAGATGTACTACAGCAGGACCAAAAGAGGTCTCGGATTTGCTTCTCCTCCGATGTTATCCCCAGCAGGCTCTGAATCTGATAGTGAAGAGCGTTCTAACTCTTCTGATTCCAGATCATGGGATTCTGACACCAGCATCGGTCAAGTTCATCGGCTGACTGTATCTTCTAACATGGTCTCCGTCGAACTTCCAGAAGGTTATGACGAGGATGTTGAAGAAAGTTCTAAAACAGATCCTTGGGCTCAACGAATGGATACCCAATGGGAACTCTGATTCGAACAAAGAGAACCTCCTACCGAAGATCAATTAGTTCAAATTGACGTAGGAGAGAGCGGGTCACCTCGTCCAATATATATCAGCAAGAATCTCCCAGAGGCAGACAAACAAGAATTAATTCTTCTGATTAAAGAATACATTGATATCTTTTCCTGGAGTTATGAAGACATGCCAGGATTAGATCCTAAAGTTGCTACTCATAAACTGAACATCTTACCGAATGCAAAACCGGTCAAACAACAATAACGACGTTTCAAACTAGAAATGATGGACGCAATCGACGATGAAGTCAAGAAGCTCATCGCTTGTGGCTTTATTCGAGAAGAACAGCATCCTGATTGGGTAGCCAATGTCGTCCCTGTTCTAAAGAAAACTGGCAAAGTTCGAGTCTGCATCGACTTTCGGGATCTTAATGAAGCATGTACAAAAGACAAATTTCCTCTCCCTATCACGGACGTCATGATCGACAACACCTGTGGGTTCGAAAGAATATCCTTCATGGACGGATTCTCTGGATATAATCAGATTCGGATGAATCCTGAAGATGAAAAACATACTTCTTTCCGTACTCCTCGTGGAGTCTACTGCTATACTGTAACGCCGTTTGGTCTCAAGAACGCTGGTGCAACATACCAAAGAGCAATGAGTACCATCTTTCGAGATCATCTGCGCAAGACTGTCGAATGCTACGTTGACGACATTGCTATCAAGAGTCGTCTGAAAGAAGATCATATCCAAGACTTGAGAACTATCTTCAACCTCATGCACCAATACCAACTCAAAATGAATCCCACTAAGTCATTCTTGGGTGTCTCTAGTGGCAAATTTCTCGGCTTCGTCATTACCTCTAAGGTTATACACGTGGATCCCGAGAAGATCAAAGCCATTCAAGAGATGCGTCCTCCACGCAACCTAAAAGAGCTACGAGGATTCCAAGGTCGACTTGCGTACATCAGGAGATTTATTTCGAATCTGTCTGGACGCTGCAGACCATTCACTCAACTCATGAAGAAGGGTGTATCTTTCGTTTGGGCTGAAGAATGTCAACGAGCATTCGAAGATATCAAGCGGTATCTCATGAATCCACCAGGCTTGGTGCCACCAATCTCTGGCATACTATTCTTAATGTATGTCCGTGCTATGGACCATTCATTGGGTGCTTTACTTGCCCAAAAGAACAAGGAAGGCCACGAACAAGCCATCTACTATCTCAGTCGTACTATGATTGGTGCTGAACATCGTTATAGTCTGGTCGAAAAAGAATGCCTAGCTCTCATGTTTGCTGTTCAAAAGACTCGGTATTACATCATTGGCCAAACTATTCATGTCATATCGCGAGTTAATCCTCTTCGGGTACTCATGAAGAAGCCTAGCACACTCAATTCTCGGCTGGCCACATGGGCCATTCTGCTAGCCCAATATGACATGGTATATGTTCCTCAAAAGTCTGTCAAAGGTCAAGCACTGGCAGATTTCTTAGCAGCTCATCCTGTGCCAGAAATATTTAAACTCTATGATGAAATTCCAGACGAGACATTGGAATCTAATACAGTCTCCGAAGAATTTCCTACTTGGCGTCTATTCTTTGACGGAGCATCCAGAATCGGATCCAATGGTGCTATTGTAGCAGGAGTCGGAGTCGTTCTCGTCTCTCCAGACGGATCAACTATCCAAAGAGCTTACTCTCTAGATGAGCCTTGCTCCAACAATATGGCAGAGTACAATGCTCTGCTCATCGGTCTTCAGCTAGCCAAACAACTCGACGTCGAGTATCTTGAAGTCTATGGCGATTCCAAGTTGGTTGTTAATCAAGTTAGAGGATCCTATGAAGTTCGTCATCAAGATCTAGTGCCTTACTTTGAAGCGGCAATCAACATGGCTACATCATTCAAAGACTTCTTCATTGAATATGTACGCCGAGCTTGCAATACTGAGGCAGATGCTTTGGCCAATCTTGCAGCAGTCCTAGCAATCCCTATCAGAAGACAACAGGTGGTGGTCATCTCTAATCGAGAATTATTCTGTATCGAAAACAATCGTAATATTGAGTTCAGTAATCTTACTGAAGTCAATGTTATCAGTGAAGATTGGAGAACTCCTTTCATCGACTTCGTAGTTCATGATATACTTCCTGAAGATCCCAAAGAAGCAACAAGTATTCGTCGAAGGTCTCTACGATTTTATTACAATCAGACTACCAAGACTCTTTATCGGCGAACTTATGATGGCTTACTCTTGCGCTGTCTAGCTGGAGATGAAGCAAAATAAGTACTACGTGAAGCTCACGACGGTGTCTGCGGAGCACATCAACCCGGTCCTAAGCTACAGGATCGCATCCGACGAATGGGTTATTATCGGCCCTCTATGGTATATGACGCCATCGATTATACAAGGAAATGTCGAGCTTGTCAAATCCACACAGATTTCATTAATCAACCTTCAGAATTTCTTCATCCGACTGCTGCTTCATGGCCTTTTGAAGCTTGTGGTATGGACATCATTGGTCCCATCAATCCTTCTTCTTCTAGAGGACATCGGTTCATACTGGCAATAACCGATTACTTCTCCAAATGGGCTGAAGCTATACCTTTGGCTGAAGTCAAGACTAGCAGCGTCATCAACTTTGTCAAATACTATGTCATCTATCGATTTAGTGTACCTCGACGAATCATCCATGACAATGGACCACAATTTATCAGCCAGAAGTTTACAAGATTCTGCAATGATCATCGGATTGACAATGTCGCTTCGACAGCCTACAATCATGTAGCTAATGGCTTAGCTGAAGCTTTCAACAAGACTATCATCAAGCTCCTCAAAAAGTTTGTATCTACTAACAAACGAAATTGGAGTGAAAAGCTTGCTGAATATCTTTGGGCCTATCGAACTACGGTCCGCAATCCCACAGGCTTTACACCTTTCTCTTTGGTGTATGGTTGTGAAGCAGTTCTTCCTCTAGAACTTTAAATTCCTTCTTTAAGGATTGCCATTGCTAATGAACTCACTACAGAGAATAACGATCTTCTCCGATTTTAAGAATTAGAAGCGCTCGATGAAAAGCGGCTATTGGCTCAACAGCATATTGAGTTATATCAAGCCCGTATATCGAAGACTTTCAACCGCAAAGTTAAAATCAGAGCCTTTCAACAAGGAGAACTTGTTCTAACAGTAAGACGTCCCATGACTATGACTCACTTGATCAAAGGCAAGTTCGATGCGAAGTGGGAAGGACCTTACGTTGTCAGCAAAGTCTTTTCAAATGGAGCCTATCAACTTTCAGAGTTAGACGGTCGAGTTGCAATGATGCCTATCAATGGCAAATTTCTCAAAAAATATTATGTATAAATGTAACAGAGATTTTATGTAAATAAAATCAGACAGTTCATAAATAAAGTTTGATTTTTATTTCATCAACCATGATGTTACTTCATATCAAGGAAGGTCTCTATCGTCCTTCTCAACATTGGGACGCGGACCACTGCCGTCCTTATCAAAGACATAATCAGCAAAAGAATCAAGAACATCTTTGCTAGATCCTACTAGGAACTTGCAAGCAGCCATCCTCATAGCCTCTTCCTCTTCAGTCTTTCCTGGTTCAAGCAAAAAATCCAGGATATCCCGCGGTGGTTTGGGTACGGACGAACCTTCGCTTGCTTCCATCTGCTTTGGCTGGACTGGTTCGGCAAGACGTTCTTCAATGCCCGCTTCAACCTTTGGGGTGACTTCAGCCTTCTTGGATGCATCTTCGGACGACATCTTTATGTTGAAAAGTGGAAATGGTTATTCCTTCCAGATTTCTGTTCTATTTATAGGCAGAGATTCTCAAGACAACGAAACGACACAGTCATCTGATTGTTTACCCGCTCATTATCATTCATTAATATCAGACGGTTCATCCGTTCGTTATCATCATCTGACGGTTCGCCCATTCATTAATTCATCCGACGGTTCATCCGTTCATCATCATTTGACGGTTCATCCGTTCATTACATTTACCCGACGGTTAGTCTGTTCATTACAATCATCTGACGGTTCATCCGTTCATCATCATCGGACGGTTTGCCCGTTCATTCATTATCATCATCTGACGGTTCGCCCGTTCATTAATTCATCCGACGGTTCATCCGTTCATTATTATTGGACGGTTCATCCGTTCATTACATTTACCCGACAGTTAGTCCGTTCATTACAATCATCTGACGGTTCATCCGTTCATCATCATCTGACGGTTTGCCCGTTCATTCATTATCATCATCGGACGGTTCGCCCGTTCGTTAATTCATCCGACGGTTCACCCATTCATACGATGGTTTATCCGTTCATTACATTCATCTGACGGTTCACCCATTCATTCAATTCATTTGACGGTCCATCCGTTCATCCCGACGATTCATTTCGTTTATTTATTTTATTCATGCCTTTTTGACGATTCATTTTCGTTCATTATCCATATCAGCAACTTGTCGTCTTCGATTAAGTTGTCTATTTTGAAGTAATAATATTCGACAAATTATATTCTGCCACGTCCATATTACCTCTGAGCAGATATAATGAATATAATTATTTTTACAAAATCATCAAGAAATATATCATGTCATGTACCTCTGAATATATTTTCTATCGCTATTATTTATATTTGAATAAGATATGCAAAAAATAATACAGCCACAACAAAATGTCTTTTATTGATCAAAATTTAAGACATTACATGTATAGCATAAAGAAAGACAAGAAGATACAAGACGTTCTTTCTACTGAGACAGAGGCATCATCAGATTAACAATCTGTTATTTCAAAATCTGTAACCGTTCTTCGCGAGATGCCATCACTCTCCTCCTGGCCTCTTCCATCCCAGATTCTTCATTAAAACGGGCATGGTTACCATTCGGCGAGTGATTTCCGCATCATGAGCTGCTACATACTCGTTTCTTTCCTGAGTTAGAGCATCAATTTGTTGGACTGCAGTCTGATGCTCTGTAACTTTATTTTCCAGTTCCTCTTCGAGACGAGCAATCTCCACTCTCAGCTCGACAATCCTTCTCTCTCTTCTCTCAGCAGTTGAGATAACCGATTCCAACTTGGAATTATATTCAGCAGATTTAGTAGTATAGGCATCCAAGAGGTTCTGGAGATTCACTCTTTCAATTGCAGCTGCCTGAGCCATTTGTTCAAACTCTGCCTGTACTAAAGGTTCCACTTCCCCTTTGTTGAGATCTTTATAGTTTTTTATGGAGATTTCCATCTCATTCAATATATGATCAAGAAAAGTGGCCTGAGCCTCATCACCTTGCTCCCGGATGGCCTTCACCAAGAAAGAGGTCGGACCTCTAACCATGTAAAAATTAGCATCTTTTTTGTCCATCATTCTATTGATCAGAGGTCCCAAGGACTCGAAGAAGCATTTGGTGAATGATTGGATGACAAGCTGATTAATCGTCAGAGCACCAAGAGTCGAAGCTACTCCTGTTGATGACGAAGCAGCAGGACGCTCAATTTCTCGTATCTGAACAGCAGGCTCTTTGAATAAGGGAACCAAAGTGGAGCTGGTTGCTCCTCCTGGTTGTTCCTCTGTAAAATTAAATACTGTCACTTTGCCTGTCATTGGCTATTGATAAAGATAATCAAAAGTGAAAACAGTCTTACCATGGGTGGATCCAGCAATAAGCTTATCATCTGCAGGAACAGACTTTAGCTAAGCAGAAGTAGCCTCAGACACTATGGCCTGGCTACTTCCTGCTTCAGAGCCACAAAATAAATGGCGACTACTACTAGCAATTGTCGTCGCCAGTACTATGTCCATACATGTTGAGGAGCGAAAGGAGATCCGGGTTCTATATGAATAAAAGTAACGATGTTAGCTATCAAACTACTTATTAAAAGAAGATCGCTAATTTCATTACAATACATTCGGGAGCAGCAACTGGAGTTTCCTCCAAATCCACCTCTTCATCAGCAATCTTCTTCGGAGATCTCGGCACCTCAGCCTCCTTTTCAGGAGTCAGAGTGTCTCGAGGAGATGTCTGGATCTCAACATTCTCTTCCAGATTTTGTGTCTCATCAGCAGCTTCTGATGAGGTGCTCTCCTCGTTTTCGCTGTCCTCGGGAGCCTCTTCACTAGCAGCATCAGCGGCATGATCAGCTTCTTCTTGATAACCGACGTCACAGCCATATAAAGCTTCGATCATCAAACGATATTCTTCCGCAAGGGTTGCTCCCAGTGTGGCAGGAAGATGAGTTTCCGCTGCTGTTGGCAATGGAGATTGCAAAGGTTCATGCTCTGTTTCTGCAATATTGTCTCTAGGCTTTATGGCCTCATCTCTCCGGTCGATCTCTTCTCTCTCCTCAATATTCCCCCTCTGTTCTGGACTAGGAGTTTTATGTCCAGCCTCGAAAATAGGAGTTGGAGATGGCATAGTGAGCCCAGCTACAGCGTTCGCTACTACCGAAGACAAAGTTTGTCTAGGAGGAGAGACTGTTAAATTTCTTCTGCGGACCAACCTTTTCTTTCTATGCAGAGGTCTCTCAGGACTCTCTACGTTTATTGCCTCGACTTGTTTTTGAACAGAGGTCGGTGTGGCAGCTTCTTCCTGCTGAATTGTCTCGGACAGCTGCCGAGATTGAGATCTGGTAGTAATCTTTTCTGAAGAATGATCCAAGATCAGTTTCTTCTTCGCAGCTGGGACGGAAGGCTCCTCTCTTCTTCTCTTCTTGGCCGGAGATTTAGCAACCTTCAAAGAAACATGCAGTGGCGCATTATTCTCTTCAGGGAACATAACGTCCCTCGAAACTTCTAAGGGTGCATCCACTGGCTCGTGCACCTCATCATTACCTGGAAGTGACATGATGACTCCTTCCTTCTTCAATCTCGTTGCAGACGTGAAACTATCCGCAAGATTGAAGTTCTCGGCAAAAGTGTTCGATGATGTATAAAACACCGAATATGTGAACAGCATACGAAGGCCATGATTACTATTCACCGGCATCGAGAACGTTACTTTCGTATCTCGAGTGTTGTAATAAGCCCAAGCTTGGGCTCCATCTATCAAGAAACCTTTTCCTTGTAGGCATGAGATGGCATTACCTACAAGGAATTGGTCATATCCAAACTGCCGAGCAAACCGGCTGGGAAGATATGGCTCCAAGTAACATTCTTTTTCAAACCGATATACCAAGTGGGATGGTCGAATTGTCTTCAACCAATCAAAAGCTGTACGGCTCAAAGGTTGCATCTTTGAGTCAATCATGTTGGTCGGCATCAATTCATATCCGGCAGGAGGAAGAGTGAAATAGAAGTTCCATCCTTTGCCAAGGTTCAAAGCATATCTGCAATATCTCAAAGAAGTGTATTTCTACTTACCGTTGGAGAATCTGCGCAAAAAGCTGCCACTGACTGGTCCCATGTCGGGGTCCATCAAAGTAGGATGGTGTAGAAGCAACCACCCGAACAGATACGTATACGGCAATTCTAGCCGAGGAAACTCTTTCTCGCCCTTAGCTTTCAGTATCAATTCGACGTACAGGCGGAGACTGGCGTTCATTCTACAAGTCATCGTCGATAAGAGATCCATCTTGTAGCCGAAGACTAATCGAACGGTAGCAAAAAGAACACCGCGATGGAAGCGGTCTACGGCACTTGCTCCGGGAACGACGAATCGACGGAGCCAGTATGTCAAAAAACTTGCCAGTTGGGCTTCTTTTGACATAAATCGATATCCCACTCTCATATAACTTTCGAGAATGTCTCCTTTCTTTAGAGGAGGACATTGATGATTATCTTTGATGTTGACATCCAAGTCCCCACTTCTCTCTATTAACTTCACCACCTCAGTGCTGCTCAGTGGTTTAAAGAAGTCGGGATAGCAGTTGTCATATTCCTTGGTCTTCTTTTCTTTAATATGGTTGAAGAACAGATAAGGCAACCATTTGGATGAATAGCAGGTACCAGATGTACCACTTTGGTAAAACAAAGAGCAGATTTTATAATGACATAGCAGTTATTCGAAAACTTCTACCATGGCTGCATTTTCTTTTTGAAGTTTGTCCAACTCATCATTAGTTGGGACAAATTCCTCATACGGGGCATCCTCCATCGGCAGGTAAGAGATGTACTGCATCTCGTGAAGGGCAAACCCGATCACTCAGCAGGGAGTCATAAAAGTCCCTGTCCTGTAGTTGTCTCTTTCTGCTAGAGCCAAAAATAGATACGGATTGGGGGCGAAACCATAAAAAGTGGCATGCACTGCTTGATACAAGTTAATCTGCTGAAGTTTGTCTTCAAACTTAGTCAAAATCCAGTTTGCTATACAACTCCATCTCTTATAGTCTGGGTTCACCAGTCCAGTTAATCTGAGGTCTTGATCTGGATACCTCCCTTCGACCTTCGCGAACTCATTCGCGAATATTGGAATTCTCATGGGCAATAACAAAGAAGAATTTTTCGGTGGAATACAACCGGGCTTTAAACCTCTGAACAAGACACGGTATCGTTCCGAAGAACTGTAGAACATGTCTTTCTTGTTAGGTCCCTTCTTCACATAAATCTTTCTTGGACGGGCATCCTGAAAAGGTGTGAGATTCCATTCCATTTTCCTCGGATAGCTTGCATGAGCATATCGAGATAAGGGGAGACAACGGGAGACATCTGGTATCGAGATTGTCTTGTCTTTCTGTTGGACAATCCGTTCTTCCATCCGTGGCCTCGGCTGAAAGCTCTTCTCAAAAGCTTCGCCAAACAGAAATAGGGGCTTCTTGTGAATGATGGCATCTGCCGACTCCAAAGGTTGCCCATTCATCAGATATAACAGGGTTTCATTATCTTGGGTTACCAAGATAGCTTGGCGGGAAGCTGGCAGATCATACTGTGGAAAGTGCACATGGGACAGGTCCTCTTTGAATTCCGATTCTGAAAGAGTTCCTACAAAGTTCTCATACCCCGGATCTTCTCTGGTATTAACTGCATCAAACAGAGAAAACAAAAATTCAGCACAAAAAAAAAATCAAAGATGCTACCATCAGACTGCGCAACCATCAGATTGTGCAACCATTAGATTGCGCAACAAACAGTCTGCGCCAGCATCAGATTGCACTGGTAGTCTCGTGCAAATTAGCAAATTATGCTGACTTTTGCTAGCACAGTTCAACCGATTGCACAAGAAGTTATTTTTCATAAAAATGAAGAATAAACTGTTTCGTGCAAACCAAAACCCTAAAAAGGGTGGCGCAGTATGATCACATCTCTAAAAAGAGATGGATTCTAAAAATCAGTGAAGTCAAAAAAACCTAAAAAGGGTTTTTCGATTGGGTCATCTACCTTGCAAAGTAGGATGTGCAGTCTCATGTCGAGAAGGACGTCGTGCAACCCTAGCCGAAGGCTCGATGGGGGCCTTGCCCTTGACAGCGGCAGAAGAACGCTTGGGATCCATGGAGATTCGATGGAGAAGAAATGAGGAATAGGCTCGAGACTTCTCTCTTAAATCACAAAAGCAAAGTAAAGAATGAAATGAATATTGAAGAGAACTATTTATAGTTTTTTTTCAAAGAGTAACGGCTGCCTCAGACTGCACCAAAAAAGTCGGATCGACTCATCCGATTGCGCGGACAGCTCATGCGCAACTTGATTTTAAATTTTGAAATTCAAAGTATTTCGAAACTTTGAATAAATTCAACTTTCAAAAACTTTGAAGGGGATCTTGTAGGTCCTAAAAAATCAAGTTGCACCTATCAACAAAGTCAGAAAATCAAGAAATACAACTTTCAAATGAACTGCGTAGACATCAGATTGCGCATCATTCCGATTGCGCACACCGGACTACGCACACTTTCAACTGCGCAGGCTGACATGGCAATGTCATCATTATCTGACAAGATCAAATCTTTCTGACAGCTGACAGCACAAAGAACGAGGAGACTGTTCGTTTATTGTGCCGCACAGCACTCGAGGACAGCTGTACATGCAGCGCAATCCAGTGCCTGCGCAATCTAGTGCCTGCGCAATCTATGTCAGCGTAATCCGAAGTCAGCGTAATTCAGGTGGCACATTTCATCATGATAATTGACAAAAGTACACGTGGCATTCATGCCATCATTCCTCACTACGTGGCAACCGTCTATGCACGATCATGCACATTTTAATCAAATGATGCCATGTGTCCAAGACAGTCAGCCCACGACCAGACAACTGCCTGCGCAGTCTGATGCTGCGTAATCCAGTTCCTGCACAATCCAACTTGCGCCATTCAGAATAACTACAAATTAGTTATTTCCAGAACTCTATAAATAGAGTTTCAAGTCTTCATTCAAGGGGATCAGATAGAGAGATCAGACATAAAGTTCAAAAATATCAGAGAGTTCAGGAGTTCTTGCCCAAGTGCTGCTGCATTCTTTCGAGGCTTTTGCCTTCAACTTCTGAGGCTACCGTCTTCAAAGTTCACATCGTCCAAGGGATAAAGCAATCGTCTTCTAGATTGGATTCCTACAGTTGTACTTTCCCAGAATTCTTGTAATCTTTACAAAGTTTGTATCAATAAAGTTTCATACTTTTTTTTTTGCAAACAGCTAGCCCTAAATAGAGGAGAATATTTATAGGGGGATTCCCAATGTGGGTGTGGTAGCCGGCCAAGTAATGCTAGGGTTAGGGTTAGCTAGTGATTTGGCTTTGGGCTCCTATGTGACAAGTTGTTAATCAAGGTTCAACCATAAGTCATGGCTTGTGACTAAATATTCTAACTTGAGTCAAATAACCAAACCATGGGTCAACTCTAGTCTAACTAGGGTGGCATGACCTAACCAAGTCCAAACTCAACTAGGGTTAGCTCCTAGGTTAGTCTTCCATGGTCATTGCTAGTCAAAGTCAACCTATTCAACCCTCATTCAAACAATTCCAAAATAAATTCTAAAAATTCCCATAAATTCAAATAAATTATAATAAATCAAATAACCCCAAAAATGACAAAAATACCCTCAAACTAGAGATGTGGTAGTGACAAATCTACCCTCCTTGAAAGAATTTCGTCCTCGAAATATAAAGGCGAAATGCAACTAATGAGAAGGATAGAGAGTATACCTCACGGTCCAAAAAGATATGGTTAACGCTCGCGACTCTCATCCTCCCGCTCCCAGGTAGACTCTCCTGGAGAATGATGCCTCCATACGACGCGTACCAAAGGTATCACCTGGTTTCTCAGAACCTTCTTCCGTCGATCCAGAATCTCCACTGGCTGCTCTGGATAGGTGAGAGAAGGCCCTACCTCAATCTCTGAACGATCAAGCACATGGCTAGGGTCAGCCACGTACCGTCTCAACTGTGATACGTGGAATACGTTGTGGACCCCAACAAGTGCAGGTGGCAAGTCTAGCCTGTATGCCACGTCACCGACTCTTCCGCTGATAATGAAAGGGCCGATGAAGCGCGGGCTAAGCTTCCCACCTCCACCAAAACGTATTATACCACGACTCGGAGAAATCCTCAAGAAAACCTGGTCTCCGACCTAATCACAAGCAAGGTCTCAATTAATTATGATAAACAAACATGATTAATAAAACACAAACAATCAAACCTAAATCCAATCCTACTCTAATTTGTACCTCAAACTTCAAGGGCCTCCGGTGGCTATCGGCCCAGTGCCGATGTCTGTCCTGCGCCACGCGAAGTCTGTCCCTGATGAGCTTCACCTTCTCGGCTGCGTCAACAACCATCTCTGGCCCCAGTAAAGCTCGTTCACCAACATCATCCCAAGATAAGGGTATACGACACCTACGCCCGTACAGAGCCTCGAAAGGTGACATCTCAATGCTGGCCTGGAAACTGTTGTTGTAAGCAAACTCCACCAAATGTAGATGATCCTTCCAGGAACCTCCAAAGTCTAGGACGCACGTCCGTAGCATATCCTCAAGTGTCTGAATAGTCCTCTCTGACTGTCCGTCCATCTGGGGGTGGTATGCAGTACTAAACTTGAGCTGAGTGCCGAAGCTAATCTGCAGACTCCTCCAGAAATGGAAAGTAAAGCGACTATCCCGATCTGAGACGATGCTGACCGGGACCCTATGAATCCTGACTATCTGTCGGATATACATCTCTGCCAGCCTCTCTGTAGACGTACGCACCTTGAATGGCAAGAAGTGGGCCGATTTGGTCAACCTGTCAACGATGACCCAAATCGTATCTTTTCCTCCTGGTGTACGCGGCAAACCAGATACAAAATCCATAGTTATTTGCTCCTATTTCCACTCGGGAATGGGCAACGGCTGCAACAATCTACCGGGCCTCTGTCTCTCTGCCTTGACCTGCTGACAGACCAAGCACCTAGCCACGAAGCGAGCCACCTCTCGCTTTATCCCGGACCACCAAACCTGCTCCTTCAGATCTCGGTACATCTTGTTGGCACTAGGGTGTATAGAGTACTGAGATCTATGGGCCTCCTGTAAAACCTGCTCCTTGAGCTCTCCGCTGGGCACACATAACCTGGAACCGTGCCTCAAGGCACCATCCTCTGCAAGAGAAAACTCGCCGTCCACCAATCCTGCTCGGACCTGCTCTCGGAGACACCGCAGGGCAACGTCCTCAAACTGAGTCGCCTTGATCCTCTCCACCAAGTCTGACTGTATCTGTATGCCCCACATCTGCATCTGCACTCCGGACACGATCACCTCAATCCCAAGGCTCTCCAACTCTGTAAGCAAATGCCGATCCATGGTCAAACACATGGCTGTCGTATACCTACTCAAGGCATCGGCAACCACGTTGGCCTTCCTTGGGTGATACTGAAGTAGGATGTTAAAGTTCTTCATCAACTCTAGCCATCTGTGCTGCCTCATGTTCAACTCCTTCTGAGTGAACACATACTTTAAGCTCTTGTGATCTGTAAAAATCTCTACCCGCTCCCCATACAGATAATGCTTCCACAATTTCAGAGCAAATATCACCGCTGCCAACTCCAGGTCATGGGTAGATTAGTTCTTCTCATGGGGACGTAACTGCCTGGAAGCATAGGCAATCACCTTCCAGTGCTGCTGCAACACACAACCCAGCCCCTTTCCGGAAGCATTACTATAAATAGTGAATCCACCTGATCCTGAAGGCAATGTCAGAATCGGAGCTGTCGTAAGCCGCTTCTTCAACTCATTAAAAGCTGCCTGACACTCCTCTGACCAAACGAACTCAGCATCCTTCCGGGTCAACCGAGTCAACGACTCTACAACCCGGGAGAAATCCTGCACAAATTTCCGATAATATCCTGCCAGCACCAGGAAACTCCTGATCTCTGCAACTGAAGTCGGCGTTGCCCATGCCGCAACTGCTACAACCTTCTTGGGGTCAACTGAGATACCATCTCCAGTCACCACATGACCCAAGAAGTCCACCCGGTCCAAGAAGAACTCACACTTGGAGAGCTTCCCGTAAATCTGCTCCTTCCTGAGAGTCTCCAGCACGATCCTCAAATGCTCCGCGTGCTCCTCCTCAGTCTTGGAATATACCAAGATGTCGTCAATGAACACCACCACAAACTGATCCAGGTACTGGTGGAAAATCTTGTTCATTAGGTTCATAAACACTGCTGGTGCATTGGTTAGCCCAAACGGCATAACCAAAAACTCAAACTGCCCGTACCGCGTCCTGAAAGCGGTCTTAGGAATATCCTCCCTCTTTACCTTCACCTGGTGATATCCCGTCCTCAGATCAATCTTGGAAAATACCCGGGCTCCGCTTAACTGGTCAAAAAGATCGTCGATCCGCGGCAGTGGGTATTTGTTCTTGATCGTGAGGTTATTGAGTGTCCTATAGTCAATACACATCCATACTGACCCATCCTTCTTTGGTACAAACAACACTGGTGCACCCCATGGCGATGAACTCGAACGGATGAAGCCCTTGTCCTGCAGCTCATCCACTTGCTTCTTCAGCTCCACCAACTCACTATTGTTCACCCGATAGACATGCTGAGAGATGGGTTCCGCTCCTGGAACCAAGTCTATCGAGAACTCAATGTCTCTGTCTGGTGGCAGTCCCGGCAACTCCTCTGGGAAAACATCCATATACTCTGCTATCAAGGGGTGTGGAATCGCCTGCTCCTCAACCGAGACTTCCCAAAAAACTCTACTGCTCTGCTCCGCCTAACGTGTGGAGTACTCAAACTCTGGCTCCCCCGGCGCTCTGAAGAGAACTCTACCCCCTCTGCAATCAATGCTGGCGTGGTGCCTGCTCAACCAATCCATACCGAGTACTATATCGTAGTTCGGCAATGGCATTACGAGCAGGCTCACCTCCAACTCACGGCCTCCCAAAACTACACTCCGACCCTTATAAACATCACTCATGAGGATAATGCCACCCCCGGTCGTGATCTTGTAAGTCCTAGGCAATGACTCAGCTATGATACCGTGTCTAATCGCAAAAGATACTGATATGATGCTATGCAAAGCACCGGAATCGAATAATTCAAAAGCTGGTCTGGAGTCGAGGAGAACCGAACCTGCGATCAGCTCTACTATCGCCTATGCATCTCCAGCTGCCATGGCGAAAGCTCGCCCTGCTGGCCTCCCCTGGTCTACTGCTGGTGCTGGACGAACCTCTGCTGCTGTGTCGGCCGGGCTGGTCCCCTCTGCTGGCCTGCTGGAGCTCTGACTGGTACTCCCTGAGCTGCTCGTCCCAAGCGGCACTCCCTCATCGGGTGGTTTGCTGAACCACACACTAGGCACTGGCCCAGCCTCTTTCGGCACTCATTGAAGACATGCCCGGGCTTCTTGCAGTAAGCACAAGTAATACCCTGTCTCTGGTCCTGTTATTGCTGCCTCGGCTGCTGCTGCTAGTGAACTGGCCTCTGCTGGATCGGCTGCGGCTGGAACTGCCTCAGCTGCTGGTACTGAAAGTGAGGCCTCTTGGCCTGGCCTCCGCTGCTACTACCCCCAACTGGGTCTCGCCCCCTCTTGAGCCTAAGCTCAAGATCATCCTCAGCCAATAAGGCTCCCGTCAAGATCTTCTTAAATGTGGCATCCCTGTTTCCCTTGGTCAAGGACTTGACCTCCTTGACCAGACCCTTCCGGAACCTCTGGGCCTTTGCCGTCTCGCTCAAGCCCTCTACGAATCTGTCGAGTCGATCGAACTCCCCAGCGTACTCCTCTACGGATAGGCTCCCCTGAACTAGGCTCTCGAACTGCGACTCCAAGGCTCTGAGCGCTGAATCTAGAAAGAACTTCTTCTCGAAGAAGCCCTTGAACTCCTCCCAGGTCTGCCCAGCTACACCCACCCTGGGGTCTGACAGATACCAGGTGCGAGCAAGATCTCGCATCCGGCTAGCTGCTGCCTCAATCTGGAGATCTGCTGGTATCCGGGCCAGGCGGAAGATCTTCTTTATATGCTCGATCCACTCATCAGCATAGAGAATCCCCTCTGTCCCCAGGAAGTCTTTGGGGCTCATCTTCTGGAACTGCTCTATCCCCGGTGTCCTTGGCAGCTGAACCACTGGTCGAGCTGCGACTGTCGTAAGGGCCAACTCCATGCCCCTGTCCTGTCGGGCCTGCTGTCGGTCCATGAACTGCTGGAAATATGCGAACATCTGTGCCGCATCCACGTATCCTATAGGCGGCGGCTGCTGGCAAGGCTCCTCTGTGATGACTGGGTCCTGTCTCCGAGCCGGTGGAGGCATACCCCCTGCTACTGCTGCTGCTGGAGTCTCAATACGAATAGAGGTGGCAGGAGCTGCAGTCTTCTGGCCCTGCTGTACTGGCTGCGAGGTAGCAGACCCCTCTATAGCATCCCCATGAATGGTATGCTGCGACCGAGTCTCTACCATTCTGAAGACAGACCAAACAAGAGTATCAATTTCTGAGAAAGAAGCGATATAACAAAGGCGGACAATTAAAATTTAAAAGGATCAGCTGACAATAACGATTTAGATGGCAAAAAAGAATTTTTCCTAATGTGATTGAGTACCTTAAAAATTAATGTCCTATATCCTACTGCAGGCTGTAGTGATACTCTAGTTCGAATACCACTACACTTCTAGTCTAGACCTGCATGGGCCACCACTAAAAATGTGTCACGACCCACACCCTAGAGTGAGGGCACGAGACGTGGGTACGTCCAGCCTACGCCGCAGTGTCTGCGGTAGAATGTTGTCCTAGGTCACAACATCTAACAATAATATACTAAGCAGTTTATACTCCCCAAATGGGGGTGACATGATAGAAGTAAATTCAAT
>JANAVB010029819.1:29014519-29249519 GCA_029216955.1 Iris pallida | reverse complement strand
TATTTATTTTCAAATCCCAAGCCAGTTACAATCCTTAAGTCGATTTGCCAGTACTGTACGGTCTAGAAGTTTCAGAGTGATTGTAATCAGAGGCTTGATTGAAGAAAGATAATTCACAATTAAAGTTGGTCGAGTATTTCGGATCAAAGCTCGCGTTGTAGAAGTTACAAGGACTTTAGATGAAAACTTGTGGTATTTTTCTATAGTAGATTCAACTGGAAACTAGATTTCTTCCGACTGATATAGTCCTCACAAGAAGAAAACCAGTATACATCGCCATGTTTGCATTTGCTTTCTGTTCTCTGCTTTTCATTTACTTACTTATGATATATTATATGTGATCTTGCTGCTAACATTTTTAATTAGCTAATTTCTGCTGCCTACTTTATTCACCTCCCTCTAGAGTATTATACTTTACAATTCATTTCTATAATTGGTATCAGAGCTTGCGCTCCTTATAGAGTTATTATTGCTCATACCAATTGCTCCTACATCTGATATCAGAGGAGGTGCTCTTCATATTAGAATTATTTCTCATACCAATTGTTCTTACAATTGTTATCAAAGCAGGTGCTCCTTATATAGATATTTTGGCTTGACATCCTTGGAGCAGATCCTTAGTATCAAAGCGGGTTATACAGGTAAAGCGAGGTAATATTGTTATTATATAACTGATGTTACATAGATCACTATATCACATATGGCAAGTATGTACTTCACAACTGAAGAACAATCCACAAACAGACTCCCACTATTTGATGGAACAAACTATAGTTATCGGAAGACACGAATGAGCTTCTACCTGAAGTCTCTAGATTTTGACTTATGGTCAATTGTTGTCAATGGCTACAGAAAGCCTACTATCACTTCTATTCTCATATCCTCTATAATCAACAAGCCTTATTATAGTTACACAGAAGAAGAGAAGAAGTTAGCTAGCCTTGATGCAAAAGTTATGCATATCTTTTACTGTGATGTAGACATAAATGTATTCAATCTTATTACTACTTGCACAACATCTCATAAAATTTAGAAAGTTCTTGAAGCTACTTATGAGTGCAGGTATGAAAGCAAAGCTAGCAACTCCAAAGATAAGGATAGTCTTCATAATAATACAAATATGTGCATGATGGAATTGTCATTTAAGGCACAATACAATCCCCTGTACGAAGAAGAGCTTGTATGTGACAACTGTAAGAAGATAGGCCACATCCAAGAAGATTGTACTACTACTATAAAAGAGAGTCACTACGAACGATCAAATGAAAGAAGATCATCGTCTCACAAGTACGCTAGCACGAGCATATGGTGTGAAAGTAAAGCAAGAGATTCTGAAGAAGAAGAAGTGAGACCTCATCAAGCTGCAAATTTATGCTTAATGGCATTATCTAATAAGATATAAAATAATTCTTTTTATGAAGAGAGTAAATTTTCTCATGATGAGTTATCTGATACTTTTAGTGATCTATTAGAAGAATACAAAAAAGTATTAGATAAGTATAAGCAAGCTAGAAAGGATATTCAATCCTATAAGTGTTAGAATGAAAAAGCTTACTTGCTTATCGAATGACGCTATAAATAATTCTCCTTCTGATAATTCTACTGAGATTTTCACACTTGAGTTTAGATTGCATGAGGCACTTGATTGCATTAAGAAAAGCACTCAAGAAAATGCTAAACTTAAGGAGGAATTAGAATCAGAAAAGAATAAGTATTCTATTCCTTCATGTAGAATTGATGCTCTTAATGCTAAATATGATAAGATCTGTGCTAACTCTAAAAGGTTAGAGATTAGACTGTGAAAGCAGATATTACAACCTATTACTCAGTCTAACATAAGACACGTGATACATCACAAAGTCACACACGACAGATCATTTACAAAGGAAGAAAGCAAAGCTGAAACTTCACGCAACCATGCTTTCTATTACAAGTATCCACGTACATCATATCACACCACTGCACGTTCTCATACTACTGTACATAGCACTAATATTAAAACTTTCTGTCATTATTATGGTATGAATGGATATGTTTTTAATAGCTGTCAGGTGGAGCTACTTATGCTGAACCATAGAATCATGTATTAGATACCAAAGCTAATAAATGTGGATCCAAGTATTGGATACCAAAGTCTTCACCTAATATTTCAGGTGGAGCTACTTATGCTGAACCATAGAATCATGGAACATGTTGGTGATTGCACAGCTACAAAGGTCATCTTTTATGCAATTGCACCAACATAAGTGTGGTCACTTGAACCACTTTGGTAACATGCTAAATGATTTATTTTATAGTTTTATTTCTAGAATCTAGCATGTTCTTATTAATGTATTTCTATTTGATATCTTTTACTTATTTGTTATTTGAATTAATGTGTGATATAATCCTAGAATGACTAGTTGTTTAGCTTAAATGATTAGTTCACACTATATAGTATTTTGTCTATGTATGTTCTTTGCTTTTAATCTTTATTCTTGAAGCATGCATACCACTGTACCTCATAGGAGCTTAATTTTTTTTGGTTAATATGTATATGACTTTTCGTCATTAATATTTTTTTAATGGTCACTTCTTACTGATTTTTCTTTAACATGTTATATTTACTTTGATCGGTATTTTGTATGTATGTATGTTTAACACGAGTCTTCTATTTACTTGAAAAGTATATATATATACTTTTATGTTAACCTTGTGCTTGCATAATATATTCACTATTGATTCTCATATTTTATTTTGATTAACTTCTTATGAATCAATTACATCTTTGTCTGATAAAGCATATTTATGCATGTTTTTGATCTTGTGATAAAAAAATTAATGCTTATTAAGGATACATGAATAATTCATATATTGCTCATATGTTTCTTACATTAATATATATTTTTGTATAAATATCTTTATGGAAATATATGAGTTAAGTTCAAGTTCTATATTATTTAAAAAAAATAGTTTCAAACTTGTGTTTATCTCATACTTTAGCTATTGATTACTTTGAACAAATTTATGTTCTTCTCTTTATTAGCTTCTTCCTCAAAGCCATTTTTAATAATGTTTTTCTTGGCTTTTTGGTTGACATTTTGGATACATGACTCTTATTTAAATAATTTTTTATCTTGATCTTGATAAACTATTCTTTGAGTATTTACTACTTTTATATTTAGAAATTCTGGATTTCGATGTTGTTCGATGATACTGCATATATTCCTTTAAATCTAAGTTTTTAAAAGTAGACATCATTTTGGATACAAGCCGAAAGGGTCCTTTTGTCATACAGGTGTAAATAATCTGAAGCGACACGGTGTACTAGTCTTCGGACTATCGCTAGCTGGGAATCGGCCCCTATAGCTAACCCGAAGTGATTAATACTTTATAGACTTAGGATTTATTAAGGTCTATTTGCAACTAGTATCTAGTTCTGGATCTAAGGTACTGAACCCAGTTCCCTAGGTTCCAGAATATGTCAGCGTATTTAGGTCCTACATTTTTATTTACAAATATTTTATACTTTATTATTACCCAATAATTTTGTAGCACATGTGAATAAATATAATTGATACATCTTATACCGTATGCTACATTGTTCTAAGATTTTTTTTAAGTCCATAGAATATAATTGATTTTATATTGCAAAAAAAAAATCTTAAATCCTCGGTTATTAATGAAAAGATTTATTTTAGGTACACGACTACAAAGGGTCTGTCTGTCACCACGGCTACGGCTAAAGCGAAGCGGTACTTAAGTGTTCCCCTGTGAACCTCCATTAGCTGGGACAGGACCCCTACAGCTAACACAAGATTGATCAACACTTTATAAACTAAAGATTTATTGAGATCTAGTTGTAATTGTTATCTGATTGATTTTGGATTTTAGCTTTGATGGATAATATTATTTAATGATATGTTTTAAAAAAAGGTAACATACATTGATCTTCCATAGGTTAACGTTTGTCATCTTTTGATATATTTATTTTTTGTCACACTATTCGATATTCAGACCTGATGATCTTGTGACTACTTATTGAATATTATGGTCATGTGATTTCGTCTTTAGCTTGTGTAATATTTATGATTTTAAGATTTTTATTATTATCTTCTTATTTAAGTTATTTATTGTCTTTATCAGTAACTCTTTGCAGGGAGAAATCAGGCAAATTGAATCTCTCGTTCAAAGCATTTTCTCTCTTTAACCCTAAGGTTATCTGATGGACATCTTGCAACGGCTTTAAAAGGAAAGAAACGAACTTTAATAAGAAGTCCTAATATTTTTGAATTAGTTTCGTACTTCTAGAAATATATCGCTAAAAAATTTTTGTCAATACTATTATTTTTGGATATAGCCATGTAAAGGTGGAGCAAATTAATTGTTATAATTCTTTTATGTCCTTAATATGTGGTATACCTAGTTCATAATGGACACATATTCTTTTACTTAACATATCTTGTTGATTTGTTCATGATTTTTTAATTTTAGTAAGTTTATAAGAGAATATAAGATTATTATTATTTATTTATTTTTAATTCTCTTATTTTATTTTAAGTTTCTAAAAGTTATCTTGTCAAATATATTTAATTATACTTATTTGATTTTTTCTTGAGTTTAAATTAATTTTGGCATTGAGACTTTATCTCAAAGTTCATGATTATTTATATTTAGACTGATCATACTTTACGGAAGAGCATTCAAGTCGACTAAATTTTTCCTTCTCAAGTATTTTGTCTTTATTACCTTCATGTTTATCTAATGAATATACATATATCATGCTAAGGTAATTGAATTCAAATGCATGAACTTTTGTATAGATTTTGCATAGATCCTGGTATACTTATTTTGATTTCTTTTTTATGATTATATACTTTATGGAATTGATTTACTATTGTATGGGCAAATTATGAATCTTTTTTTTTGTGATCATTGTTAAAAGTCTCATTATATTTATATTTATTTTTTGGTATATACTAGATCTGTAAAAAAAATTCTCAGGGATTATTTTTTTACCAATGATTGATTTCTATGTTATTGGTAGCTACTGTTTATTAAAATCCTTTATTGGTCTCTTTCAAAACTACAGTTTTATTTATTCATCGTATTGTGTTTTGAATGTCATGTTAGATTTCTAATCGGTAAACTATGTATTGCTTGATTTCAGTTTTCTTTGTTAACGTTCAACCAACTATATTGTGTTTTGATATTTTTTTTACTTTATTTATACAATTTTCTAAACTTGTCATTACACTGTTCTCCTAATCCCTGATCATGATTATTTTTGCTTTCCTCTTTTACTTATGCTTGAGCTCGTTTTATCTCTTATTACGGGGGAGCTTATTTTTTTTAATCATGTCAAAGGATAAGAAATAAGTTTAAGTTAGCACACAATATTCTAGTATTATTTGTTTATTAGTGATACATGCATCTATTGTATATATCTTAAACGTAACCGATTTGACATAATCGAAAAGGGAGAGATTGTTAGCCCAATGATTATATCATATTTTTGAATGTGGCTAATCAATTAAGTTTAGCATAATGACATCATTAATATTCATGTAATCACTATCGTGTCGCTACTTAAACTTAGCATTGTCTAAATGTTCTATATTTCTATGTTTGTATCATAATGCATCATACTGCTTTGTTCGCCTAATATGTACTTTCAGACATACAGTAAGCATGACCAAAAATGATCAAACTAGGACATATGCAATGGAGAATTATTAATGGACCAAAGACAACATTATACAAGGAGATTTCTCTGAACCGCTCAACGACCTATCTAGCTCTGTTTATCTTTGGACGACAGTCGTCAAGAAAAAAGGCGTCTTCAGGTCTGCTCAAATATCAGAAGAAAAGCGTCATTAAAGGGCTATTGGTTTTCCTATTTTATCAATGTATTTTTCATATTTATTGAGTTTAGGAATTCAATGTACACTGCATCGTACTGGCAAATAGACTATCCAAGAAACGTTTTCAGAATACCCTTTCAGTTTGAAAACAAGCCCACTTACAAAAGCCCAAACTACTTTCCAAACTGCCTGACTTTTTAAAAATTCCAAAAACCAATTTGAAAAAATACTAACAGAACTCCAACAGAATTCAGCCCGAGTTTGGTTAGTACCCGTTGGATTTTGAACTTGGTCATCATGCAGTTACGGATGCAACGGCTATCTGCCGATATTCTTTCAAAGAATTATGTCCAAATTCTGCCCGAATTCTGTCTTTAAAAAAAGTATAAATAGAGAAGAATTTCTCTCTTTTCAACACACCTCTCACTTCTCTTCTCTCTAAGCCTAATACGTTCTTCCAACGTATTCTGAGCTATTCATTTTTAAATCCCAAGCCAGTTACAATCTTCTAGTCGATATGCCAGTACTGTACGGTCTAGAAGTTTTAGAGTGATTGTAATCAGAGGCTTGATTGAAGAAAGACACTTCACAATTGAAGTTGGTTGAGTACTTCGGATCAAAGCTCGCATTGTAGAAGTTACAAGGACTTCGGATGAAAACTTGTGGTATTTTTCCATAGTGGATTCAACTGGAAGCTAGAGTTCTTCCAACTGGAATAGTCCTCACAAGAGGAAAACCAGTATACATCGTCGTGTTTGTGTTTGCTTTCTGATCTCTGTTTTTCATTCACTTACTAGTGATATATTATCCGTGATCTTGCTGCTAACATTTTTAATTGGCTAATTTTTGCTGCATACTCTACTCACCCCCTCTAGAGTATTGCGCTTTATAATTCGTTCGTACAATTGGTATCAGAGCAGGTGCTCCTTATAGAGGTATTATTGTTCATACCAATTTCTCCTACAATTAGGATCAGAGCAGGTGCTCTTTGTATAGATATTATTGCTTATACGAATTGTTCCTACAAAAGGAACTTCCATTGTCGGCTTATGGCATCCCAAAACCACATCGTTTGACCTAATCGATTACTCAGATTCTGATTTTGCTGGATGCAAAGTAGATCATAAAAGTACCAGTGGTACGTGTCATTTCCTAGGTAAATCTTAGTCTCTTGGTTTAGCAAGAAACTAATTATGTAGCATTATCAACAATTGAGGCTGAATATGTTGCCGCGGGACGTTGTTGTGCTCAAATTTTATAGATAAAGCAAACCTTAGAAGACTATAATCTACACTATACTAAGATTCCTATATACTGCGATAACACTAACACTATTAATCTGACAAAGAACCATATATGTCACTCATGTACTAAGCACATAGAACTATGTCACCACTTTTTACGTGATCACTAACAACACAGGGATACTTGTCTAGAGTTCATTGACACAGATTATCAACTGGCAGATATATTCACAAAATTACTAGCCCAATGTCATTTTAACTATCTGCATTGCGAGTTAGGCATACTTAAATTTTCGGAGTCAAAATGTGTTATGATTAATAAAAATACTTAAAAACTTAAGATTCAATGATCTATTAATTGAAGTTATTTGGGAACAAGCCCAAAAGGGTCCATCTGTCAACAAGACGTAAAAGCCTAAGCGACACGGTGCCAAGCGTCTTCGAACTACCGCTAGCTGGGATCCGGCCCCTACAGCTAACCCAAGGTAATGGATATTAATTAATCAATGAATTACAAGTTTCTAGGTTATTTTTATCATTTATTACTCAAGTATGAATTAAAATTCAAGTGGCCGAACTCAGACCGAGTTCTGACCGAGTTCGGGCCGAACCCTGTGGGAACATGTTATACAATTAGAATTCGAAATAGCAACCCCTTCTACTTCATCTTCCTCCTCAAAACAGCCGACTAAGCCTCCCAAAATCCTATATCCTAGAAACCTACTTCTAAGGTCTTCCAACCAAAAATTCCTCGGATCTAAGGCATTCTGAAGGCTTCTCTTCCATCTTTGATCGTTTTTTAGGTATAATTCTCGCTTTTCTCTCTCAAATTCGTAATGGCACCTAGGGTGTTTAAGAGAAAGAAGGGTAGGGATGCTTTCTCATCTTCTACGTCTGAATACGAACCCGTTAATCTATTCAGTCTATCTCGTCCTGATGACGATGACGATTATGATCCAAACCTATTTGTCTCACTAAAAAGATCTACCTATTGGTTTGATCACTTTCGATATCAAAAAATCTGTCCAAATAAAATAATTAATTTTACCATTTTCTCGAAATATTTTACCACTTTCAAAAATTTAGGACTTCGTAAATTTTTAGAAGTTTCAAATCTGATTCACGAAAATGGAGTTTGTATATTTTATTGCAACATGCAAGAATCCGACGACTGTATTCATTCATCTGTCAGCGAAAAGGAATTTGAATTCAATTCTGTCGACTTGAACGAATATCTTTAAATGCCAAACATCGATGATGCACTTGTCGACATTACGAAGGTTCAATTTTCTGACGGCATGACTCTTGAATCCTTCAAAGTCGTATTGTGTCATCTTGTTCCTATTCGTGGGAGACGGTTGTATACACGCAGCTTAAACCAACATTTCTATGAGTTACATCGTTATTTTATCACTTTTACCAAAGACGTGATCTACTGATGAGATCACGTACTTAGAACTATCTGCGATGTATCACATTCACTTTGGGATTTCCTTTTTCTTTTCCAAGACTATGTTAGCTCTTATGATCAACTGTCGGAGGGTAGGCCATAACCTCCTATATCCTACGCATATGACGATAATCTTCCAGAAATTTGCTATTCTTTTAGAGTCTTGGCCTATCTCTAGAACGCCTGCAGAGCTACTTAGGTCTAGGATATTCCCTCATCCTTCTGGTGATGCTCCACCTCCTCCAGCTCCACTCACAACCCCAGCAGACGCTCTAACTGATCCCGCCCCTACAACATTGGGTCACACTATTGACGAGCTTTATCAGCAGTTCAATGCTTTTGTCACTCTGCAGGGACAGCAGTGTCATGCCGATCTGACTTGTTATAGTGACATTAAGTTCCACCACATTTCTTAGGTTCAGGTCTTAAGAAATGCTATGGCAGACATTCAGTGGATGATGGCTCATCATCTTATTGCACTGACAACTATCATCCGTCACCCTGCCTTTGACGGACCGAGACTTGAGGATGATCAGAAGTTTGTCTACTTCCCTATGATAGCCAATTTTGATCCGACCCAGCCGCCTGTTGATGCTCCGCCTGCTGATGCTCCTTGTGGTGCTGATAGTTGATTTGATATTTTGGACTTAGTATTTTGTGGATCTGACTGATGACGATGATTTGATATGTAGCATCATATTTTATTTCTATGCATTTTGACTTTTTTAGTTGTAGTGACACTTTCATCTTTTATGTGAGCTATTAGTTTTTATCTATTACTGCTATTGTCGATGTTCTCTTTTCATACTACTTGAGTGGTTGACTTGTCATTTCATATCATATTTGGTGTCACTCTTTTTTTGGCTCATAAATTGCGGGGGAGCCATATTTTGATTACATGACAATGAGAGAGATGAGCATACCAAAATCAAAATTTTCAAGATTTCAGACACGTCGGATATATTTTCAAAGTTCAATATTATATTGGTTATATTTTGGTATAGACTCAAAGTTTGTCAATTATCAAAATAAAAAAGATTGTTGGCCAACTGGTCATGTTCATACCTGATTTTGATAATCAACGTCAAATTTGGTCGATACGTAAAATATACATACAGCTACAGGTTTACAGGTTTCAAGTCTGCACTTACTACTGCTACAAGCTACAAACGTCTCATTGTCAACAAGAACCAAAAGCGATGGAATCGAGATCAATATTTTTACTTATCTATTCTATATTTTATCTTTATTTGAGTGTAGAAAAAAATGTAAGATTGATCAGGATTGGTACCGGCTTAGCTATTCTCAGTCCACACAAATATAGCCGACCTATCCACAAATTTCCAAAGTCCACAATCAAAAATAGCCTAAAACCCATCAAAATTAGCCTAAACAATTCTGTCAGAATACAGGCAGAACTCAGCCAGAGTGTAATGCCGCAGTCCCAAAATAGAAGGACTAGAAACGTATCAAGCCAGCTGTATACATACGAGTAAATGAATGAGCTCGTATGTATACATAAGCTATAAATGTAGAAAGCCAAAACACTAAATCTCATCCACAAAGATAAATAATGATATAAAAGTGACTTTGAGTTTTTCATGTATACATTCGTTGGACGGAGACAGATCCACTACCAACTAAATTAAATATGGAAAATATATAAAGAAAGAATTGGTCGAGCGAGCAAGTGACGAGTCAAAGTGCAATCATCACGGAGGAAGAAAGACATGGCCTTAGCTAGAGCACCTGCAAGAAATTATGAAACACACACCTTGAGAGATCACCAGGTCCTCAGAGGGACGTAACAAGATACAAGAAGAACATGCCATTATAACTGCAAATGTAAATACTATAAACTACGACACAACTCGGTTCCTAACCGACTAAGTGATATGCACTTTGAGGACAACGTTCTATGCAGGGGCTGTAAGGATTCACGCAAGTAATAAAGAGTGGCCGTCAAGTAGCGCTCATCCGAGACACTATCGACCGGGCAGCAAGTAGCGCTCATCCGAGTCGCTATCACCCACAAATGTGTAAAAAGTAAATGTAGCCCCTACACTAGTAGCTATCCCCTCCCCCCAATGATACTATACATGCATCGTAACCACGACACACCAACACGTGTCACTTTCACAACATTATTTTATACCTAACAACTGTCAAGTCTTCTAAAATGCATCTATTGACAGTTATTCCTACACATGTGCACGGGTGATCAGCCAACACGCAAGTGACCACTACATGATACTCACAACTCACACATAACTCGTGATACAATCATGACAAAGTTATTGACATGCACTCTATTGACGGTAGTCACTTAACTCTAGGTCCACAAGCAAAAAGAAAATTAAATAACTAAAAATAAAAGTGCGTAAAATAATAACAGAATAATAAGATGCAACTAAATGTAAGCAGTAAATATGGCAAGGTATCTTGCCTGGTGTGTCGCCGGATGTGGTGCGATGATCGTGATGTCTTGTTTTGTCCAATAGCCATGGTCGATGCATAAGGGTCCGAAATTTGCGAGAAAATAGAATTATGAAAATTAGTCACAATTGAAGATTGACAGACAATGAGAATTTACAGGAAAAGCATTTATACTAATTTAGAAAATATTTATAACATATCGGATTAGTCTAAAAATAGTTTTACGAAAATACTTAAAAATATTTGAAAATTATATTTTGTTAGTCAAATATATGTAACTAAATATGTTGAAATTCTAAAAGTCATTTTAACAGTAAGAGTCCCAAATTTTGTCAAACATAATAATATAATAATTTAACTAGGGTTATAAACAACATTTGAAATGAATGAAGACCAAATACCATATTTAGTTAGAATAGAATCTTTGAAAATAGTAACATATATATTGCTAATGATATAAGAATGAGAAACAATTTATCATAAAATTATATATAGGAAAAGTTTTTTTTAAGAAAAATAAATAATAGTAACAACTCATAGCTATCCATTCCAGCAGTAGTAATAATAATAAGAATAATATTAATATTAATAATAATAGTAATAATAATATTATTATTATAAATCCTAGAATATCTACTATAGCATACATTAATAATAATAATAATAATAATAATAATAATACTTATACTACTCTCTTCCCTAAATGTCCCAAATGTGCACAGAGAGAGATGGGAAAGAAGAGGCAGAAGCAGGAGAGAAGAGGGAGGGGATTACCGGAGGTCGCTCGGAGCGCTGGTGGCGTGCCTGCTCGTGGCGGCGGGGGAGTCTCGACAAGGCGGCAGCGGCACTCAGATAGGAAGGATGCCGGAGGTAAAGGTCGTACCAGCGGGATAGGGCGGAGGAAGCGAACGCACGCGGCGGCGAGTCCGTGCGTACGTCGATGGGGCAACAGAAGTCGGATGCCGGATCGGCTGGCGACGGAAGGCTGAGTCGTGTGCACGCCGGAGCGGTCATGGGGCGCCACGCGGCTCGAGGTGGCTTTTGTAGAGGCGCCCCCACGGGACAGCGACGGTGCTCCCCTGGGCCGGCGCGGGGCTGTCACGGTAGAAGTTTGGCGACGGCGACGCTTCTAGATCCGGCGGTGGAGCGGAGAGGAGGTAGATCGGCGCCGCGACGTTCGTCGAACACGGCTGGGCGTGAGACGGAGGACAGAAGGAGGAGGTAAGTGACAGTGTTGGGGTTTGTTTATTGTTGTGGTTGTTTTTTTTTGTGATGGTGACTGTGGCCGCGGTGGCGCTGACCGGGGGTCGTCACGGGGTGAATGTGGCGAGGGTTTTCGTGGTGGTGCTAATGGTGTTGGGTAGTGGTCCTGGCCGGGCGTGGCCTAGGTGATGGGAGTTTTGGGTCGTCGTGGTTCCAGCGATGGCTTGGGTCACGGCAGTGAGGGAAGAAGTTGATGGCGGCGTGGAGGTAGGTAGGCGGAGGTGTTGACGGTGGCAGCGGGATGCTGTGGAGGTGTCACGACCCGCTCCCGCTTATCAGATATGAAGCGTGTCCAAGTCCAGCCTATGCCGCAGTGTCGGCGGTAGAATGCTGTCTAAAATATACAAGTCACGACAATCTATTTCTCATCCACAGAATAAAGAATCAACCGAGACCAATGAATATCAATAACACTGATCAATAAAGAATATAAACTAAATGCTTCCAAAATCAAGTCACGTCCGGTGGACACAAATCCACTACCAATAAAAGGAAAGAGAAAAATACATGAAAGATACTATCTGAATACAACCTGCTAATCAAGGCAACCTCAACTACAAAACTCTGCGGTCTGATGCTGAATCAGACCCTCTCGTCTGCTCCTGACTCAAACTTGGCTAAACCTGAAGAGATTATCAAGTCCTCAGAGGACATAGCAAGATATATATAAACATGCCTATCTAACAGTTTTATCATGCGTAAGAAATAAACAAGAAAGACATAACAAGACAAGTGGCTACGAACACGAACTCTAGAACAAACTACGTATAAATAAACTGCTGGACGAACAATGAACACGATATCAATGAAAAATAAAACCCTCATCCCGAGTGTGGATTCACGGGTTCGAACTAAGCACTAACCCTCGTCCCGAGTGTGGACTCACTGGTTAGCTCAAGGGAAAATACCCTCGTCCCGAGTGTGGACTCTCTGGTGCACTGGTCAACCCTCGTCCCTAGTGTGGACTCTCTGGTTGTGTAAAACGATAATCAAGGGTTTAGCAGTTCAACTACACGCACTCGTTCTATGACACAACTCAAGCAAGGTACTGGTGAGAACAACTCCAAATGTGACTATAAGGCCAAACATAAACATGGCTATATGCAATAAAAACAACTCAACAGAATTTAATACGAAGAGCACATGTCCATAACAATCAAAACTGGATAATGAAATGTGACGCATGTAAATTAAACTATAGAGGAAGGCAAAGTATACTTGCCTTAGGTCCTGAGCTGCGGTTATGTATTACAATGCGTATCGAGGTCCCAGTAGCCTGTTTTATACATTTACAATGTCAATATAAATAATCTATAAAAGCAAGAGCAACCTATTCATCTACTTGTTTGGTCTCTTGATCATTTCTACTTCTATTTGCATTAGTTCAAATTGGTTCTCTTTACTAACTAAGTGGACTTGGTCCCTTACTGTTCACAGCAGCCCTTTGTTATCATGTGTTGTTGTACTTGGTGACTAACTAGAAGGTATATGCCTACATTTGTTATACCAATGAACTCATCAGTTTGCTTCCTAACAGAGCCTGGAACCACATGTTAGAAATACCTTTACTCTATTATTCACACTATGTGTATACCCTTGCTAACAGCATATTAGTGCTACTCAAAGAGCTTAATTGACATCTAATGCCATCTGTAAACAGCCTCTTGTACTACTATTCATGGTCACCTGGCTTATGAGTCATCTGCACCTATCCAAGACATACTACCTGTTATAGTCTTTTATACCATTCCCTTGAATTACATGTAGCTGTCATCAAAACCTAGTCTAGGGACCATTTCTCTTTACATACTCTGTTCCCAGGAAATCCCTACACTATAATCCTACACATGACTCATATACACTCCTCCTTGGCTACAAGTTCAAAATTTATAATAGGACTTATAGATACTACCCACGGACCTTCTCTTGTACCTGTACACGATTTAGGTATTACCTCTAGATAAGACACCCTGACTATTGGTAACTTTCTTACAGTCAAATCCTGGTATTAGAGTACATTTGATAACCTGGATCAAACCTGTGCACCTTTCTACCCACATGATAACCATGAAACCTTATGCACTGAATTACCTATCACTGCCCCACATTTGGATACTTCCTCTAGTGTCTATACCTTACTGACAGTATAGATACGGTGTACCTTGAGTACAACAATGCAAGAGTCCTCTCCGGATCCCCTGCTCCCAATGTTGGCAACTTGCTAACTATCTCAGATATTGGCATAAACTGAACATTATTCAGTGGGGGACCCCTTTAACTGGTGTCTTGACCTGTGTCCTCTACAATGACTGAACCAACATACAAATAAAGGCTGAACAGTTACAAGTTGATCCCTTGACATCCTATATCCTAGTATCCTCTTCACCCTTGTTCTAATTACTGTCTTAATCCTACTTGTCAACATAGCTAATGTTAATATTCTGTCCACATGACTCAACTAGATGCAGGTATCTCGATATTCAACTAGGTGAGGGTGGTTTACAGGCTAGAGACAATTTGATTGGTCTTGCCTGTAATATTTTTTATAGAAGAACTTATAAAGGATTGCCACGAGGTAATGGTCTGTTAACTATGGTCCTCTGTTATCTGTTCATGTCTTGTTGTATGTATCATAACTGGACACAAGGTGGTATCATCGATTTTCCTCATTGATGTAGGCTAGAGAAACCCAGACATGGGTTTGATCAGTTATGCAGTTGCCTACGTCCTCTGATACTCAATTTTCTGATATCCTAATCTCATGGCTCGTATGCAGGTATGGTCCACTATGATCCACTCTGGTTTGTTTATAAAATAAAGTCCAATACATGCACCAATGCTTAGTGTTTGTGGCACACAAAAATCACTTGTACAGTGGCATGATTCACAATATAGCTAACAGCATCTGGCCCAAAAGTATCATAAAATGGCACAGACACATAAGAGTATGCTGAGCAGGCATAGTCTCCCCCCCCTTCTTCTACACAGGTGTCTTATTGGCACCCTCAAGTGCTCTATTCTACTTGTAATTTCTCGAGACATACATAAGCTCGATCGTTTACTCTTTAATATGAGTAGTCTCATATTGCTCGGTTTCATCCAATTCTAAATCAGGATTTGGAAGTATATCATGATAACAGAGTCCTTGTTGTACCACTTGATCGTTCAATGATCCCTGGTGGCTGATATCTGAGACAACCCCCTCTGATACAAAATTTGATATAGGTATTTATACCTAACAGTCTTGTTCTTTATATTTGATGACCGGGATTCAATAACCTGTTACAACATCCCCCATCTCCCTAACTGTTACAAGTGTTTCCTCCTAACTTCGATTACCTACAGGTGAAGTCTATCCCTGATTGCTCAAACTTGAGTCGAACTACTCCTTGTTTTAGCCATTAAGACAACTATTTGTGTCACAAGGTTGATCTTGGCTGAGATTAAGAATCCTAATAACCTAATAGTAGAGGTAAGGGTTACCTGTTGTCGACGAATCGCGAATTCCTTCCTGGTAGTCGGCTACTTGATCTCAGGAAACTCCACAAGGTTGTGAGCGCAAGAGTTAGGGTTTTGAGGAATAGGGGAATAGACCGACCCCTGAATCATTTATACAATAAATTGATAGGATTGTATATGAGTTAGATCATACTCGGGATTTTGAATCACAGGAGGATAAAGAAAGAGGAATTTGAATCTATAATCGATCCTATCTGCTATATAGGCCATTGGAAAAGTTTTAAAAATTCCAAAGTTTTCAATTTAGCCCTCTACATATCTGAATTTACAACTCCCCTTCATGTAATAAACCCTTTTGATACTTATGCACTACGGTCCCTTCTTCTTTTCCTATATTAACCTTTGATCCTTTATTGGCATTTCTAAGTAAAGAAAAGAATATAAAACATAACAATAAATGAGACAATAAAGGATGGGTTTTAATTTAATAAATAAGAGAAATAAATTGGTCAAGGGGTTGACAGGAGGCAGGGAAGACTGGTTGGAGCGGGAAGCCGGGACAGTGGTGGAGGCGATAGGTCGAGATAACAACAATGCGTAGTAGAGGTCGGATTGATGATGGCGGAGCGGTGATGGATTGGCTGGGTCTACGGTCGGTGGCCTGGGACGACAGTAGGATAGGATTTGATTTATTGTGTCGGGGTTGTCGACACTGCGGGGGTGGATACTGTAGTTCTAAATATGGAATAAGAGTGGAACACGTACACGGGCACGACGCACGAGTGATTGGGAATTAATTATGGAGATGATGGACGGTAAAATCAATGGGGAGTTCTCCTATATATAGGGTTGAGGACTTCTTGCTAGATAAGGACTAGGGTGCATTTAAATCCCAATAGATAATTTTGTTATAAAATTTAAGCTCAATTAAAAGCGACTCCATAAAATCTAATCATATTTAAACTAGATAATGCCTTTTATTTAATTTAAAAGAATCTATTTAATAAAAAATCTTTTTTACTTTAAATTATCATGATTTAGTAAATCTTAACTCAAACAAAGTTTAAAAATATCTTTTTCAAAATAATAAATAATAGCATTAACTTAATTTCGAAAATATAATGAATTTAGAGTCATGTATCTAGTATGTAAAAGAATATTTATGTAAAACATTATTTTTGAAATTATCAATTATATAAAACTAAATAGCCCCTTTTTTAATCAATACAGAAGATAATGTAAATAAATAATTTATTTATCACATGAAATTTGAACCTATACTTTTTCTATATAAATGAAATCCATAATAAAATATTTATTATAAAATATGTACCTCGCACATATTTGCACTCGACGAGCAAATACAAAAATAAAAATTCGTACGCGCTGTACAATTACGAGAACTCGAACTTGCACGCGCCGTACAAATACGAAGTACTATTTATTACCATAAAAAAAGCGTATTAGAAATTTGTCGGGATTTACATCCTACCCAACTTACAAGAATTTCGTCCTCGAAATTAAGAATAATTAGAGGGTTGAGAAGGTACAAGGGTATATCGATAAGGCAACATAATCGAATCATTGAGCGAGGCAAGGAAACAACGTTCAATGTAAACATGCTTTAGAAAATCGTGTTTTCAAAAATAAATCATGGATATGGAGGGTCGCTAGTTAAGGCAATGATAACACGAATTAGAGAATAGTAAGGAATCAAGAGAATAATTTAGGGCTTAGGAGATATGGGTCATAGAGAGGAAATGGTGTACTAGTCATCTAGGTTGAGAGCACAAATTAAAGGATGATTGGAATCATCTAAGTGATTAGGAGGTCATGATAATAAGTTTAGGGTCGAGGAAAGGACGAAGACGAAGATAAAGTCACATTGAGTAGTAATGGGCATAAGTGATAGGACAGCTAGAGTAAATTCACGTACAAGCGCCGTCGTCCTTCTAAAAATAGGTGAGGGACGAAAACAAATAGAGTTCGAAAAAGATAACATGGAATACGTTTACGTGGTTCAAAGACGGCTGAATAATTTCAAAAGTGAGTTTCCAAGGCAGTCGTGGATGAGACTCTAGAGGCCAAATTTAACTGTCTCCATCCACGTAAAACGATATCTAAAAAGCGAACCAAAGTGCAATAGGTTGATCAGACCATAATGCACCTATTCTGATTAGACAATATGTTAGTGGGCACGCCCAATAAAATATGTTATGATCAAGCTTGATAAGGAATAAGCTTGCAAAACTAAGCTGTTTAGCTTCATAAGGTAGTCAAAATTATAAGTAAGGGGGTAAGGATGAAGGAAACCAAATAGTCCAAGATCCTTCAAAATCTAGTCATGCCCGAAGTTTGGGCCTACGTAGTCGGCTTAGTTGACTAGATAAGTTAGGGTCCTCTGAATTTATAATCTAAGCAAACATATCAATATGAGTCACAAGGATAAAGGGTTGGTTAGGTCATGAGGTATTCTACCCAACTTAAAAGAGTTTTACTAGTGTGATGGGACAACGGGTCAAGCAATCAAGATAAAGTACAAAGTTAAGCGTTTAAGAAATTAAGTAGGTCACAATCATATATAGGGTCGAAAGAATTGAGTCAAGATTTGATCTCTAACCGAAGTCAGAAAGGACCATAGCATTATGCTAGGGTTTATAGCTAACCATTTTGACTTGAAAGTCGCATCATAAAAATAGAGTACAAGGGGACGTGTTTTAGTGGCACGTGATATACCTACATAAAGGTGAGCTCGCCTAGGTCTTACATGTTAAATTTGTTGAAAAAAAAAGTCTAGTGTTGTGCTCCAAATATCAAAGTCACGATAGAGGACACCAAATGATCAAAATAGAAGTGGGTTTTCATGAGGCGCTAATTAATGCACAAAAATAAAAGGATCAAGTTTAAGCATGAAATAAAGATAATTTAGGAAATCTCGTAGATCAAGGTAAAGTAAGTTAGGGAGACAGTTTCTAGAGAGAAGATAGTCTCTTAGATAAGGGTATGGTCAAGGGAACGATTCTAATCATTTCTAAGTTTCAAACAATTAGGTGGTCACGATAAAAGATCTAGATTTGAGGGAAGGTCAAGTCAAGATAAAGATATAGTTATACAGTTTGGTCAATGACTAACTATACTGGTGTATATGCCACATCTTAATCATAGGTGGTATGGCAACTTAATGTGGATTACTTGTAACTCATTAGGGTGACCTTGGTTGTTTCTTGATCCTCTACTAATATATGATCTAATCTAAATTTTAAGTTCCTCAAAAATTTCTCAATAAGATTCTTAATATACTCCATCAAATTTCTAATCATCTAAGGCTGTTAAATTTAATCAAAATTTAAATCTCTAGTCAACCTCGAAATAACCCTTGTATATCGCAAATTGAATATACCCTCTCTTTTTTCCAGTATATCATAAGTATTTCTAAAACCTGCAAAATAAAAAATTTTGTTTTCTCTCTCTTATAGAATCTATTGGTCCTTTCGTGATCTCTCAATAATCTCAAATTAACCTTTATCATAACACCAACAAATTATTCCCCAAAGTTTTTAATGTTATCAATCCAACTTTAAACTCAAAATAATCTTATCAACCAATCATCAAATATAAATTTGAAATTTGAAATTTCCTTCAATCGATTTCATATCTTCCAAAATATTTTAAACCAAAATTTTACTATCATCCTTCAAACTCAAAATTAAATAAACTTGTAATCGTACTACTAAATTTAAAAAATCTTAAGCTATTTCTTATATCGATTTCATACTCAAATAAATCGTAACTATTTCACAAAAATCAACATTGTGTTTTCTCAATTTATCAATCCTTTAGTAGTATCAAAATAAAATCCATCTCTACTACCCAACTTAAAATTTACTAACCCTTAAGATCATACTTTAGGAAACATAAATGCTTTTATAGACAAATAAGACCTCAATACCTTCTAATTGTCAACGTAATCCTTCTAGCCATGTGTTTAACCTATAGGCATATACTAGTGTAGTCATCTTACTAAGCATGAAACTAAGAATTTACGGTAGAATGAGTCAAGCAAGGTACAAATCAAGGAGGTCGAATGAGAGTCGGAAATTTGGAGTCAAGAAAGGATGTCAAGTAGTTGGATGAGATTCTAGACTCTAATTCTATATGCAGGCTCACATCAGTACAGTCTCGTAACCGAAGTGATGAACTCGACCTGCATGGGCCACCACAAAAACATGTAATGCCCCAGTCCCAAAATAGAAGGACTAGAAACGTATCATGCCAGCTGTATACATACGAGTAAATGAAAGGGCTCTTATGTATACATAGGCTATAAATGTAGAAAGCCAAAACACTAAATCTCATCCACAAAGATAAATAATGATATAAAAGAAACTTTGAGTTTGTCATGTATACATTCGTTGGGTGGAGACAGATCCACTACCAACTAAATTAAATATAAAAAAAATATACAAAGAAAGAATTGGTCGAGCGAGCAAGTGACGAGTCCAAGAGCAATCATCACGGAGGAAGGAAGACATGGCCTTAGCTAGAGCACCTGCAAGAAATCACGAAACACACACCTAGAGAGATCACGAGGTCCTCAGAGAGACGTAACAAGATACAAGAAGAACATGCAATTATAACTACAAATATAAATACTATAAACTACGACACAACTCGTTTCCTAACCGACTAAGTGATATACACTTTGAGGACAACGTTCTACACAGGGGTTGTAAGGATTCACGCAAGTAATAAAGAGTGGCCGTCAAGTAGCGCTCATCCGAGACACTATCGGCCGGGCAGCAAGTAGCGCTCATCCGAGTCGCTATCACCCACAAATGTCTAAAAAGTAAATGTAGCCCCTACGCTAGTAGCTGTCCCCTCCCCCCAATGATACTATACTTGCATCATAACCACGACACACCAACACGTGTCACTTCTACAACACTATTTCATACCTAATAACTGTCAAATCTTCTAACATGTATCTATTGACAGTTATTCCTACGTATGCGCATGGGTGATCAGCCAACACGCAAGTGACCACTACATGATACTCACAACTCACACATAATTTGTGGTACAATCGTGACAAAGTTAATGACATGCACTCTATTGACGGTAGTCACTTAACTCTAGGTCCACAAGCAAGGAGAAAATTAAATAACTGAAAATAAAAGTTTAAAAAATAATAACAGAATAATAAGATGCAACTAAATGTAAGCAGTAAATATGGCAAGGTATCTTGCCTGGTGTGTCACCGGATGTGGTGCAATGATCGTGATGTCTTGTTTTGTCTAATAGCCATGGCCGATGCATAAGGGTCCGAAATTTGCGAGAAAATAGAATTATGAAAATTAGTCACAATAGAATTAACAATAAGAGTCCCAAATTTTGTCAAACATAATAATATAATAATTTAACTAGGGTTATAAACTAGATTTGAAATGAATGAAGGCCAAATACCATATTTAGTTAGAATAGAATCTTTAAAAATAGTAACATATATATTGCTAATGATACAAGAATGAGAAACAACTTATCATAAAATTATATGTAGAAAACAAATTAAGAAAATTAAATAATAGTAACGACTCATAGCTATCCATTCCAGCAGTAGCAATAATAATAAGAATAATAATAAAAATATTAATATTAATAATAATAGTAATAATAATATTATAAATCCTAGAATATCTACTATAGCATACATTAATAATAATAATAATAATAATAATAATAATAATAATAATAATACTTATACTACTCTCTTCCCTAAATGTCCTAAATGTGCACAGAGAGAGATGGAAAAGAAGAGACAGAAGCAGGAGAGAAGAGGGAGGGGATTACCGGAGGTCGCTCGGAGCGCTGGTGGCACGCCTGCTCGTGGCGGCGGGGGAGTCTCGACAAGGCGGCAGCGGCGCTCGGAAAGAAAGGACGTCGGAGGTAAAGGGCTGTACCGGCGAGATGGGGCGGAGGAAACGAACGCGCGCGACAGCGAGTTCGTACGTACGTCGCTGAGTCGATGGGGCCACAGAAGTCGGATGCCGGCTCGGCTGGCGGCGGAAGGCGGAGTCGCACGCACGTCGGAGCGGTAGTGGGGCGGTGTACGGCTCTGGGTGGCTTTGGTGGAGGCGCCCCCACGGGGCAGCGCCGGTGCTCTCCTGGGCCGGCGCGGGGCTGTCACGGTGGAAGTTTGGCAGCAGCGGCGCTTCTAGATCTGGCGGTGGAGCGGAGAGGAGGTAGATCGGTACGGTGGCGTTCGTCGGACACGGTTGGGCGTGAGACGAAGGACAGGAGGAGGAGGTAAGTGACAGTGGTGGGGTTTGTTTGTTGTTGTGGTTGTTTTTTTTCTTGGTAATGGTGACTGTGGCCGCGGTGGCGCTGACCGGGGGTCACCGCAGGGTGAATGTGGCGAAGGTTTTGGTGGTGGTGCTAATGGTGTAAGGTGGCGGTCCTGGCCGGGCGCGGCCTAGGTGATGGGAGTTTTGGGTTTCCGTGGTTCTGGCGATGGCTTGGGTCACGACAGTGAGGGAAGAAGTTGATGGCGGCGTGGAGGCAAGTAGGCGGAGGTGTTGGCGGTGGCAGCGGGATGCTATGGAGGCAGAAAAGACTGATCAGAACGAGAAGCCGGGACAGTGGTGGAGGCGATAGGCCGAGATAACAACGACGCGTAGTAGAGGTCGGGTTGATGATGGCGGAGTGGTGATGGATTGGCTGGGTCTGCGGTCGGTGGCCTGGGACGGCTGTAGGATAGGATTTGATTTATTGTGTCAGGGTTGTCGACACTGCGGGGGTGGATACTCTAGTTGTAAATATGGAATAAGAGTGGAAAACGTACACGGACACGATGCACGAGTGATTGGGAATTATTTGTGGAGATGATGGATGATAAAATCAATAGGGAGTTCCCCTATATATAGGGTTGAGGACTTCTTGCTAGATAAGGATTAAGGTGCATTTAAATCCCAATAGATAATTTCGTTATAAAATTTAAGCTCAATTAATCTAATCCTATTTAAACTAGATAATGCCTCTTATTTAATTTAAAAGAATCTATTTAATAAAAAAATCTGTTTCACTTTAAATTATCATGATTTAGTAAATCTTAACTTTTTATTTTTTTATTTTTTTTATAAATCTTAACTCAAACAAGGTTTTAAAATATCTTTTTCAAAATAATAAATAATAGCATTAACTTAATTTCAAAAATACATTGAATTTAGAGTCATGTATCTAGTATGTAAAAGAATATTTATGTAAAACATTATTTTTAAATTATCAATTATATAAAAGTAAATAGCCCCCTTTTTTTAAATCAATACAGAAGATAATGAAAATAAATAATTTATTTATCACATAAAATTTGAACCTATACTTTTTCTATATAAATGAAATCCATAATAAAATATTTTTTATAAAATATGTACCTCGCTCATATTCGCACTCGATGAGCAAATACAAAAATACAAATTCGTACGCGCTGTACAATTACGAGAACTCGAACTTGCATGCGCCGTACAAATACGAAGTACTATTTATTACCATAAATAAATCGTATTAGAAATTTGTAGGGGGGTTACACAGAGTTCGGTAAGGGTAGTTTCAACACATTTTTTAATCCCCTTGATATCTGCATCCAATGTTCGAATGCAAAATTTTTGCATCCGAACTCTGCCTAATCTCATTCTCTTCTCTATTCCTTTAAAGTATTTTCTACGAGCTATACTTTCAAATCTAGCCTATACTACTCTTAGCCAAGCAAGTATAGTTTCTGTTTAATCTAGAGTTTGGTTTTGAAGAATTGTATCGGAGGCTATTTCAGAAAATGTTCCAGTTTTTAATCGCCTTCTGGAGTCGGTCGTGCACTCATTGCCAAGTACGATGTTATTGAAGTTGGTCGTGCACTTGGCCCCAAGCACGGTGTTGTAAGATTTGTAGGCACTCAGTTAAAGCTTGTGCCATAGTGGATTAACATCGAGAAGGAGTACTCGAGACTGGATTAATCCTCCATAAAGGAAACCAGTATATATCCCTATGTCACTAAGTTAGACCTTCTGAACTCTTTACCATTACTGTAACTCATTTATTATTATTTCATTTGCTCTTACTTGCTATAGTACATAAATTTTAATTGTGATATTTATCCCGCTGCACATGCACACACTCTATTCACCCCTAGACGTGCTCAATGGTCCTACACAAGAGGTTGTATAGTTTGACAGAACTTACAAAAGAACTACAGGATTTTGAAGCTCTTTTAAGCAGAATGTTCATATTTATGTTACTGAAAAGGCTTCTACTTCTAAGTTAAAAGCCGATAAGAAGAAGAATAACATTCAGAAATAAACAAATTCAGCAAAAAGGTCATGGGATCTCAAAGCGTTGTAAAAAAATCGAAAGGAAAATGTTTCAAGTATAAAAGGTCAGGACATTGGAAGAGTGACTGTCCACTTCTCAAACAAGGAAACAAAGAAGGTATATCTTATTTACTAGTAGTTGAAACATGTTTAGCTGTATTATCTACTGGCACCTGGTGTGTAGATACAGGTATAACTAATCATGTCTACAATTCATTGCAGGGATTCCAGAAAATCAGACGGCTTAGTGATGGAGAGATATGCTTGTTCATGGGTGACGCTATAAATATTGTAGCTATTGCAGTAGGAGAAGTTATTTTATCTTTTGTTAGAAATAAGTCTTTGACATTGAAACATTGTCTTTATGCACATTCACTTAGAAGGAATTTGATTTCTGTTTCTATGCTAGTTAAGGATGGATATTCAATTTATTTTAATGACAACATTATTATTAGAAAAAATAAGAAATTTATCTGTTCTGGTGTATTAGTAGATAATTTGTATGTCGTTAATCCTATTTCAGTAACAGTACAACTAATAGAAATAAATAATATGTCTTCTAACTTACATAAGAGAAAAGAACCTCCTTGTATGAACCAAACATATCTTTGGCACTTGCGATTAGGCCATATTAACCTAAAAAAGATTCAAAGACTGGTTATAAATGGACATTTAAGATCATTGGAAGTGAAGGCACTTCCAGTCTGTAAATCTTGCTTGGAAAGAAAATTGACCAAAAGGCCTTTTAAGGCAAAGGAGTATAGGGCCAAAGATGTGTTGGTATTAGTTCATTCTGATTTGTGTGGGCCCATGACTATCCAGGCTAGAGGTGGCTTTGAATATTTTATCACATTCATTGACAATTATTTAAGGTATGGATATATTTACTTGATGCACCGTAAGTCTGAGTGCTTTGAGAAATTAAAAGAGAACAAGGCTTCGATGGAGAAACGTCATAGAAAATGTATCAAGTCATTACGTTCAGATCGTGGTGGTGAGTACATTTTTGGAGAGTTTAGGGATTAGTTATTAGAAGATGGGATTACGTCTCAATTGACTGCACATGGAACACCCCAACAAAATGGTGTAACATATGGAGATGGTCAGATCAATGTGAGTTATTCGAATTTGCCAAATTTGTTTTGGGAATATGCCTTAGAGACTGTAGCTTATATTCTAAACTTGGTACTTCTAACTCAGTACCTACTACTCCCATAGAGCAATGGACCGGGCTGAAGCCTAGTCTGAAACATGTTCGGATTTGGGGTAGTCCAGCCCTTATATTGAATGGAAAAGCAGATAAATTAGAATCTCGTATAGAAGTACACTTGTTTGTAGGCTATCCAAGAGGAAAGAAGGAAGGCCTATTTTGTAGACCTAAGAATCAGAAGGTCATTATTAGCACCAATGCCCGATTCTTAGAGGAAAACTATGTGATGAACCATAAACCCATGAGTAGAGTTGTTCTAGAAGAATTAAGAGGAGAGACACTTAATACTTCAATACCAACAGTATAAGAGGAGGAACCACAAGTAACTGCACAACCTGTCACAAATGTTACACCACAACCCATAGTGCCTCATCGTAGTGGGAGGGTTGTTGAACAAAAGGACATGTTTATGTTCTTGAGAGATTCCTAGACTTTGTCCCTGAGGAACAAGACTATGATCCCTGCACCTATAATGAAGCACTACAAGATAAAGATGCTGAATCTGGGTAAAAGGCAATAAAATTGAAAATAGATAAATAGATTCTAATAAGGTCTGGAAACTTATAGAACCACCCACTGATATAAAAGTCATTGGGTGCAAGTGGGTCAATAAAAGCCTAAATATCTACTACGTTTTTTTTATGATGTAAACCCCCTAAATTTCTACTACGTTTTTTTATAAATAAATTTTGGTATTTATTTCGTATTTGTACTTTGCATACGAGTTCGCATTGTTGTATTTACGTAGCATGCGTGATTTGCGTTTCGTATTTGCTCTACGAGTGCGAATATGTGTCGAGGTACATATTTTAGAAAAAAAACATTTTTATTATAAATTTTATTTTATATAGGAAAGTACATGTTCAAACAAATGTGATAAATATTTTTATTTTTATTTTGTATAAAAGAGTTATTTTATTCGTCGTTCAAAAATAAGTAGTGATTTGAAAATTGTGGTTTATATGAAATGTATTCTAGATATTTTACGAAATTTGAAATTTGTTTATTAATATTTTTTTTATTTATAAAAGCTATTTTATGATTTAATATTTAAGTATTTATCGGGATTTTTGAAATTAATTATTACTATATTTATTTAATTATAAAAATAATATTCGAGATTTTGTTTATTTTAATATTTGATTAAATATGATAATTTAAATTAGAAAAGATTTTATTTGAATTTGAATTAAATAAAGGTTTTATCTATGTTGGATTTGGATTTGAACGATTAAAGTTTAAATCGAATTAAATTTAATATGATATTATCTATGGGGGAAATTAAATCCTCCCAATCCTTATCCTAATGGGATGCCCACCTCCTATAAAAGGAGAGGTACTTGCCCTCTCTTTCTTCCATGAATTTTCACAACCATCCAAGTATCGTGCATCATGTCCATGCCAATTTCCATCCACTATAACTTCTCCATTACAAATACATTATTCCGTCCATTCCGAAAATCCCAGACGTCCACCCAGCCGTGTCGGACACAATCGATACGACAACTCAATCCTAAACCTAACCCCGTCGCTCAGCCGACGAAGTTGCCGTCATCGTTTGTCACCGCCGATCCACCACAGCCCCGTATCTATCTATGGCCTCGACAGAACCCAGCCTCCATGCCACCTCTCCTGACGTTACCCGCCACCATCCCAACACCCGTCATCACAGTCATCCTCCACCATCACCGTATCCTCCCCTCGCCTCACCACTGGGACACCACCGCCCTCCACTCTTCCTCCTGGCCGTTCGCCATCTCTACCTTGTCGCCACCCGTACTCGACCGAATTCAACCCATCACCGCCGCCATCATCTTGGTCGCCTGCACCAAGCCCAGCCCCTAGCGGCAATAACACAGTCCCCGTCTCCGGCCAAATCCCTAAACTCTACCCCGGCCAAATCATCACCACTACCAAAAACCCACAAGACACTAGAAGAAGAAGGAAAAGGAAAACCCTAACCTGACTGACCGATCAACCGTGCCACCACGAGCTCCGTATTTGCCATTGATTGTAAAAGTACAGAACAATTATATAGGATGACTGAACTTAGACTCACAATACAAACTCGCTCGTACAAAAAAAACCTAGGGAAGAAAACCTAGGTACAGCAATCTAGGTACAATTGTTTATTTTTGATTCTGGGGTGACATTAGAGGCTCGAAAAAGCGATGGCAGCTCTGCCTTACTCCTTGGACGATCTGACGTAGCCTTGGCTCTGATGAAGAAATAATCTCGAAACGTGTGGGGAGACTCTTCTGTGCGTACCTTTTTCTCTCTGTATGTCCTGACTTCCTCTCTTTGCAAGGGAATGGCACCTTGCTATTTATATGAGTGGGGTGTGATCATTAGGGTTTGCAATGATTGCCCCTTGAAAAGTCGGTGGTCAATAATCTGGACCATTAATCTTGATTGTATCACATCTGGGCAATTAATTTTTGATTGCGCCAAATCCGTATGGGCAATTAATGCTGATTGCAATAAATCTTCATAATTTGTCATGACAAGATCGGATCTCCCGCCACGTGTTAAATTTGCTTAATTACAACAAATCTGATTTGATTTGAGTAATTATGATGATTATAACAAGTCTGGGTTGTTATGATTTGCTAGCAGCCATAACTCCGAGGGGATAAGACCACCATGTGCCTCAACTATCATAAGGATCGCCACGTTTCTCAACTGTCATAAGGGCAGCCACGTGTTTCAACTGTCGTGAGTGGGACATCCTGACAAAGTTGTATGAATGCGATCTCTAAATGAACCGCATATGGGTGGCCCCCACACTCCTAGTCGCATGAAGGTAGCAGCCGCATAAGTATGGCCTCCGAAAATCTGAGCCGCATGAGGATGGCTTTCTCAGGATTTGAACCGTATGAGGCTGGCCATGTGTCAAGGCAGCATGGACGTGGCCTCTCAATATTTGAACCGTATGGAGATGGTCCCCATGATCCGAGCCGCATGAGAGTAGCGGCCGCATAAGGGTGGCCTCTCGGGATTCGAGCCGCATGAAGGTGGCCCCCATGACCTGAGCCACATGAGGGCAGCAGTCGCATGGAGGTGGCCTCATAGGGTGGATCCCACAATTTGAGCCACATGAGAGTGTCAGCCGCATGGGGGTGGCCTCCATCTGAACCACATGCGGCTGGCCACGTGTCAAAGTTGTATGGAAGACGTTGGGATTTGATGGATTTGTGCCAGCTATAGAGATTTTCTTCGTTTCCCTAGGAGCACGCCTTCATGTCAGGGTCATCATTGGAGCTTTATGTCAGAGCTGTCAGCTCTACTTTATGTCAGAGCCGTCTTGTTGTGTCAGAGTATTAAATGAGGCCGCTGCTTGATGGCCAGCTGTACGTGGCGAGCTGCATAGGGCCACGTGGCATTGAATGTGGCTGCTGTATAGAACCGTATGGAGCTAGGGGGTTTCTGAGCCGCATGAAGCTCTAATGAACTTTTGAGCCACATGAAGCTCTCATAGTCTCGAGCTGCATAGGATTTTCTGTTTATTTCCATGCGTCTATAAGACCCCCTTCAAAGTTTTCAGTTTGAAAAATTAAAACACTTTGAATGAGAAGCATGACTAAGTTCACTTAAGCTCTCCTGGCCGCATAAGATATTCTGGCCGCATGGATGTCTTAGCCGCATGGTTTTCCTGGCCGCATGGACTGTCTGGTCGCATGGACCGCTCTAGCCGCATAGACTGTCTAACCGTATAGACCGCTCTGGCCGCATGGGTCGCTTCTGGCCGTATATTGTCCTTTCTGCCACATAGGCGGCATTAATTGCTCTTGATTTGATTTGATTTGGAGCTATCTTTTGGGGGAAATCCCAAGAGTCGGTTCATTAAATATTTAGATTTTGTGCTTTGATGAATCTCCTTTATGAGAGGGGACGAAATCCTAGGAGTCGGTTTTGCCTGCAACACGCGACCCGAAGCGTTCATCGATCCACATGTCTCCCCTTTGGCCTCCTATAAATAAGAGTTTTTTAGAGAAAGAAACTCTTTACTCTCTTCCTCAATTCAAGTTCTCCTTGCCCTAACTGTCGTCCTCTTTTTCTTCTTCTTCGATCAACGATAGCCCCGAAAGTTTCCAAGACTGCGGCGAAGGGTAAGGGAGTGGCCTTTGCGTCGGCCGCGGCGCCTGAAGTCCACCCTGACGTCCACTCCACCATTGCTGGTAAGGACTTTGGGAGGATCGTATGCTTCGAAAACCCTAACAATTTTGGCTCTGTTGCATGTTTTATGCACAAGCCTTTAAACTGTTCACTTGTGTGTGCCACATGTACGTCACATGGCCGAGCCGCATGGAGGGTATATCCCATGTCCGAGCCGCATGGGAGTTGTCTAGTGGCCGTATAAACGCTTCACAAACTGGACCGCATAATGACCCGGCGAACAGAGCCGCATAAGTTCCTCTGAATCGAACCGCATGAAGCCCCCTTCAAACAGGGCCGCATAAGCTCATCTGGACTGGGCCGCATAATGCCCTGCTAAACAGAACTGCATAAGCTCACGCTAAACAGAACCGCATCAGCTCGTCTGGACTGGGTCGCATGAGGCTGTACTGAACCGGGCCGCATAATGCTCCGCTAAGCAGAACCGCATAAGCTCGTCTGGACTGGGCTGCATGAGGCTGTGCTGAACCGGGCCGCATAAGCTCCTCTGAATTGGGCCGCATAATGCTCAGCTAAGCAGAACCGCATAAGCTCACTTTAAACAGAACCGCATAAGTCGCACTAAACAGAGCCATATAAGCTTACGCTAATTAGTGTCGCATGAGCTCATGTTCAAACAGAACCGCATAAGCCTATGTTCAAACAGAGCCACATATGCCTAAAAACATCTAAGTGGTTTTGTTTTAGCCATCTCCTGACTAGTTTCTTTTGTCCTTTTTCAGTGAACCTGCCAGTCATTCCAGCGGGAGAGCCCCTGGTGGGTTCGGCCCAATCTGCTGTGGGTGTGCCATTCGACTACTTAGTCCAATATATGACGAACCAGCTTCCTACAGACGAGCCTTTGGAGAGGCTGAATGCTATCAAGAACCAACCCTTCTACTTTCTCTGCGCTATGATGAACTCGGGGAAATTGGAGGGGAAATACCTGAAGCCGGCGTTCTTCTTCGGGGATGCTTTGGCTGTAAAGAACCCTCGAGTGCTTGATATATCCGAGAGTTGGGACTTTACTCTTGACGGGGTGGAGATCCATATCCCTCCGATAGAGCGTCATTTTTTTCTGTCATGGTTCAACATGTTACCGCTGGACAGAAAGATGGTGGACTCCTTGACCCCAAGTAAATCGGGAATCATTGTGGGTAATATCCATTACAACCAGAATTTGGGGTCGGCATATGCGGGAAGGGAACAGGTTAGTCGGTATGTGATAGGACTGGCCCTGGGTACCTTTATAAATGTATCGGGTCCCAACTTCACATTCTCTCAAGCTGATACCTTCTTGAACCAGCTTGCTCGAAAAGGATCTTATCCCGTCGGACGGTTAGCGCTGCTGAACTGGATAAACCTCATCCCTGCGTGGGCAAACTTGACCACGTGGATTCTGCGGAGGTATGAGATTCCCCTACGTAAGATCGGCCTCTATCACGCCATTCGGGGCACCTGTCACGGTCTACCCATAAATAAGTCGTTGTTCATGGCTCTTCTAGAGATGTACAACCGGCAGACGGGAACCTTCTTCACACTGGAAGGGGAGCTGGGACTCGCTTTCCACGAGATGCACATCATTTCCAAGCTGTCCTAGAAGGAAGAAGTCTTTGAAGTGTATACCCCTACGAGCGAAGAGCTCGAGGGTCTGGATCGGCAGTTCCCGGGCTTTGTTGCCGTATATCGGGAATTGTTATGCCATCACAGCACTTGTCACCAGACGGCCATCAAGGAGGATGGAAGCTCGGAAGGGAGCATTCCTCATACCAGGTCCTGGGTCTCATACCTTTTTACCCTTGGTGCCTCAGGCCGGCTTTCTTCCCGAGATCCTCAAATCCCGGAGGAGGTACAAAACCTGGCATCGACTGCCAAGAGATCGAGGTCCACGGGCGACATATTTGGGAGCCGAACTGACTCCTTCAGTTATTTTTATCTTGGTACTCAGCAACTGTCAGAGAAGGCACTCTTGGCAGGATTCTTGATGGTGTGGCTACATAACTACGTGGTCTCAGGAGGGACAGGTTCCATTGAGAGGATTAGCCGCCACTTTATCCTTCCCGCCGTAAAGCTCGTCTTTGGAGTCAGACTGGCCCTTCTTTCGTCCATGGTGTGCAGTATACACCACGGCCTTTGCACCTTTTCATCCAAGGTCATTGCCCATGACCCGGCAATAGATTTTGAGCGCATAGAGCTGCCATACCATTATTTGATGGGGTAGCTGTTAATGCACTGTCGGTCTTTGATGAGGCCTGGAGCAGAAGACGGTGTCACGGCTGATGATACTTTCATTTTTCAATACCATCATCAGCCCTGGTCGTGCAGCACTATGCCAGCTTGTCGGAAGGCGCTAGCGAGAGTGGACGGATACGACTTTTTTGTGTCTGTTCCTCGTTTTATCGCTGAAGAAGTGAGGGGCGTACATATTGATGGTACCGGCCCTCCTCACCTCCTTTCTGAGAAGATGCTTCTTTGGTTGCGTAATATCCGTCCCGCATACCTAGTATATCATAATCGCAATAACGTCTACCTGGAGCCCTACTTGCCCAGCAGGTTCTCCCGCCAGTTCGGGTATAGCCAGCTATTCTTCAACAGTCCCGGCTCTTGCCTGGGCTTTGAAGATAGTGTCATGGACGGTATCAGGGCATGGCATTATTATGATACGGTTCATACCCGAACCAGTTTCTCAGTTCCTGATACTGAGGTACCAGGAGAGATTTTGTACATGGCGGCCCTATACCATGTTACGGCGAGCAAGCCTCCCGTTGATTTTGACCCGGGTACCAGTTTTATTGTTGGTACTAGCTTAGCGGAGAAGCCCAAGGGGTCTAAGACGAGGAAGAGGAGGGCGAACACGGTTCCTGTGCCTGACTCAGAATCCACAACTTCGGACGAAGAGGATAAAGAGCACGATGCTGATAATTCTCTCCCTCCTGCGGAAGAGGTGATGGCGGATCAGTCGTCTGTCGTGCTAGATAAGATGGTGACAGATCAGCTGCCTGCTGTGCCAAATGAGGTGATGGCGGATCAGCCGCCTGTTACGCCCGGCCTTTCACGTAAGCGAGGCAGGCGTGAGTCTATTGGTGGTGTAACCTTCTCTGTGAAGCAGACTACGGTAAGACGCCGTGGGCTGCACATTAAGGAGAGAGGCGAGGGTGATGATGCTGTTTCAGAGGTGAGTTAAATTGCGATCATCTCCATCTTTAGCCCTTTCTCTTTTTGAACTATGATCTAATCATTTTCTCTTCCCTGTAGCCGTTAGAAGAGTCAGACTCTCGAGAACCTATCGCGCTTTCTGAAATCGATCCGGCCCTGAGCACTTTGATTAATGACATGTGTGCCAAAATTATTTCAGCGGCGGCTGAGGGATCTCATGTTGCTGAGATCTCAATCCAAGGCGACGGGGGCTCTGCTAGACCTGTCCCCGAAACTGCTGAATTTCGGCAGGGTGACGTTGACCTAGCCGTATCTCCTTCCGGAGCGGCTGAGGCAGAGGAGCTAGCTTAATTTGGCTTAAAAGTCTATGGCGAGGGGACTATGGCTGATTTGAGCGAACCTCAGCCACCACAACCCTCCCCTGGTAAGATAAGCCAGATCTTGACTAGTGAGGAGGCTCATTTGCTCTATCATCACATCCTTCGGGTTAGCTTGATTGATGGTTGCTCTGGACATACAGGTCCTGCCTCTTCACTGCCAATGATGGACATCGTCCGGGTAGGCTCTGCTAGCAGGGATCTGGTTGGGAGTTTGCTCCCTCCCTTTCCAACTTGTACTGAGGGGCCTTCTGCTGGATCAAGCTCGAGAGATCAGATGGCGGTACAGCCGGGGCGAGGAACAATGGTCTCTGCGTCCTCCTCTGCTCATGTGGCTTCGGGGGTCAACCTTTCCGCCTTGCCGAGTATCCAGGTTCTTCGGGCCACGGAGGAGGAGTTAGCCGCTATCCAAACATCTTTTTGCTCGAAATTTGTCTCCCTGGTGGCAGGGGTAGCAAGTTCTGGTGCGTCTTCTTCGACACTGCCAGCTATACTTCCTTTGACGTCGTCCTCTACGGAAGTTTTGGATGAGGCATCACAGGATGTGGTTGACAGTTTCTACCGCCACTTGAAGAGAGGGGTCGAAGCTGCGGTGGAATGAAGGACCCCATTTGCCTTGTTCCGACAATGTGCTTATGGTTAAATTGAGATTCTTAAAACCCTCCCTGGTAGGGCGGGGATAGTCGCGCTTCTGGAGCCTAAATTGCTAGAGGCTGATCAGCTCGTGGCCCTGTTTCTCGTACTGCGGCAAGCTGATCTGTCTGCAGCCATAGAGCAAGAGCGTGACTTCCTCACCATTGTACTGGAGGTAAGGGCTATACGAGATAAGTCTAAGCCGGTTATAATGAAGGACCTCGGCGACCTATCTCTCTAGTATGACCAGCTGAGCCACCGGAGCGAGGATTGCATGGCTCGGGAAGCGGCTGCCTCCCGCGGAATAGTCGATATAAGAGAGCAGATCCTCGAGCTCCAGAGAAAACTGGTTTTCTTGGAATCTGAGCTCGAAGCCTCCCATGCAGATAAAGAGCTGATCGTTCAGGAGGCCGAAAGGGTCACTCGAGCTTCTGCTAGCCTGGAGCATGCTTTGAAGAAGCTTGAGGATGGTTGGCAGGCTCATGCGCACGTGGAAGATGTGGAGCGGCTAACTCTTGAGGCCGAGCGCCGGGCCAAGCAGACGTTTGAGCGGTCGACTGTCTTGTTGAGGGACCGTCTCATGGAATTATGTATCGCCGAATCATAGTCGGCTTTGTCCTTCTTTTGTTTATGTTTTTTTCTTTTTCTTGAGAGGGACATGGTTCCAGGATATGTAGTACCTTTGACTTACAAATAAAGAGTATGTTTTATTTTACCCTTCATTTGTTTTGCTTATTGCATTCGTGGTGTTTGCCCCAATAGGGGACTGTTTGTGGACTTGTTACCCTTGGCATACCTTGGTTTTGGGTACGGATAACAAGTTTGATGGGGATACTTAGAACAATTCCACAGTAAGATGGCCGTAGACGTTCCTGGTATCGGAAGAAAGAATGCCATGGAGCAGATGGGCTCACGGGGTATGATAAAAAATGAGGGGCATGTACTTAGTACAGCATTTTGTGGTCACAGAGGACATTTGTGGTCAACAGAGGACATTTGTGGGCCTATTATCCTTGGCGTACTCCGATCTTGGGTACGGATAATAAGTCGAGAGAAAATCCAACATACTTACTCAGAGGTAATAAGGACGTAGTAAATATGAGGGTTTCTTCGATGGAGCCTTCCCACTCAGAGGTAATGAGGACATGGCAGGAGTGGGCTCCATGAAGGGGTACATAGAACAACTCAGAGGTAATGAGGACATGGAAGTTCTTCGTGAGGGGCAATTTGTTTTTGATGTAAGGGAAACAACTCAGAGGTAACATCGACGTGGTTGTTTCAGAAAATTTGTGGATCTGTTATCATGTTTATGCACTGAAAGTGCGGGTATTGGATCATTAGGAGTGAGCTCTTTTAGGAGCAAAGTTCAGAGGTATGATCATACATGACTTACTACCTAAAAGATGCGATATAGATTCATCTGTAGTGATCAGAATATAAGTTCAGCGGTACCTGCAGGTACGTAACTAATCATTCTGGGAAATTTGGAGTCAGGGTGTGAGTTCAGCGGTACCAGGGGGTACATAACAAAACATTCTGAGAAATTTGGAGTCAGAGTGTGAGTTCAACGGTACCAGAGGGTACATAACTCAACACCTTAGGAAATTTGGAGGATGTTATTTTAGACATAATACTTCTTTAGGAACTTGCCATTGATGGACAATATGAGCAAGTCTCTATTTTGTTTTGCGAGGCAGTAAGCACCATTGGAGAATATAGCCTCGATGATGAATCGGCCTTCCCACTTTGGCTGGAATTTGTCGACGGTTTTGTGAGTCATAACCATCGGCCTCCGCACTGCCAGAACGAGATCGCCCACTTGGAATGTTCTGATTTTTATCTTCTTGTTGAAAGCTCCCGAGATACGTGCTTGGTATAGCTCGATTTGTTGTTGATCTAACAGACGCTTCTCATCTAGGATCTCCAACTCTTGTAGTCGGCGATGATGAATATCATCTGTTGTTAATCTGTAGGTGAGGGCGACACGGAGCGAGGAGATTTAAGTCTCTCGTGGGAGAACTGCCTCACTCCCATACACCATAGAGAATGGTGTGTTCCCAGTGGCCGTTTGTATTGTAGTACGGTATGCCCATAAGCATTCGCCAAGCTTTTTATTCCAGTCGCGTTTGTTGGAAGACACGAACTTCTTGAGCAGCTTGATTATAGTTTTATTGAATGCTTCTGCCAACCCATTCGCTGCGAGATTATATAGCGTTGAAGCAACATTCTGATTCGGTGTTTGTCGCAGAACCGATAAAAGACGTGGCTTGCGAACTGTGGACCGTTGTCATGGATGATCCTTCAGGAAAGTCCATAGCGGTAGATTACATGATGCTTGAGGAAGCTGATCACGTTTGATATCTTCACTTCTGTGAGCGAAACAGCTTTCGCCCATTTGGAAAAGTAATCTGTGATTGCGAGTATGAAGCGATGTCCTCGGGATGAAAGTGGGGTGATTGGACCAATGATATCCATTCCCTAGCTTCGAATGGCCAGGATGCCACCGTTAGATATAGAAACTCGGATAGTTGATGGATAAAATATGTGTGGACTTGACAGGCTTTGCACTTTCGTGCATAATCTATTGCATCCGCAACCATCGTGGGCCAGTAATAGCCCATTCGACGAAGGCGGTCTTACAATTTCGGGCCAGGCTGATGGGCCCGACAGACGCCGTCGTGAGCTTCACATACAGCTTCTTTGGCTTCTATATTTGACATACATCGAAGCAGTAATGCATCGTACGATCGCCGAAACAACATTTTCGTCTTTGTATCGTAGAAGAATCTGAGGAAACGTCTTCTGATAGAAGTGGCTTCCTTTGGATTCTCTTACAGGATGTCATAGACTACGAAGTCAATGAATGGCTGTCTCCAGTCTGATGCTTCGTCGACCGCCAGAGTGGAGTAACTCTCAACACGTTGAACATTATTCTTGGGGCAGACCAATTCACGACCTATTATGTCAACCAGATGGTGAGCATAATTCGGGACTGCTAAGGAAGCGGCAAGTCCTGCTAGGGCATCGGCTTCAATGTTCTGGAGCCTGGGAACGTGTTCTATGAAGAACCCTTCCAAGGACGAGATGATGTCCATTGATATTTGGTGATAGGGGATCATGTCTTCATGGCAAACCTCGTATGAGCCCCGAATCTGGTTGACGATTAGCTGCGAATCGTTATATGCTTCTAGATACTCTATCCCCAGCTCCTTTATGAGTCAGAGGCTAATGACTAAAGTGTTGTAATCGGTCACATTGTTTGAACAGGGCTCCATGAGGGAGTAGGCCCGATTGATCACCAGCCCGGAGGGAGAGATCAGCACCACTCCAACTCCAGCGACGGTGTTGCCCTTGGGCCCAGTTTTGGAAGCACCGTCGAAGAACATTCGCCATATGGCATCATGAGAGGCCATATTTGAATTGGCGACCTTATCTGGAATCTCTTCGTCTATCCTGGTTGACTCCGAACCTGGATGAGCTGCTAAAAAGTCTGCCAGAGCTTAACCTTTAACAGCCTTCTGCGGGACGAAGATAATATGGTAGGGAGACAGTAATATTGCCCAGGTAGCGAGGCGAGAGCTGAGTGCGCCTGGCTTAGTCATGAGGACCCTGACGGGGTTAACTCTTGATACGACATGGATGGTTTGTCCCGTGATGTAGTGTCGCATCTTCTGAATGGCGAACACTAAAGCAAGGCATTCTTTTTCTACGGCAGCGTATCGATGCTCCGACCCCATCATCATTCGGCTGAGGTAATATATAGCTTGCTCATGGCCTGCGTCATTGTTTTATGCTAGTAGAGCACCGAGAGAATGCTCCATAGCTCGCACATAGAGCAGGAATGGTTTTCCAGTAACTGGAGCCACCAGGACTCGAGGGTTCGTCAGATATTCCTTGATGCTGTCAAAGGTGTGTTGGCATTCTTTATCCCATACGAATGAAATGCCCTTTTTCATGAGGTGGATGAATGGCTGACATCGTCCGGAAAGGTTGGAGATAAACCTCTTGATGTAGGCCAGCCTTCCTTGAAGGCCTCAGAGTTCACGGAGATTTTTCGGGGGACCCATCACCATGATTGCCTTGTCTTCTCAGGGACTATGTGGATACCCTGGGAAGTAATGATAAAATCCAAGAACTTCCCGCTGGATATGCCCAAGAAGGATTTTGTGGGATTTATCTTCAAATTGTGCGCTCGTATCAGGTCGAACACTGTCCTCAGATCATGCAGATGATCTTTCTTAGAGCGGCTTTTGACGACGATGTCGTCGACGTAGCATTCCACTGTCTTGCGTAGGTGGTCTCTGAATATGATGCTCATAGCTCTTTGATAGGTGGAGCCAACATTCTTTAAACCGAAAGGCATGACTGTGTAGCAGTATGTGCCAATTGGTGTTCGGAATGATGTATGCTTTTCATCGTCAGAGAACATCTTGATTTGGTTATACCCGAAGAAACCATCCATGAATGACATACGCTCGAAGCTGCAGGTGTTGTCAATCATGATGTCTGTGATAGGGAGAGAAAATTCATCTTTAGAACATGCCTCGTTCAGATTGCGAAAGTCGATGCAGATTCAAATCTTTTCGTTCTTCTTGAGGACTGGTACTATATTAGCTACCCAATCTGGATGTTGTTCCTTGCGGATGAAGCCGCTAACTATCAATTTGTTGACCTCAGCTTCAATGGCATTCATGATGTCGGGACGGAACCGTCGTTGCTGTTGTTTGACTGGTTTTACGTCCGGCCGAATATTGAGTTTATGAAGTGCAACCTCTGGGTTTAGTCCTCGCATGTCTTCGTAGCTCCAGGCGAATACGTCGATGTATTCTCTGACGAGTTGTAATAGCGATTCTCGCTCTTTATCTGTCAGATTCTTGCTGACGAAGATGGGCTTTGGAGAGGACTCATCACCGAGATCAACTTGCACAACCTCATCTTCGGTGGAAGGCTCTCTTTGTTCGAACCGCTTCTCCCATTGCGCATCTAGCTGTTGCGTCCATGGCTCTAACTCAAGAAGTTCAGGAATGTTTTTATCTTCTTCGTAGGCGTCGACAAATGCCATATTGACGGACAAGACTTGCCTGAACACGTCCCCGATGCTAACATCTGAATCGGAGGTGGGTTATCCGGTTGAGTGTGAATGCCAATCGTATTCCTCGTCTGAGCTTTCAAGGGTCGTTGCAGGTGTAACATAACCTAGCCCACATTTGGTTCTGTTGTAGTAATCTTGTGGTTTCCCTGTCGGGACTGACAACTGTAAGGGTAGCCGTCGTCCAGTACCGTAGTTCAAGCCTGGTGTAGTTTCCAGATCGTACCCCTATTTTTGTATGAGGTACTTGGATCGGGAACTATACAAATAAAGGGGCAGTCTCCCGGTGTCGGATTCGAGATCAACTTCTTCTATCCTGAAGGGTTGTGGATCATTCTTCCGGCCGAAGATGATCGGATGATCCCCTCCCTTGACTATATGGTAAGCGTCTTCCACTGGAGTAAGTTGGTTTGCGGTGTAGACATTTGTCACCTGTGTGTGCAGGTGGGTGCCTATACCGTATTCCATAGCATATGTTGTACAAAGCTTATTAAGCTCGAGGTAGTTCAAAGATAGCCCTGTATTGATGAAATAAGGTATCTTTTCCAGTAGGATTATATCATCTGCGGATGGAACATTATTGTGAGCAGTCACATACTTGGCCAGCTCTGTCTCTTCTTCAACCACCCCCTGTGTAGCTTGGGAGGATGATTTGGACAGCTTAATCATCAGGGGCTCCATGGGTGGAGCAGAACGTGGAGTTGTTGGCATACTGGCCACCCCCATTTTAGTGCTTGGTGCTGGACGGGGAGTTGTTGGCTGGCTAGCAGTCCTCGGCTTAGGGTTCGGCTGCCGATTTATTCGGGAAAGATGAATCATCATCGGCTTGATAGAGGGATTGAGCTCCTCTATTTGTTGCGGACTCACTCTAGGCAGCCTGATTGTCAGTGGCTCTGTCGTGGGTCTTGGCGCTTGGCCAGACCTTGGCAGTCGGATTATCATCTGCTCCTCCTGTGCGGAGAGGCTGATTGCGTCCTTACGCAGAGTGGCCGTAAGGGGCACGGTTTTGCCAGGTTTACGGGCATGGAGGTGGATCGTTAGAGGTCCTTCCGATCCAGTTGTCGCCTCAGCTGGAGCTCAAGTATATTCTTCGACAAGGTGCCTTTTTGACTTCTCGTACAAGCATGAGTCGGAGTAGTAAGATTCAACCCATTTAAAAGGATCAATGTCGGCAAATTCTGTCCTCACGAAGCCATACTTATCGACGTACTTGAAGCATTGGTGCAGTGTGGAAAGCACGATCATGTAATCATGTAGCCAAAGACGCCCCAGGAGAATATTGTAGGAAGTATTTGCATCTATGACATAACAGGTCGCTTCTGATTGAAGATCGCCGATTTGGCATTTCAGACGAATCTTTCCGATCAGATAGCTTCTGCCTGAGTTAAAACCGCTAATGGCGGTGCTTGTCGGTGTCAGACGATGCATTAGGATGTACAGATGGTGTAGCAGGCTCTTCAGGATGATGCTTATGGAAGAACCGGGATCAATGTGCATCCGATCCACCTTGATATCGCCAATATATCCAGTATAATACAGAGGGCGATCATGCAGGTTGGTCTTGATAAGCATATCCTGCGGAGTGAAGACAATGTTGGGCATTGCACCCGTGCAAGCGCTGTCTTGAAGATCTGCAGTCGAGCCCTCCCCAGAGAGATTGGACTGGGCCAGATATGCATCGACATTCTGGAGTGCGTCACTCAGTGCGATGCGAACATCTTTAGAGAGTCTCAGGAGCTCGTATAGTGATAATTTGGCCGGTGTGTTGGCCAATTGTGCCAAGATGTCGAAGTTGTAGGGCCTCTCCAGCCCTTGAGGCATCTCTCTTCGGAGCGATTTGTCAAAGCGAGTCTCTTTCGGCCTAGGCTTGTCGATCGTCGAAGGCTCAGAAGGTCCTGGGGCATCAGCAGCTGTCGGCTGATGATCTTCAGCCGAGTTACCCGGTGGAGGTTGGGTTTGTGCGTCGGATCGGGTAACAACAGCAGTAGCTTCTTCGACCTCTGCCGAGATTGTGCGACATGATTTAACTTTCCTACTATTTTTCTTGTTGGTGGCGGGTGGTGCGGACTGAGTTACTACCGGTACCAGATCCGGATGGACCCACATGACCTCCCCTCGTGATATGGTAGGGGGCACTAGACCAGCAGCCTGGTCACGGGAAGGTGAAAGGTTAGTGACTTCCATTCTTGCCCTGGGGACGGGCACTACTCCATCTTGAGTCTTTGTCGGAGGAAAGCTGCCAAATTGTACTGACACCATGTTGGCTGCTACGGTCGCCTCTTCGAAATTAATGGCCAAGGCCTTAGAATCGATAAGATGCTGGATGTATCGCTTCAGTTGGTAGCAGTCTTGTGTAGCATGGTGGACATAGCGATGATAGTGGCAGTACTTGGGGCCTTCCATCTCTGCAGGACGAGGTTCACGTCTTGGAGGAGGGAGCTGGATTCGACCTCCTTGTATGAGCATGTCCAAGATGGGCTTAACATGGCCGTCTTCGAAGGAGTAGGTCATCTGAGGCCACTGCTTCTCTGCCGGCTTCGATTCAGGCTTCGGAGCTGTGTCGGCCACCATAGCATGTTTGCCCTTGTTGTCTCGATTGTTGGAGGGGTTACCACCATTACTGCTGTTAGTGTTAGGACGTTTTCCCTTATCCTCTCCTTCTGAGACGTGTAATACCAGTTGGCGAGCTTTTTTCAATTTATCTTCTGCGCTAGTGGCGCTGATAATGAAAGTCTTCCAATCCTTAAACTAACTTTCACCCATCCAGAGGCTGATTATGGGAAGCAGTCTCTTTTGGCAAATTTCAATCAAGGAGGAATCGGGGTTACCGAAAGGCAACTTCATTGCGGTTTGACGAAATCGTTCGATATAGTTCCTTGTCAGCTCTTTTTCTCCTTGGACAACATCCATGAGGGTGGACATCGTCACGTCTTGTCCTACTTCGTAGAACCTTTCCAGAAACATATGTTTGAAGCCGGCGAAGGAATGGATGTAGTTGTCCGGTAAGTTGTGGTACCAGTCAAAGACGACTCCTTCCAACGCTCCAATGAACAGCCGGTGAGAATGGCGTCGTCATGAGACAGATGGTCGGTTGTGACTTCGAAGTAGGTGATGTACCTGCTTACAGATGTCTTTCCATCATACGGATTGATGTTGAATGGTTTATATCTTGGTGGGAAGGGCACATCTCTCCATGCAACAGGAAACGGTTGTTGTATCCTGAGGTCCTGGGAGTCTTCTCGGGCGTGGAACATGGCACGGAGCTTCTGGACCTCTTCTTGCCTCCCTAGCCTCATCTGCAGCGGTGGAAGCCGATATTTCAGGAGGATTATCACCCGGGTTTGGTACGGCTGAGTTTGAGTCCGTATTGACCGTGGGTCCTACGTTTGTTTGGCCAGGTGTTATTCCTTACAGAGTTGGAAGGGCCGCTTTGATCTCATCCATAGATTTGACCAAGGTAAGAAGTATGGCTTCCAGAGTGTCGATGCGTTGGCGATCACTAGGACCATCTTGGTTGCTGTCCGTCGTGAACACCGTTCTTACATGAGGAGATATGGAAGGAACGGTGGAGGACGCGCCCTCGGACTCATACACTTGTGTAGAGAAGTCGTCAGGATATGTGGGAATATTCTCCTCTAGTTCAGACTCAGAAGGAGTGGTACCCCCAGCTTCAGAGCTTGCCTCGTCTTGAGAGTTGTGGACGTCCTCGTGGACGTCGAAACCTGTTACATCTGTTGGGGGAATTGTTTCCCCCGGATTATCTTCTTGGAATATTGGATTGTCGTAGATGTTTGGAGGAGTGCTACCCCCGGCTCCAGTGCCTCCCAGAGATGTGGATGACGAACTTCCAAGTGTGGCAAATTTCGTCTTTGAGCGAGTACCCTGAAAAACTCCTCCCGTATCAGTCGTGGACGACCGCTTAGATGAGAGTTTTTTGGTTGAGATTTTCGGGCCAGAGATATTTATTTTCTTCCCTCTCCCGCTGCCAGGGATCTTGTGAGCAGAATTGTAGGAGGCGACAAGAAGCGCCTCGTCTTCCGAGCTTGGTTGTTGCAGTCGTTGGAAGACGGATCATCGCTTCTCTTGTGTGGCCGCCTTGCTGCAGCAGCAGTTGACAATGACTTGAGTGCAGTAATTCCCAGGAAAGGACTTTCTGCACACCAAGTTTTTATCTCTTTCCTTGCATTTGTGAAGAATCACGATGCGCAAGTCACTCGCTTTGTGGGCCCGGGAGTCCTGAGCACATGAGTGTATTGGCATCCTGCCAGCTCCCTGATGTGGGGGTAATACGAGTACTTGTTCCTGATCATTATTGGGAGATCCTTGATAACTATTCCGCTCGTGGGCCGCCGAGGGCTGGACACGGATAGTTTTATACAACTTTCTATCAGGGGCCCGCGTAATAGTCAGCGGGACGCCCTGATAGTCAGAAGTTGGGACAGCAGTCTGAGCTCAACGAGCCCACGCTGCCTGAGACTTCTTTCTTCTAGCACGTGAGGGTACATAGTAGGAAGGGTCCACAGAGACTGGCATATGAGAGTATCTGGGATCAGGTTCACCTGAGAGGCGGTCGAAGACCGAACCTGAGCCGTATGAAGAAGATTGCCTACGGTTGAGATGTTCAGCCGCATAGACTGTCTGCATGCGGCTGGCATTTGTGGCCGCATAAGCAGCCCACATACGGCTGGCGGTTTGCATGCAGCTGGGAGTTGTAGTGGCCGCGTGGGCCTCTTTCATGCGGCTTGAAGTCATATTGGCCGCATGAGCATCCTTCATACGGCTGGCAGTACTGGCCGTATGAGCTTTCTGTCTGCGGCTGGCTTTTGTGGCCGCATGAATCTTCATGCGGCTAGCGCCCTTCTGCGGCTTTTTTCTGGACCGTATAGAGTTACCATTTGCCCCTGCAAGTCCAGCATCATAGTGTTTTCCTCTGCCGGACTTGGGGACAGCAGAGTCCTCTATGGTCTGAAGTGGGACGTCTTGGGCAACAGAGAGTACTCCTTCGAGAGCTTGGGGAGGAGCGAATGATTTGGGCCTCCACTCCCTACGGGTCTTCTTCGTGCGGGCTCACGGCTGGACCGGGCCAGCGCTCCCGTCGGAGAACATTTCTTCAAATGCCTACTGGTCGAACCGGGCGACCAGTATTTGTTGAGTGGAGCCAAGTTTGGCTGCGTCCGATGGCGTCACCAACTCCTCAGCCATGGAGAAGTTAGTCCCCAGCAGGGTCGCCATCGTGTTTGCCATTGATTATAAAAGTACAGAACAATTATATAGGAGGACTGAACTTAGACTCATAATACAAACTCGCTCGTACAAAGAAAGCCTAGGGACGAAAACCTAGGTACAGCAATCTAGGTATATTTGTTTATTTTTTATTCTGGGGGGTGACGGTAGAGGCTCGAAAAAGCGACAGCAGCTTTGCCTTACTCCTTGGACGATCGGGCGTAGCCTTGGCTCTGATGAAGAAATGCTCTCGGAACGTGTGGGGAGACTCTTCTGTGCGTGCCTTTTTCTCTCTGTATGTCCTGACTTCCTCTCTTTGTAAGGGAATGGCACCTTTCTATTTATAGGAGTGAATTGTGATCATTAGGGTTTGCAATGATTGCCCCTTGAAAAGTCGACGACCAATAATCTAGACCATTAATCTTGATTGCATCATATCTGGGCAGTTAATTTTTGATTGCGCCAAATCCGTATGGGCAATTAATGCTGATTGCAATGAATCTTCATAATTTGTCATGACAAGCTCGGATCTTCCGCCACGTATTAAATTTGCTTAATTACAACAAATCTGATTTGATTTGAGTAATTATGATGATTATAACAAATCTGGGCTGTTATGATTTGCTAGCAGCCATAATCCCGAGGATATAAGACCGCCATGTGTCTCAACTGTCATGAGGATCGCCACGTGTCTCAACTATCATGAGAGCCTCCACGTGTTTCAACTGTCGTGAGTGGGACATCCTGACAAAGCCGCATGAATGCGGTCTCTAAATAAACCGCATATGGGTGGCCCCCACACTCCTAGTCGTATGAAGGTAGCAGCCGCATAAGTATGGCCTCCGAAAATCTGAGCCACATGAGGATGGCTTTCTTAGGATTTGAACCGCTTGAGACTGGCCACGTGTCAAGGCTGCATGGACGTAGCCTCTCAATATTTGAACCGCATGGAGATGGTCCCCATGATCCGAGCCGCATGAGAGTAGCGGACGCATACGGGTGGACTCTCGGGATTCGAGCCTCATGAAGGTGGCCCCATGACCTGAGCCGTATGAGGTCAGCAGCCGCATGGGGGTGGCCTCTTAGGATTCGAGCCGCATAAAGATGGCCTCCAACTGAACCGCATAGGGTGGATCCCACAATCCGAGCCGCATGAGAGTGTCAGCCGTATGGGGGTAGCCTCCATCTGAACCGTATGCGGCTGGCCACGTGTCAAAGCTGTATGAAAGACTTTGGAATTTGATGGATTTGTGCCAGCTATAGAGATTTTCTTCGTTTCCCTAGGAGCATGCCTTCATGTCAGGGTCATCATTGCAGCTTTATGTCAGAGCTGTCAGCTCTACTTTATGTCAGAGCCGCCTTGTTGTGTCAGAGCATTAAATGAGGCCACTGTTTGATGGCCAACTGTACGTGGCGAGCCGTATAGGGCCACGTGGCATTCAATGAGGCCGCTGTATAGAACCGCATGAAACTAGGGGGTTTCTGAGCCGCATGAAGCTCTAATGAACTTTTGAGCCGCATTAAACTCTCCTAGTCGCGAGCCGCATAGGATTTCCTGTTTATTTCCATGCTTCTACACTCCGCTCCATGGCCCCTTCCTAGACCATGGAGCCGCATGGCACCGCCTCCACGAGCAGTATCGTGCATGTGCGCCGCCTCCCCCGGCAAGCTAATCAGAATCGCGTCGCCGTGTCCCCCGCCCAAGTCAGCCGCCTCCATCCTTCCCGATCTACACCGTCGCAGTGGTGAAATCTTCGCCGTCATTGTCGGGAGCACGCCTGCGTCGCCGTCCGGTGGCCGCCCGCTTTGAGTTTTCGTCGCTACCGCGTTCGGCAGTCGCTGCGCCGGAGCAGCGCTCACCACCAGAGTCCCCTTCTCCTCCAACGCGCGGAGCCGTACCCGTGCCGGAGTTCCATCAGTAAACCCTCTTTCTTTTTTCCTTTTCTCTTTCCTCTTTGATGTCTGCTATTTCAGAGAGAATAATGTAACATTTGTTATATTTATTTATTAACTAATATTATATTACAGTAATTAGTAATACTTTTGTTAGTATTATTATTATTATCTTATTATGTTATTTCTATAGATTTTACAGTATAAGTATTTTATAGTATTATTATTAATTCTGCATTATTATTATTTAGAGTTTGTGTTATTATTATTATTATTTAAATTTTTTGATTTAAGGAGAACATCAAGAACGTTGTGTTTATTAATACTATTAATATTTGTTGTTATTTTGTAGTATGTTTCTAAAACTTATTTTGTAACAAAATATTTATTTGTTTCTGGGTTTACATCAATTTCCAAATAGGTAGGAACCTTCAAAATATTATTATAATATTATTATTTTTGTAACTAGATATATACATACATCAAGCTATGTTTTTAACCATAACAAAATGATTTCTCCGTATTTCAAATACTTGCCTAAATTTTACTAATGCAATATGGTTTTCTACCTAGAAATCCTATTTTGAACACCTAGAATTTTGCCTAAAAAGATTTATTATTTTTAAGCATCTTTCTAGACTAATAAAAATGTATTTTTATAAATTACATATATAAAATATTTTCAAGTATTTACGTAAGATTATTTTTCAAGTATATTATGAAATATTTTCAAAAAATAGGACACGTGTCTCTTCGCTCAAACTCTCTTCGAATTATCCCCATTACTCATAACTAATCGTGCTTCCATATTTCCTTGCAATTTCGGACCCTTACCCATCGACCTCGGCTATCGGACAACTCGGAACATGACGCACCATCACACCACTCCAGGAGACACACCAGGCAAGATACCTTGCCATTATACTGTTTATTTTCAGCTTGTATTTTATTACATAGCACTGTTCATTTATTTTCAGTTCTTACAGTTCTTGATTTACTACCTGCTCAGTGATATTAGCTTATTTGTTATTATCCTTTGATTGTATATGGACTTAGAGTTAAGGGACTACCATTTGTAGTGTATCGCATATACCACGACACAGTTGTACCACAAGTATGTGTGAGATGAGTAGCATGTAGAGGTCCTTGCATGTTGGTTGATCACCTGTGCGCATGTATTAGGGCTAACTGCTAATAGAGGCATGTTAGGAGACTTAGCAGTTAGTAGAGGTACATGGTCGTGGATGCGACTTGACAGGTACATTGGGTGGGGAGAACAATACCTGACATATGGGCTACTTTGCACTTCCCTGCTTACCTGTGCGCTCCTCCGAAGATACATGCTCCAAGTGCCCTCTGACATTTTCCAAAGCGTTATGGACGTAGCCCCTTGCACATGATGCCCTCTGACAATCTTCAGACGTTACGGACGTGGGCCCCTGGTGCCCTATATGGGGACTATGTCGATCCCAATTACAGCCAGGGCTCATGCGTCGAAAGGATTGTTTCTCAACTGCATGATCACTTTAGTACCGTTAGGTTACCTTATTTATGTCTTGTCACTTTCTTTGATTGTGGCATATTTTATATTCAGTATTTATATGGCATGTTCTTCCTATATCTTGTTACGTCCCTCTGAGGACCTGGTGATTCCTCCAGGTGTGTCTTGTGATTTCTGCAGGTGCTCTAGCTAAGGCCATGACTTGCGCTCTTCTTTCGAGGGATTGCACTTGGATCGCCTTCGCATCGCTCGACAAAATTCTTTTATCATGTATTCTCTTTTTCTAGTTGGTAGTGGATTTATCTCCGCCCAACAACTTGCAAATGATAATTTATGAGTGGGTTTATAAATTCTTTTTCCTTTATTTGTGGATGAGATTAGTGTCTTGGATTACTGCATTTTACAGCTTATGTATACATACAAGGTTTCCATATATTGGAGCGTAATTCGTATGTATACAGCTGGTATGGATACGTACCTAGTCCTAAGTATTTTAGGACTGGGACGTTACATGTTTTTGTGGTGGCCCATGCAGGTCGAGTTTATCACTTCGGTTACGTTACTGTACCGATGTGAACCTGCATATAGGAATAGAGTTTAGGATCTCATCCACAAGCTTAACCTCCTTTCTTGTTTCAAGTTTTGAACTCTCGTTACCATCCTTGATTTGCATCCTGCTTGAACTCCTTCTACCATAAATTCTTATCTTTCGTGCTTAGTGACAGTTAGGAAGATGACTACACTATTATGTTCTCATAGGTCAAACACATGACTAGGAAGAGTACATTGACAATTAGTATACATTGAGGTCTTATTTGAGTTATAAAAACATTTTTTCCTAAAAGTATAATTTTAAGGATTAGTTAATTCCAAATTGGGTAGTATCATATTACCGCCTTCAAAGGATAGTTGGAATTTTATTTTGATATTACAAGGTGGTATACACAAGAGGATAGCTAGATTGAGAAAACAAATTTTTGAATTATGATTTTTTAAAATTGTGAAATAGTTATGATTTATTAGGGATAGAAATCGATTTGAGAAGTATCTTAAAGTTTTTATATTATGACGCATGATTTACAGTTAACTTTAAGTTTGGATTGTAATATGATAAAGTTTATCTCGAGATTATTTAAAGAGTTTAAGTTATGATTTGTAGACGACTAGAGAAGACGAAAGTTTAGTTTAAAAAAATAAAAATAAAAAAAGGGAGAGAGAGCTTAAGGTTTTACATTGAGTCGTATGATTTATAAGTTTATTTAATTTTGAGTTTGAAGAGATGATGGTAAAAATTTTGTTTAAAATATTTTGGAAGACATGAAATCGACTTTGAAGAAAAAATTCAAATTTCAAATTGTGTCATATGATCTATGATTTATAAAGTTATTTAGATTTCGAGTTTAAAGCCTTGATTATGGATATTTAAATTTTGGTGAGAAAAAAAAGTATGTTCAAATTACGATATACAAGGACTATTTCGAGTTTGATTAGAGATTTAAATTTTGATTAAACTTGGCAGCCTAAGATAATTAAAAATTTTGGTGGAGTATCTTGAGAATTTTGTTGAGAAACTTTTGAGGAACTTAAAATTTTTAGATTAGATCATATATTGGTGAAGGTCCAAGAAACAAGCAAGGTCACCCTAATGAGATACAAATATTACACAATAGGTTGCCATACCACCTATGATTATGATATGACATATACACAAGTATAGTTAGTCATCGACCAAGCTGTATAACTATATCTTTATCTTGACCCACTCGACCTTCCCTCAAATGTAGATCTTTTATCGTGACCATCTAATTATTTGAAACTTAGAAATGATTAGAATCATTCACTTGACCATACCCTTATCCATGAGACTATCTTCTCTCTAGAAGCCGTATCCCTAACCTATTTTAACTTGATCTACGAGATTTCCTAATTATCTTTATTTCATGCTTTAACTGTATCCTTTTTGTGCATTAATTAGTACAACATGAGAACCCGCTTTCTATTTTGATCATTTGGTGTTCTCCATCATGACTTTGATATTTGGAGCACAACAATAGACTTTTTCTTCCAACAAATTCCATACACAAGACCTAGACGAGCCCACCTTCATATAGGTATATTACGTGCCACTAAAACACATCTCCTTGTCCTCTATTTTCTTGATATGACTTTGGGTCAAAAAGACTAAACTGTAACCTCTACCATGATGTCGACTCATGATCGCAGAAAGAGATTCAACCAAGACTCAAGACTTTCGACCAAATAAATGATTGTGATCAACTTAATTTCTTAAATGCTTAGCTTGTGCTCTATGTTGATTGCTAACCCTGCCTTTTATTTTCGTGCCTTATCTTATTTGCTTAGACCATAAATTTTTATTTCGTGCAATAATCCGTATTTATTATCCAAATCATGAACCTAACTATATTCTCCTCCCGATTGTTTTTATTCTCTCTTCAAGTATCTTATTTTTTACTACATGGTTATTCATGCAAATCTTGTTTCTTATATGTGAAGATGGAAAGTTTATCATGACACCCTTCAGTTAAGGAATGAGTTAGAATCGGAAGGCCATAAAGGAGATTAGTATAGATAAATAAAATGAGTGTATAATTTAGAGAAATGAGTTGAAAAGTAGTATTAGATGGAATTAAGGGAAGTGACATTTGGTTTTATGTTCAAGTGATAATATGCTTGAGATTGACAAAAAGGTTACGATTAATCAAACATAGTAGAGAGAAATTCTATGTTTAGTGCTTAAGGAATATTGTTAGCTTATAAATAAATGTGAATGTCCTACTAGGAAGAACTTGATTTGGCCATCGACTGAATGGATTGAAGATTATTAAATTTTAATTTTTGAGGAGATTATAGCTTGAGGAAATATAGACCTATATGAAAATATTGGAGAAGAAGGAATCAAAAGTTTCGGACCTATTTCTATCATGAGATATAGGGCTTAAAAATTTGTCTATTATAAAGGTCATATTAAGGTGAGATTGATTTACTCATGACTGAATGGAGTGAAGAAATTTTAATATAATTTCTTAAAATAAAAATTTTCATGGAAAATTTGCTTGAGGAAAAATATGTGGGAAGAAGAATATTAGAGATTATTTTGGACTTAGCAAATTTTAAGATTTTTGACGTAATTTCATATTGAAGTAACCTTGGATTATCTTCAAATAAATTGATTAAAGGTTGACTAGATTATTTTGGAAAATTTTGAAAGACGAGAAATTGGTTGAGGAAAATATTTGCTAGAGATTGATTGAATCAAAAACTTTAAATTAAAGACGAGCATTAGGAGATATCGAAGGCATATATTGGTCGACATCTAAATTTTGTTCATAAGTCTCAAATTTAGGAATGTATGTTTTACAAGAAAAGAAGAAATGAATAAGTTTGATGGAATATCAATTGGGAGAAGAAATATTTTTTGAAGATTAGTGATAAAAGGACAATGACGAATTCAAAGATTTAAGGGAATTAAAAACCACAAGTGATTCGAAACTAACGCGCTCGCAATCGAGGTTTGAGATAAGGAAGTTATTGCCTATTGACAAGATTACAAATCTATAGGATAATGGTAGCGTTATTGATTTAAACACTCATGAGTTGTCATGCATTAACCATCTTCGAGCTGTTGATTTTTTTTCGACTAGAATTATCTAAATCTTCCATTCCCCCATCTTATGCCTTGAACTTCTCGCCCGAGGATTTAAGTCATGATTCTTATCGACTAAACTCTTTTCATTCCCTTCAACCCTACCTACCCATTCTATTCTTAAATTTCGAGGACAAAATTCTTTTAAGTTTGGTAGGATGTGAACCCCCTAAATTTCTACTACGTTTTTTTATAAATAAATTTTGGTATTTATTTCGTATTTGTACTTCGCATACGAGTTCGCATTGTTGTATTTGCGTAGCATACGAGATTTGTGTTTCGTATTTGCTCGACGAGTACGAATATGTGTCAAGGTAAATATTTTAGAAAAAAATATTTTTATTATAAATTTTATTTTATATAGGAAAGTACATGTTCAAACAAATGTGATAAATATTTTTATTTTTATTTTGTATAAAAGAGTTATTTTATTCGTCGTTTAAAAATAAGTAGTGATTTGGAAATTGTGGTTTATATGAAATGTATTCAAGATATTTTACGAAATTTGAAATTTATTTACTAATATATTTTGTTATTTATAAAAGCTATTTTATGATTTAATATTTAAGTATTTATCGAGATTTTTGAAATTAATTATTACTATATTTATTTAATTATAAAAATGATATTTAAGATTTTGTTAATTTTAACATTTGATTAACTATGATAATTTAAATCAGAAAAGATTTCATTTGAATTTGAATTAAATAAAGGTTTTATCTATGTTGGATTCGGATTTGAACGATTAAAGTTTAAATCGAATTAAATTTAATATGATATTATCTATGGGGGAAATTAAATTCTCCCAATCTTTATCCTAATGGGATTCCCACCTCCTATAAAAGGAGAGGTACTTGCCCTCTCTTTCTTCCATGAATTTCCACAACCATCCAACTGTCGTAGATCGTGTCCGTGCAAATTCCCATCCACTATAACTTCTACATTACAAATACATTATTTCGTCCCGTCCGACAATCCCGGACGTCCACCCAGCCGTGTCGGATACTCCCGACATGACGACTAAATCCTAAACCTAACCCCGCCGCTCAGCCGACGAAGTCGCCGTCATCGTTTGTCACCGCCGATCCACCACAGCCCCGTCTTCATATACGGCCTTGGCTGAACCCAGCCTCCACACCATCTTTCCTGACGTTACCCGCCACCATCCCAACACCCGTCATCACAGTCATCCTCCACCGTCACCATATCCTCCCCTCGCCTCACCACTGGGACACCACCGCCCTCCACTCCTCCTCCTGGCCGTTCGCCATCTCTACCTTGTCGTCACCCGTACCCGACCGAATTCAAGCCATCACTGCCGCCATCATCTTGGTCGCCTGCACCAAGCCCAGCCCCTAGCGGTGACAACACAGTCCCCGTCTCTGGCCAAATCCCCAAACTCCACCGCGGCCAAATCATCACCACTACCAAAAACCCACAAGACACCAGAAGAAGAAGGGAAGGGGAAACCCTAACCTGACTGACCGATCAACCGTGTCGCCCTGAGCTCCGCTCCACGGCCCCGGCCTTGTCCATGGAACCGCATGGCACCGCCTCCACGAGCAGTGCCGCGCATGTGCGCTGCCTCTCCCGGCAAGCTACTCAGAATTGTGTCGTCGTGTCCCCCGCCCAAGTCAGCCGCCTCCATCCTTCTCGATCTACACCGTCGCAGCGGCAAAATCCCTGTCGCCGCTGTCGGAAGCACGCCTGCATCGCCGTCCGGTGGCCGCCCACTTCGAGTTTTTGCCGCCATCGCGTTCGACAGTCGCTGCGCCGGAGCAGCGCTCACCACCGGAGTCCCCTTCTCCTCCAACGCGCGGAGCCGCACCCGTGCCAGATTTCCATCGGTAAACCCTCTTCCTTTTTCCTTTTCTCTTTCCTCTTGGATGTCTGCTATTTCAGAGAGAATAATGTAACATTTGTTATATTTATTTATTAACTAATATTATATTATAGTAATTAGTAATACTTTTATAAGTATTATTATTATTATCTTATTATGTTATTACTGCAGATTTTACAGTATAAGTATTTTATAGTATTATTATTAATTTTGCATTATTATTATTTAGAGTTTGTGTTATTATTATTATTATTTAAATTTTCTGATTTATGGAGAACATCAAGAACATTGTGTTTATTACTACCATTAATATTTGTTGTTATTTTGTAGTATGTTTCTAAAACTTATTTTGTAACAAAATATTTATTTGTTTCTGGGTTTGCATCGATTTCCAAATAGGTAGGAACCTTCAAAATATTATTATAATATTATTATTTTTGTAACTAGATATATACATACACCAAGCTATGTTTTTAACCATAACAAAATGATTTCTCCGTATTTCAAATACTTGCCTAAATTTTACTAATGCAATATAGTTTTCTACCTAGAAATACTATTTTGACCACCTAGAGTTTTGCCTAAAAAGATTTATTATTTTTAAGTATTTTTTTAGACTAATAAAAATATATTTTTACAAATTATGTATATAAAATATTTTTGAAGTATTTACATAAGATTATTTTTCAAGTATATTATGAAATATTTTCTAAAAATAGGACACATGTCTCTTCGCTCAAACTCTCTTCGAATTTTCTCCATTACTCATAGCTAATCTTGCTTCCCTATTTTCTTGCAATTTCGGACCCTTACCCATCGATCTCGGCTATCGAAAAACTCGGAACTTGACACACCATCACACCACTCCAGGAGACACACCAGGCAAGATACCTTGCCATTATACTATTTATTTTCAGTTTGCATTTTATTACATATCACTATTCATTTATTTCCACTCTTACAGTTCTTGATTTACTACCTGCTCAGTGATATTAGCTTATTTGTTATTATCTTTTGATTGCATTTAGACTTAGAGTTAAGGGACTACCATTTGTAGTGTATCGCATATACCACGACACAGTTGTACCACGAGTATGTGTGAGATGAGTAGCATGTAGAGGTCCTTGCGTGTTGGCTGATCACCCGTGCGCATGCATTAAGGCTAACTGCTAATAGAGGCGTGTTAGGAGACCTAACAGTTAGTAGAGGTACATGGTCGTGGATGCGACTTCACAGGTACATTGGATGGGGACAACAATACCTGACGTATGGGCTTCTTTGTACTTCCCTGCTTACCTGTGCGCTCCTCCGGAGACGCAGGCTCCAGGTGCCCTCTAACATTTTTCAGAGCGTTATGGACGTAACCCCTTGCACATGATGCCCTCTGACGATCTTCGAACGTTACGGACGTGGGCCCTTGGTGCCCTATATGGGGACTATACCGATCCCAATTATAGCCAGGGCTCATGCATCGAAAGGATTGTTTCTCAACTGCATGATCACTTTAGTACGGTTAGGTTACCTTATTTATGTCTTGTCACTTTCTTTGATTGTGGCATATTTTATATTCAGTATTTATATGGCATGCTCTTCCTGTATCTTGTTACGTCCCTCTGAGGACCTGGTGATTCCTCCAGGTGTGTCTTGTGATTTTTGCAGGTGCTCTAGCTAAGGCCATGACTTGAGCTCTTCTTCCGAGGGATTGCACTTGGGTCGCCTTCGCATCGCTCGACAAAAATTTTTTATCATGTATTTCTCTCTTTCTAGTTGGTAGTAGATTTGTCTCCGCCCAACAACTTGCAAATGATAATTTATGAGTGGGTTTATAAATTCTTTTTCCTTTATTTGTGGATGAGATTAGTGTCTTGGATTACTGTATTTTACAGCTTATGTATACATACAAGATTTCTATACATTGGAGCGTACTTCATATGTATACAGCTGGCATGGATACGTACCTAGTCCTAAGTATTTTGGGAGTGGGGCGTTACAGATATAAAAGTCATTGGATGCAAGTGGGTCAATAAAAGAAAAAGAGGAGCTGACGGTAAGGTTGAAACCATGAAAGCACGGCTTGTTGCAAAAGGTTTTATTCAGAAAAGGGTATTGATTATAATGAAACCATTTTGCCAGTAGCCATTCTTAAGTCTATCTGGATTCTTTTATCTATTACAGCTTATCTCAATTATGACATTTGACAAATGGATGTTAAGACAAATTTCCTTCATAGAAGCCTTGAGGAAAATAACTATATGAAGCAACCAGACGGGTTCATTGAAAAGGGCTAAGCACATTTGTTTGTAAGCTCATAAAGTCCATTTATAGACTTAAGCAAGCTTCCAGATCTTGAACGTCCGTTTTGATCAGGTGATAAAATTCTATAGATTTGATTAATATTCGGATAAATCTTGTGTGTACAAAAAGTGTGACGAAAACATGGTGGTATTCCTAGAACTTTATGTGGATGACATATTACTTATTGGAAACAATGTGAATGTGTTATCTAACATAAGGGTATAATTATCCAAAAAGTTTGATAGAAGAACTTGGAAGAAGCATGTCACATCCTTGGGACCAAAGTTTTACAAAATTGCAAAAAAAGATGTTAGGCTTATCTCAATCGGCTTATATCAATAATATATTAACTCGTTTTAGAATGCAAAATTCTAAGAAAGGTTTTCTACCTTTTAGGCATGGAATAGCTCTGTCAAAGAAATAGTGTCTAAGGATACCTAAAGAGATAGAGGACATGAAAGCGGTTTATTATGCTTCGGCAGTAGGAAGCTTAATATAAATAATGCTATGTACAAGACCAGACATCTGCTTTACCGTAGGCATGGTTAGCAGATATCAGTCTAACCCAGGACAAGCTCACTAGACTGCGGTAAAGTATATTCTGAAGTACCTAAAGAGGACTAAAGATAATATGATGTTTTACCATATAGATAGTTTACTGCCCTTGGGGTATACAAACTCAGATTTTTAGTTAGATAGGGATTCCAAAAAACCTACCCTAGATTATGTATTTATCTTGGGAGGTGGAGCCATAGTATGGAGGAGCATGTATTAATGATTCCACCATGAAAGTCGAGTATGTGGCAGCCTCTGAGATAGCCCAAAAAGCAGTTTGGCTCAAAAACTTTCTATTGAACTTGGATGCGGTACCTAGTTTGCTTAAGACTATTATACTATGTTGTGATAATAGTAGTGCAATTGAAAACTTGAAGGAACCATGAGCCCATAAGATAGGTAAACATATTGAGCAAAAGTACCACCCGATACGAGATATCGTAAAAGGAGGAGATGTTGATGTGACTAAGATAGCATTAGTAGACAACCTAGCTGTTTCCTTTAGAAAGAGCTTACCGGCTAAGGCTATTAATATTCATGTTGAGGGAATGTGAGTCAGATGCATGGCCACATGACTTTAAGTATAAGTGGAAGATTTGTAACAGTAAACTAAAAAGTAATGCTTTGAGTATAAGTGGAAGATTGTTAGGGTTATATACTAAAAGCATCATTTTTGTATTAACTCTGTTTTTCTATTATTTTTGAATTAAAATCATTGGACAAATATTGGCATTTTATATATGTTATATGTTAATACAAGTGTTTGATATTCTACATTGTAGACAATATGATGTGTGGTGACACACAGAAGATTATATTATCAGTCCCTTGTCGAATATATAAATGGTTCACAACATAGATAGATTTGGACAAACCATTGGTAAGATTGTAGTGTAATCTGGCATTAGTCTATCTTGACTATAGGTTTATACTAGTGTACTTTGTGTGTATTAAATAAGACCACTTAAGGTTGTTCTTTTTGTACTGACTACATAAGAGAACAAATACCTCTGTTATTATGGATGCTTGTGCTCTTAATTCGGATATAGTAATAGACATGTATATGTAGTGTGCATTACTTTGATTCATAAAAGAGTGAGATTCATAATGAGTCAATAACCTCTATAAATTGGGTAATGGCATTATGTGTATGATGAGCTATTAATTATAAAAACATCCATGTCCCGATGTACTGGGTTGATGATGTCCCCTTAAGGAACTCATAAGGATTGTTATATAAACCCTGCAGGTAGATTATATCTGATATGACAAATAATATTGAGTGGTACTAATTAAGGATAAAAGATGTCGATCAATATAGATGTCAGTAACTTATTTTGATTGATGGACATTCGATATCTTAACATGGGGAGACAAACAAGCATATAATAAGAATGAGCCCATAAATATAATTTGGGATTAGAAAGGTAGTACAATAGTAGATCTTTAGTAGACCGAGCTTTTGTTAACAGGCCTGGGTTATGTGTTCGGGCTGAACACGAGATACCTAGACCCGTTAGGAGACCTAAACCTAATTTCTCCTCACGGTCCCTGTCGTAGCCTATATATACCCTCTATTCTTTGGCCATCATATATATCAATAGAGGAGCATTTTTTACTAATTTTTTCATCACGAAAGGTGAGAAAGGAAGGACATCCAAGGAGAAGAAAAAGTTGGAAGACCGTCGCCCACAGGACGTCCAACTCGAGCAAGAAATATGGTAGAAGATCTTGAGTAGGGATGGCAATATCCCCCCGAACCCGACGGGGACCCAATTTTTTTACCCGATGGGGACGGGTTTGGGGATTTAAAAATGGGTATGGGGACGGGGATGGGGATTCAAAATTCTCCGATCGGGTTCGGGGACGGGTATGGGTATAATACTCCCCACCTCGATAAATCCTTGACTCCGGTTACTTATACCCATATCCATATGTGCAACCCATTGGAAATGGTATGCTCTCTTGATCTATCTAGTAGTATATATATTTATTTTGTGAAAACTATTATTAACATACCTTGTAACTTTTTTGAATGAAATTATTTTTAAGCTTATAATGTACATAAAAAATTGTTAACCAAACGAAAGATGGAGACAAGAAAATTCGGTCCCGAAAGTACTAACGGGGCGGGGACGGAAAATGCATTATTTAACGGGGATGGAGATGGGGGTAAAAAATTGAACCCGATGGGAAACGGGACGAGGATGGGGATTCAAATACTACTCGGGGATGGGGATGGAGAATATGGTCCCCGACCCCTACCCGTCCCATTACCATCCCTAATCTTGAGGTTGTGCTCGATCAAGAATGGTTAGAAACTGTCATCAACTCCTTGCCGCTTTAGGTATAATTCATGAACCCTGGTTTCTACCATTGAAGGGTTAGATCATGTGATTAAACATGTCCATATTTTATTAGTCGATATGTACACCAATCTGTCATCCTGCAATTTTCTACATTGAAGGATTCACATTGATACATGTATGGATTAACTTTGTCGCCATGCCGCATGGGCATGGTTATGTCGCATAGATCAATGCATGATCCTAAGGATACCAGTTCCATCATAAGGAAGGGGCAAACCGACTGAGCCTCCTAAACTCTGCCTCATAGCCATCGACGGTCCTACCCATATGCCTGACGTAGTTAAACCTCTGTGGCAAGTCATAACACGAAACTGCATCAAAATAATCGGTCTGAAACCTCTCACTGAAGTTCGCCCAAACAACAAACGTTATGAGAGAAACCTCATGAGCCGTCCACCAGTCGCGGTCCAAATCCAATAACTGCAGTCTGACCACTACGACACGATCTCTAGCCGGAATCCCTGTCGCATCCAGAATGGCCTCAGTATCCTGAATCCAAGCATCGGACGCAATCGCATCCTTTATACTATAGAAGTACGGGGGATGGAGACGCCTGAAGCTGCTCACAAAATTGTAGACCAGAGCGCCACCCCTTTCCAAGGACTCTGCACAAACTGGGTGAGAACATCACTCCGACGCTGCTGTGATGCCATAAAACCCTTCAAAACATCCACCAATGCTCGAACAACACCCTCTGGCTGCTCTGGCTGAACTGGTTCAACTGGCTAAACCGACAGAACTGGAGACTCTACTCTCCGGTCAACTCGAGACTCTGCCCCTGAATGCTGAGACTGAGCCTCCCGAACTGGTGGAACAAAAGGACGCTGATCTGCTATTGACAAAACTAAAACAGGCCGCTCAGAAGGACCAGGAAAAGTACCCCTAAAAATTAAGGGATAGAAGGATCAGGTTGAGGGAACAAGAAGGATCAACAATCAAAGCAGATATCAGGTCAAAAGATTAAGGATATAGAGTAATGCAAAAGATGTCAACGGAGGAGAATTTGTGACTGAGATGACTACTACTGACCCCTATATATCTGATAAATTAGACTTGTATAGGCCACCACTAAAATCTATGTCACGCCCCAGAAATAGAATACTGGTAAGTAGGGACAGACCAGGTAACCTACGTATACCAAAGTACTCCAGTACTCCGAAATAACGTCGTAGCTGTATAGATTGGGGTTACTTCTACAAACCAACAGTCGATCCTAGGTCGTGATTCCTAGATATCTCAATCACAAGCAAGCAATTAATGTACAAGGATATGATCATCAGGCATATAAGATAGTAAATTGTTCTAAACTATAATATATAGATGATCATGAAGCTAGTAATACAAAAGGAAGAACTAGCAAGACTAAGTCATACATGATCAACTCTAGCTGCAGTCTAGAAAATAAACAATCATATCTAAGCCAGTAGGCCAAATGTCAAGTCCAAAATACGAGCTAAACACGTGCTCGGTGGCTAAACGCCACAAAAGAATACGTACATAAAAGAGTGGGTAAGAGAAAGAATGCCCACTCAAGCACCCGGGTGATCCGGGTGGTCATCATCGAGTGGAAGGTCCGAACGATCCTCGGGCTCCTCAACTAGATCTGGTCAAACAAAACCAGTGGCGTCAGACCCGTCATAGCAAGTACCACGAAGGAAGCCAAACTATGAACTAAAACCAACATACAATTCGTAACAACTCTAAAGCAAAGCAGTAAAACGAGACAAGAATAATAAATTGGTACCATAGTATATATGAAAGAAAATTGGAAACATGTAAGAAAAATAACATGTAAAAATGGAAAATAAACTGGACATGTGAGCATGTAATAAAACCGAGCATGTAGGACAAGTAGTGAAGCTAAGCATGTAAGGTATTGTCACGATCCGCTCCTGAATAATCGGACACGAGTCGGACACGCCCAGCCTTTGTCGTTAGACACAACAAAGTAAGTTGTACCAATCTAGGGAAACTAACCAGGTATCAGGACAAGTATGTAAATACAGCATCTATAAATATATCCCAGGAAAGAAGTACAAGTCTCAAAATTTATTACATTCCAGCAAAATAAAATATAGAGTCTACTAGTCTCAAGTACAAGGTAAAACTGTAAAGTGCAAAGGTAAGCTCTAGGCTTCTGCAGCCTCTAGGTCCAACACAGCTCGAGCTGGCTCAGCAAGAATAGCAACATCCTGTCCATAATAGGTGTCGCACAGGGCCTCCAACTCACCTGCAACATATCATATTCAGGAGCGGAGCAAAGTACAGTTCTAGGTAATGAAACAAGAACATGATATGAAATAAGTACAAGGGTACAGGAAAAAGATATACAGGAATGAATAGGAAAGTACAGGAAAATAGTACAGAAAATGAGTACAGAAAATATAGTACATGAATGTAAATTACATGAAATTTAATGTACAGGAATGAAACTATAATCCTGAAGTACCAGACATGATAAGTACACAATATCGAAATACATCTAGTCCATGTGACCGGCTGGGGTGAGAACATGCACAGGAGTACATAAATATGGTACGACTTAGGGCCCGCGTACACGATACGAGGCCTAAGCTAGGCACATGAATATAGTAACCGGAATTGGTCACATGGCTAGTGTATTTTCCCACCCGACACTAATAAGTACAAGAACAAGAGTACAGGAGTACAGGAATACATGATACCGTGCCAAGACGTGTCGCAAAAAAGAGTACAAGAATGTAAATGCACAAAATCATAGAAAAGTACTTACCTGGCTCCGGAAAAGTACTGGTAATCAAGGAAGCTAGATATCCTCCTGGTTTATTGAGTACAAGTTGGTTAAAACTTGAGTAAGTTCTAATTTACCTATCAAATACTTTAATATAATTAGGAAAATACTAATGATTCAAGTTAAACTATTATTTCCTTTATCACTCTAGTATACCAAGATTACTCTTCAACCTACTCTATGGTAATCCTCACTATTTCCTATATTTAAAAGAAGGTTGGCATCAAGAACTAGGATGTATACTAATTATACACAAACTGAAAAGTATCCCCTACTAGTGTACAACCTATAGGAAAAACTGAGTTCATCTCTAATGTCTGATATGGAAGTCTCAGATTACAACTGATGCATGAACTCTAATATATCAGTTAACCCAAGGCAATGAATGGACTCTTCAGGTTCATCCCTAAACCAATCTTGCACATGTATTCTCAGGTTCTGCCATATCTTGCATCAATCCTCTACTATCATAATGAGTTGAACCCATTGGGTTGAAAGCTTGGCCACTACTAGGTTTGATATTCCTTAGATAAAACTTATTTCAAGGAACTAATCTCCAAAGGGTCCTTTCAGGTGCTATGTTTCAGTTATGCATTAAAGAGCCTAACCATAGTTTCCTATAGAGATGAACAGTTGCAAACTAACCTTCACACAGAACATTGAAAGAGTCAAAACTCTACGGATCAAACTATTGGTACCAGTAGACCATGGACTGTAGAACAAAGTCTACTATCTGTTAAAAATAGACTAATCTCTTGATTGAAATCAGTAGGGTGTTATCCTCAGCACTGATATGAACCCAGTTCATTGATTGATCAAATCCGATTTGAATCTCAGATTAATAACAACCAAGCTTGATACAGTCTCAGGTTTTACACTGAGAATTAGTTCTCAGGTCTACACTGAGCAGAGAAGTGATGTGAAGGTTCCAGTTTAAGGACTGAGCCACAACACTATACATGGGTTCCAGGCTACTAATCTATTTTAATACATTACATAAATTAGTAAATCAGATCAAGACTTCCTATATTTCAAATCCTTTATTCATAATGTCCAGCCATTCCTGTAATTAATTCCCAGGTCTTTCAATTCCCTTACTGAACCAAACATGGTACACATAGGTTATTGAATCAATATGGCATAAGGATGGTTCTCATTTTAATGAAATGAACCAATCAGGCAATCTCAGGTTTTAGGTATAACTCAATATGAGTTCTCAGGTCTTTGTTAAACTAAGACATAAATCTGTAGGGTTATCAGTCTCGGTTCAATGATGCACATTAAATGAGTTCAGTTCAAGCAACAGGGCACAGTCTTAGATTGGATGTCAAACATCTGGTAGATGTTCCCAGGTCAACATCTGAGCCATTCCTAACCATTCCTAGTCCCTGCCCTGTTCTCGAAAGCCCAAATATACTTAGGTAATGCTTAGGTTCAATAATAACTCAAATACTGCATAGGTGGTTTCAAGTTTATTAGACTGAAACAGTTGTTCGTGAATTCCAGGTTCAAATAACGGACCAACCATTGCTCAGATTTAATATATATGAACCCCCAACTAAAACACACCTATTATTCCTGAGTTATCCTTGCTCGATTTAAGATTCATGACTGAAAAATATTTAAGCATGAACACGAGAAACAGGAAACTCTGTAATTTCTCTCAATAAAACATTCCCAGGAATTTCAACAATAGGAAAACCAAACTAGATTTCTATAATTAACAATTCAACTTCATCAATCAGTTCCCCCTTTACCTACAATGATTCACATAACATTGGATCTTAAATTGGCATTCTAAAATATTTGAAAGAGCATGATGTTCCACCAACAATTATTTATCTACTTATCCTACTCGACACTGTTCTCAGGAACATAACAACAATCACATTCAATTGTCAAACCAAAATAAACTTCCATGAGTAGTTTAATTCCAGATTCATGAAACCGTCCCAATCTATTGATCAAAATGAACTATATTCGCAACAAAGCTAGAAATTACCTGATAGGAATAGGAAGTGATTGCTCTAGGATCTCGATGTGACACTCAACTACTCAATCCGACACAATCCCCTCTGAAACCAAGGATCGAACAGTTGCAAGGAATGAACGGAAGGATTGAAATCTCAAATAATTCATACATTTCCATAGGTAAAATATTTGGTCTCAGATCAAGAATTAAATGATTGAAATACTCTCCCTCGTCTCGAGCTCATGAACTGTAGATTGCAATCGTGCTCACCACAAAATCAGGTCTCCAGATCTATAGAGAAAATAAAAATGCTAGAAGAATTTCAGATCTCGATCATAGGGTTCATCAGTTCATCAAACACAACAATAAAGATCAAAACTTACAATCTCAACAAATTGGATAGTTTGTGATGGACTCAACTAATCGAAAGATTCAACAGAGCCATCTGATTAAGAGGATCTAAACGATTCCTTATTACTAAATCATAATATCGATCAATGATTTGAAAGAAGGATCAAAGAAAATTCAAATTCAACAACAAGAAAAAATCAATGATCGGGATGTCCTCACCAGTGTTGACGTGATTTTCAACAATGTCGGAGAGAACCTCTTCGTGCACGATCAGCTACTGAGGAGAGATGCTCTAGACAAATCCTTTGAAAACTTCATCCGCCATGGCTAAGCTCCTTCAATTCAAATCCTCATCCTCTGGTTGTGTGGGAAGAAAAGTGGAAGAGAAAGAATGGAAGAATTTGCAAATGAGAATGGATCTCACTCAATCGATTATATAGGCATGAAGAATTCTTGATACGTTCTGGAAGGAAGAGATTGGGCAGGAATTTGGAATTCCCCTCCTCCTCTCTGACAGAACGGCTAGAACCGATATTCTAACAACCCAGGAGGAGGAGCTCTCCTTCGAAATCAACCATTCAAATAAATAGATGTGGCCTTTAGGCCACAGCAACATATGTGGTTAGAAGAAGGTTATGGCCCATGGCCCATAACAGCTAGTATAGGCATACCCAAATAAAATAACTACTAAATATTTATTTTAACTCAATTAAAATAGTAACTATTATAAAGGATAATATTTTGTAAAAAAATCACTAATTTCAAGGAGGTTGGGTTACAAATCTACCCCCCTCAAAAAAAATTTGTCCCAAAAATTTCAAGAAATAAAAATCCTATTTAATAAACCAAAATCAAATGATTCCCACAATCTTAAAATTTTTATTGAAAAGTAAATTCCTACAGTACAAGATACAATCAAAGAAATAAACGAGGGTATCGCTCTCGCATCTCGTCCTCGCGACCCATATGGACTCTCCCGGAGAGTGGTGTTTCCACATGACGCGGACAAGTGGAATAGTCTGGTTCTGCAGGCGCTTCTTCCTACGATCGAGGATCTCCACCGGCTGTTCCTCGTAGGTCAAGCTCGGACCTACCTGTAATGCCTGTGGTTCGTATTACGTATTTTGGAAATACGTGTACGTATTTTCTTGTATTGTTCCTTGTTTAGTTTTCTTGGCTTGGTTTAACTCTCGGTTTGGATTGGTTTGGATTGGCCGGCTGGTTGTTCGGTCCATCATGGACCAAGGTAAACCCCCTACCTACCACCAACCCATGATATTTATTTCCCCACCAACCTTATCTCTCCTCCATAACTTTCATTTATTTCTTCTTCTTCTTCCTTCCTCTCCACAACTCCCCAACCCTTAGGCAAGTGCAACTTGCTTCCACAAGAGAACTCATTTTTATGGTTCCATTAGCTTCTTCTCATGATTCTAAGACACATTATAACTTGTCATTTTCCATTTTGAGGCTTTGATTCTTGTAGATCTACAATTTAGTATTTTTGGATTTTGGTGGTTTTGATCTATCAAACTCCTTTGTTTTCAAGTTTTATGGTTCCATGTTGTAGATAATTTTATTCTACCCAATTTTGACCTTTGGAAAGTTGGATTCGGACTTGTTTTGACCAAGTTATGAGCATTTGGAGTTTTGGGTTCCATCCATGGAGTTCTTGCAGTTCTTGCTGTTCTTGCCCTTTAGAGTAGACAGTGAGCAGTGAGCTAGCTTTTTAGCTTATGCCGCTGAGTCGTACGCTGCTGTTTAGTAAGCGTACGCTAGCCTTCGTACGCTGCTGTTTAGTGAGCGTACGCTAGCCTTCGTACGCTGCTGTTTAGTGAGCGTACGCTAGCCTTCGTACGCTGCTGTTTAGTGAGCGTACGCTAGCCTTCGTACGCTGCTGTTTAGTGAGCGTACGCTAGCCTTCGTACGCTGCTGTTTAGCGAGCGTACGCTAGCCTTCGTACGCTGCTGTTTAGTGAGCGTATGCTAGCCTTCGTACGCTGCTGTTTAGCGAGCGTACGCTAGCCTTCGTACGCTGCTCTTTAGCGTGCGTACGCTAGCTTTGATACGATGTCTATTGGCAGCGTATCTTTTTCGTATGCTAGCTTGAGCGTACGCTGACCTGTAGCTCGAGCGTGCCCTTGTGTACGCTGACCCTTGCGTACGCTTCCTATTGGAAGTGTATGGACCCTTTGGTATGCTGGCTTGAGCGTACGCTTGCCTATCTTATCACCCTGGTTCAACCCGAGAGCTTTGTGACCCCCATACGCTGCCTTTTGGGAGCGTATGCTTACCTGAGCATGTGCTTACCTGAGCGTATGGCCTTTGGCAGACTTGATCTTATATTAGCTTGTCAGTTTATTTTATTTTCCTTATCTTGGATCTTCTATAGCCCTGTATATTGATATTTTACTAGATATTTTACGTCCATTTTATATCCTTACGCCTTTTTGTCATGAACTTGATAGTCATGGATTTGTTTAATATGTTTAGAAATGATACCTGAGCATGACACGATAGTGACCCGTAGTAGTGCACTCCTGACATAATGACCTGACATGACCTGATAGTGGCCCGTCGTGGCGCACTCCTGCCAAGTACACTTGGCATGATAACCTTACATGATTATCTCAAATAGCTGTTGCGACGGCTACCTGACATGACATGACCTGTATAAATAACCTGGATACCGTGGGCGATTGTGCTTATACAAATAATCCAGTCCTATCTTGCATCATGTCTAGGAGGGAACTCCTGAGTACCACGGTCAGGAGTACCTACTAAAATGGACTAAGGTTAACAACTAGATTAATACATTAGTCATGAAGAGATTTCCCAGCTACAAGCAATCCCGTTACCTGGGCGCGCTTGGGATCTGTAGCCTGTCGTCGAGTAGGGCACATTTCCAGCACACTGTCATGTGTTGCACCCTTCAAGCTACTTAAGGGTACATGCATTTCCTGGACGATGTACCCACCTGAATTCAACCCCTAATCTTTCGTCCTGGGTGACCTGGATGGTCTGCAGGGCTTGTGGCTGTGGAATAATCTCACTGCATCTTGCTAGTAATTAGGCCTGTGATAATCCTAGTTAGTTAAAGTATCAAGCCGTAGTTCTTGCTTGGCCGTGAAATGATTGAATGGAGTCTAACCAGTCTAGTCTTGTCCCGATCCTGCTCCAGATTTCTATATGACCTGAATGCTTGTATTTATTTTACCGATAAATGGTGAGAATTCCAAGTTCTGTTCAGACGAAGGGTTACAACCCCGGTCCTTGTTTGGTTTACGGGTTGTAACCTGGCTATCTGAATAGTTCCATGGTTATCTCGTCGTATATCATCCTGATATGTTTCCTTTTATTCCTGTCCTTATTTTATTTATATTTATATTCCTGTGCTGATTGCTGGTTTTAGTTCTTAAGTGAAGCCTCCTTTGTGGCACTTGCTCTTTCTGGGGTCTGACCCAGCTGGTTTTGTGTGGCCAGATTTCGGAGCAGCTCCAGAGGATCTACCGACCTTCCAGCCAGATGGTGGCCACTAGACGGAACCCTGGCAACGAGTGGGTTTATTTTTGCTCTCCCGCTCTATTGTAAAAATATTCTTTTGAGGCGTTTAGCCGACGAGCACCTGTTTAGCTCGATTGCACTTTACTTACTGTCTGCCTACGGGCTGTAACATGATTAACAGATCCTAGGGTTGATCATATATGACTAAACTCTTGCTAGTCCTAACATTTTGTAACGACTAGCTTCATGATCAGTTGAATATGTAACGTTTGGGATGCCTTACTATTGTATATATAATGATCATACATCTTGTAACATTTACTTACTTGCTTGTGATTGAGACACTAGGCTTGTTCATGACCTTAAGAGACTGTTGGCTTGTAGATAAACCCTCATGTATCTAGACAGCCGTGACCGTATAGCGAGGTGGGTTGCACTTCAATATACATAGCTGGCTATGTCTGCCCCCGCTCTCCAGTATTCTGGTTCTGGGGCGTGACACTACCTCTAGCTCAGAATAGTCCACCACTTGGCTCAGGTCTGGAATGTAGCGTCGAAGCTGAGACACGTAGAAAACATCTTGTACTCCCTCCAAGCTAGCTGGAAGTGCTAGTCGGTATGCCACCTCGCCAATCTATGCCGTCACGTCGAAAGGCCCGATGAATCTCTGACTGAGCTTCCCGCCTCTGCCAAATCTGATGACGCTCCTAGTCGACGAGATCTTCAGGAACACTCTATCTCCAACCACGAACTCAAATGGCCGTCTGCTGCTGTCCGCCCAGTGCTTCTGCCGATCCTGTGCAACTCTGAGATGCTCCTTGATCAGTCTGACTTTCTCAGCTGAGTCAACCACCATCTCTGGCCCAAGCAACGCTCTCTCGACAATGTCGTCCCAAGATAAAGGGGTGTGACATCTCCGCCCATATAGCACCTCGAACAGGGTCATCTCGATGCTAGCCTGATAACTGTTGTTATAAGCAAACTCTACTAGATGCAAATGATCCTCCCATGAACCGCCAAAGTCGAGTGCACAAACCCACAGCATGTCCTCCAGCGTCTGAATGGTCTTCTCGGACAGCCCGTCCGTCTTTGGATGATAGGCGGTGCTGAACTTCAACTGTGATCCCAAGCTCAGCTGTAGACTCCTCCAGAAGTGTGATGTGAAGCGGCTGTCTCTGTCTGAAATGATGCTAACCGACACTCCATGAATCCGCACGATGTGACGCATGTAGAGTTCTGCAAGCTTCTCGGTCGACAGCCCAACCTTGAACGGAATGAAATGAGCAGACTTCGTCTGTCGGTCCATGATCACCCAAATAGCATCCTTGCCACTGGGAGTACGCGGTGATCCAGAGACGAAGTCCATGGTGATATGCTCCCACTTCCATTCCGGAATAGGTAAGGGATGGAGTAATCCTGCTGGTCTCTGGCGCTCCGCCTTGACTTGCTGGCACACAAGGCATTTGGAAATGAATCTGGCCACCTCTCTCTTCATCCCATACCACAAAACATACTCTCGCAGATCCTTGTACATCTTGGTAGATCCAGGATGAATTGAATACTGCGACTGGTGGGCCTCCTGCATCACTTCCTCTCGCAAGTCCTTGGGCACACACAACTGATTCACGTGCCTCAAGGATCCATCCTCCACAATAGTGAAGTCGTCGAGCAATCCTTCCTCCGCCTGAGCTCTAAGACATCGGAGTCCCTCATCAAGAAACTGGGTCTCCTTGATCTTCTCTAATAGTCCTGACTGTAACTGCATGTGCATCATTTATTCTCCAAATCATGGTAAAACAATATCGATCCCCAAACTCTCAAGATCCTCCAAAAGATGCCGGTCCATAGTGAGTAACATAGCAACAGGATATCGACTGAGAGCATCTGTTACCACATTCGCCTTTCCAGGGTGGTACTGCAGATTGATGTCGAAATCCTTCATGAGTTCCAGCCATCTGCGTTGTCTCATATTCAGCTCCTTCTGAGTGAAGACATACTTCAGGCTTTTTTGGTCCGTGAAGATGTCCACTCGCTCTCCATACAAGTGGTGCTTCCATACTTTCAAGGCAAATATGACTGTTGCAAGCTCTAAGTCATGTGTGGGGCAATTCTTCTCATGGGGCCTCAACTGTCTAGAAGCATAAGCAATAAACCTCTTGTTCTGCTCAAGCACACATCCCAAGCCTTTTCCTGAAGCATCGCTGTAGATGACGAATCCTCTCAATCCTGATGGCAAAGCTAGAACTGGCACTGTCGTGAGTCTTCTTTTCAATTCTTCAAATGCTGACTAGCAGGCGTCGCTCCAGATGAACTCCTCGTTCTTTCGCGTAAGCTTCGTCATAGGCTCTGCGATCTTGGCAAAATCTTTCACAAACTTCCTGTAGTATCCTGCTAGACACAGAAAACTACGAATCTCTGCTACTGCCTTGGGAGGTGCCCATGCTTCCACTGCTTCAATCTTCTTGGGACCCACAGAAATCCCCTCTCCAGTCACCACATGCCCCAAAAACTCCACCCGGTCCAAGAAAAACTCATATTTCGAGAGTTTCCCGTACAGCTTCTCTTTTCGCAGAATCTCCAACACATTCCGCAGGTGCTCCACATGCTCCTCTTCGGTCTTCGAATATATCAGAATGTCGTCAATGAAGACTACGACAAACTTGTCCAGATACTTGTGAAAAACTTTATTCATCAAGTTCATAAATACTGCGGGGGCATTAGTGAGTCCGAACGGCATCACCAGGAACTCATACTGGCCGTATCGGGTGTTGAAAGTTGTCTTCGGAATATCTTGCTCCCGAACCTTCATCTGGTGATATCCTGACAGAAGGTAAATCTTGGAAAAGACCTTCGCTCCACTATGCTGGTCAAACAGCTCATCAATCTGCGGCAAAGGGTATTTATTCTTGATGGTGATATTGTTGAGTGTACGGTAATCGATACAAATCCTCACCGTCCCATCCTTCTTGGGCACGAAGAGTACCGGTGCTCCCCAGGGTGAAGCACTGGACCGAATAAAACCCTTGCCCTCCAGCTCATCAATCTGGGCCTTCAACTTTGCGGCTTCCTTCGGGTTGATCTTGTAATAATGTTGAGACTTCGGCACCGATCCAGGCAATAGGTCGATGCTGAACTCCACATCTCGATCTGGCGGCAATCCTGGCAGCTCCTCGAGAAAGACATCGAGAAACTCCGCGATAAGTGGATGTGGCAACTCCTTGTCCTCTGCAATAGCTCCGAAGTAAACTCCCTCTGGCCTCTCTGTAACTCGTCTGCTGATCTTGAACGGTAGAACTCCTGGCGGGCTGAAGATCACCTTCCCCTCAAGACAGTCTATTATAGCAAACTGCTCGCTCATCTAGTCAATGCCGAGGACTATATCAAATTCGGGCAATGGCATCACTAGAAGTCGAGCCCTAATCTCCCTCCCAGCAATAGTGAGAGGGAAATCCACCATCTCACTCACTGGCACTACTCCCCCTCCTGTCATAATCCGACAGTTCCTCTTAGTGGGCTTGGGCGTGAAGCCGTGTCTATGCAGAAACTCATATGATACAAAGCTATGGGTGGCTCCAGAATCAAACAATACAATGGCAGAAAAGGAATATAAAAGTATAGAACATGTGATCACATCTGGTACTGCCTTGTCCTCCTCAACTGCAGCCATGACATAAGCACGTCCCTGTTACGGTCCTCCCCTCTGCTGACGCTGTACAAACTGCTGCTGCTGAGTGGGTAAAGCCGGTCCTCTCTGTGGTGCAGCTGGTAGAGCTCTGGGTGGTGCAGGTGGTGGTCCTCCAGTCAATCTAGCTACAGCCTGTGGGCAATCCTGTGAGCACCCTGAATTTCGGGTTAATTTTTTTTTATTTATTTTCTGATTGATTTTAATTTCAATAAATAATTTATTCTGTTATTTTTCCTTAAGTGTGCTTTCCCGTGCCATTGATATTTGGAGTGTCAGGGATGTTCAACTTTGGAAATCTTCTTCACGAGTTTTGGAGTGGACAGGATTACCTTCATGATGGTATATAGTATCCCACTCAGACTTGTTCCCTAGTGCTCTTTTTGCTTCGTTGAACTTCGGGTCAAATTAGACCATTTGATCATTAATTAATTTTTCCACTCTTTTTCTTGATCATTTTTAGCACGTTACCGTGACTTTTCATTTGGGAGCGCAAGACCAGTCAGTTTCTTGAAACCAACTCCTCATGCATGATCTACTCGAGACGCTCTTCACCCTTGACCATCGTGTCCCACTCAGACACGCCATTTTATGCTCTATTTGCTTCGCACAACTTTCCTGACACGTGACCCGATTTTATTTCACTCCACGGTGTCACATTTATTTTCCAACTTGATTTGTGGGTCCCCTGTCGACCAAAACCTGTCAGCCCCAACTATGGACATGGCCCACATTGAGCCTACTACCCGTCCAACACTTGTGTCCTATTATTTGGAATCCCTATGTACTACTTATTCACTCATGATCATCGACACCTAATTTTAATTCGATTTTTGCACAATGTCCGATTTTGGATCCAATCTGACTCCACTGAACCCAAACCCAGCTTCATTTTTCCTCTCTCATGACACCATCATATTTTCTTGCCCAAAAATATTAATTATTCTTTCTACCTATTTCTAATATTTATTGGAATTTTTTGTTGATTTAATCCCTAGGAATAGCCTAATTTTTCTACACAAAAATCCTAGCCATAGGATCTTCCCATTTAATCATGTCCATTAATTTCCCCCATGAAATTTTTCCCCACACCCCCTATGCACAGCCGACCCTAAAATCTAGGAGGATTAACCTCATCTCTCTCATCAATTACTACACACTTTCTCTCTCTTCCCTCTCATTATTTTTTTCCACACAAAAACAATACAACACCAGCAACATCTCCACATTACCCATGCCCCGACGACCACCTTCACTCCTGGCCGAGCCCCCTGGCCCAGCCTTGCCGTCGGCCACCGCCGACCACCCCACTGGCCATCACACTGGCCATTCTCCTTCCATTCTCCTTCCTCCTCCATTCCAACACCACTCCCACACCAACCCGACACCACCACCATGGCCATCATCTCGCCACCTCCCCTGGCCGGCCAGCCTGGCCGTCAGCCACCCCGCCGGCCACTCGCAGCTCCTTCCCTCCTCCTCCTTCCCATCAACACCTACACCCCAAGTCGACACCACCACCATCAATTAACCAACCGCACCACCACCTCCTTAGCCGCCATCACCCCCGCGTCGCCGTGGCCAGTTGGCCGTCCCAGCTGTCGCCCTCGACGACCGGGCTAGGCGCGCGAGCCCCGGCGAGCAGCACAGCCGCGCCACCAGCGTGGCAGCGACGCACAGCCACTGTAGGCGCGCACCTGCGCGCGTGCGCGGGCCGCCGTCGTGCACCGTCGTGCCGCCGCACGGCCGCCGTGGGCACCCCCATCCTCCGACGAGCTCCAACGCACAGCCACCTGACGGCCACCGTCCTCCGGGACGCGCCGTCGAGGCGATTCGTGCGTTTTGCACGACGTCCCGTCGTGACGCGCGCGGAATCGAGTTCATTTGGGCGTTCCATCGTAGCAACTTCACGCGCATTTTTTCAGAAATCCGACCGTTGGATCGGCAATTTCTTCGCTCCGTCGCAATCTCGGTATATCCACCTTCACTCATGTCAATTTTTGTCCGTTAATTTTATCGTTTGATACATCAAAACCGGCCACCAAGTTGACCGTTTAAATTGTATTAAATTTGGACAGTTTTGCGGGGACAACTTCGTCAGCTTGTATCTCCTCCACCGCAGCTCCGTTTGGCATGCTACCAGTTTCGGTGCGAAGCTGGTATAACCCTCTTGCTACTCCTCCAGTTTTGTTTCATTGTGAGCTTGTTTGATTGGTTGAATTCGACGCCAAAGTTGGCCGTCCGAATTCGTAACACCCACTTTTCCAAAATAAGGGTAAAATTGAAATTTTGCATTTTAAATCATTAAAATATTGATTTTTAGTCATGATATGATTTTTGGTAAATTTTTAGTTAATTTAAAACTATTTAATTGAGTGAAATGTGAATTGGTGTTTTGCTAGTGTAACATTAGTCATACATGACCTAGAAGACTAATCATGACCAATGAGACCTAATCATGTGGTTAGGATTTCATATTTCTACTTTTTAGCCTAGGGGTATTTTAGTCATTTTAACACTTTTGTGATTTTGTGAATTATATTAATTAAATATGTGTTACTTGAATTGTTGAGTCTTGACCTAGAAGTTAGCCTAATCTAGATTGCTAATCATGACCCTAGAGACTAAGTTAGATGGGTTCATTAAAGTAATTACATTAGTGAATATCTAGATATTTGTTAGAAGATATTTTGGACTAAAAGTTAAAGGATGCTACTTTAATTGTGAACCATTGATTTAGCTAGAAATTGTTGGAGGAACCATAGCCCCTCATCCTAAACCCTAACCCTAGGTCCTTTGGCCAGCCACATAGCAGCCCATCTCCCTATTTATATCCTCCCAAATTTTTAGGGATAGCCTCTTTCATTAGGGTTCATCAAGTTTAGAAAAGAGGTAATGTTCCAACTTCACAAATTCATAGAAAATCCAAATTAGCTCCTTTTTCCTTCAAACAAATTCCTATAGTCTCTAAATACTGTTCTCTTGCTGTTTGGATTGAGATTTGACAGGGGGCACACAATTTGAGGAGCTTTGGTGGTTGAAAGGACCTCTTTCTTTGGTGTGTTTTTGAAGCTTGGGAAACCAATAGGTATAATCCTCATCTCAGCCCCTAAATTTCATTAAAATTCATTTTTAAGGTCCCCTAGCCCTCACCCAACTGATAGGAAAGCTAACCCTAGGATTCGAGCTCGTTTCGTGTCCGATACGGACACGTATCAGAGCATTGCACCAAGTGCTCGACGAAATGTCCAAGAGGACTGCTCGAATGAGTTTCCCAAATGTTTTTGATTGGAAACCTAGATCTAAGTGTCGTCTAGGTATTTCCAGTGTCCTAGGCTGGTTTATGTGTCGTGTCGTGTCGTGGGGACACGCGAACACGTGTGTGCAGCCGTGTGCGCGCGGTACTGTTCATCCCCTGCTACTCGGGGTTGATTGCGCGCAGCACACGCCACGTGGACACGAGATTCTTGGCACACGTGTTGATGCTTTGACTGACACGAGGCTCGTCAAATTTCACGAGTCCTCGTGTCGTGTCGGACACGTTTTTGAGTGTGCACTGATCAGCTGTGTGCGTGTGTGTATTCTCTGTGATGTTTCTGTTTGTTGAATCGATTTTAATGTTTTAAAATGTGTTTTAATGATTATTTTAGATCTCAAATGAGTAGTTAAATCTCTGCTACTGCATTTTATACAATGGTTTAATTTGATATGATGTTTGGGTTCGAAAAATCTCATAGGACAGTGAACTCTGATACTTGTGATACTATTTTTCCAGTTTTTCCCAACAATTTAAATTCCTATTTCTGTTAATAATTTCTCTGTTAATCTGAACCTGCATATCATAAATAATGTTAGGTAGGCTTTGGCATTCGAAATTGTGCTTTGGTTTGTGTATATGGGAATTTGGATACTTGGGTTGATCCCAAATGTGTTCAATGTAAACCTGAGATTGTTCTCAGTTTCAAAACTGAGATATGAGTTTCAACTCTTAAATTCTGAATTGATACTTGGATGGCAACTGTAAATAAGTTTTCATATGAGTTTTGTTAAGGTTTATGATTAATCTGAGAGTTAGAATTTAACCTGGGATTTTGTTTAGGCTATTGCCACTTGAAAACTGATTTCTTCCCTGATATTACCTTGCTGAAACTGATGTGCAAAACCTGAGATCATTCTCAGTTTTTCCCAAACTGGGAATGAAGTCTTGACTTCATGAATTGATTTCCTTTCTAATTGTTTCATGTTTCAATACTGTTAACTGTTGTTTTACTGATATGAGTTAAATTCCAGCTTCTTTGAACCATTTGACATTGTCAATTGATTTCCTTTCCATTTTGCAATTTTGTTTAGTTCCCATTAAACTGATTTTTCCTTTGTAAATCTGTGAATGAGATAATTTGGTTTAAACTTTTAGATTCAAGTTCATCCTAAAACTGTTAAAAATCTGAGAACAATGCATTGCCACACCCTCTACTTCACACTCTTCACTGTCACACTATTCACTTCACTCACTCACTGTTTTCATGTCACAACCACACTGGCCCTTTGACACACACATTTTCCTCTCCCTTTCACAGTTGTGCTTTCCTGCACATAGACACCATTCACACACACCCTTTAACTTGATAAAAATCTGAGATTGTATGACTAAATACCTGAGATTCCCTATGTTTAAAACTGAGATACAATGTAATATATGTATACACACAACACCCTAACACACATGTATCTTCACACTACCTTGACTCCTTAACCCTCTATCTATATCTCTTTGTATATATATATATATGTATATGCTATGGTTATAATATAGGATGAGTAGTATGTAAATATGCATGTATGTATATCATGTCATATGCACATGAATGTAAGAAGGTAATATACATGATGTTTTAGGATAAATGAGTGTTTGGTATTTGTAGTTGAGAGCTTGCCTTGGCTCATTTGCTTCTTGGTTCATTGTAACCATACACATGCTCTTCTCTATCTCTCTCTCAATATATATATGTATATATATTATATATGGCTAATGTGTTAATATGGTAAATAGAGATTCCCTATAGTTATATATACATATATGTGTGTATAGACATATATATATGTAGGTATAAGATATATGGCCTAGTGTTGATTTCTCTTTTCATGTACACATCTATGTTCACACACACACATAGCTTACATGTTAGTTCCTTCCTCTTTTTATATATATATATAATGTTGAACATGCATGAATAGGATGTGCCTTGATATGTGCTTGTGTTTGGCTTGTATAGCCTTGTGATTGGTGTGTGATTGCTAGATTAGGCTTGGTTAGGCCTAGTGAGACTTGTTAGACTTGTTTGGGCTAGGACTTGACCTAGGTTGACTAGTGTGGTTGACTAGAGTTGACCAAGTGTCGACTTTAGCCTAGTTTGACCTAGACAGCATGCAGATACATTGTACATTTCATATATCACCCTCTGTATACATCTTGACTTGTGTTGTTCTAACTAGGAGTCAGGTATCTCATCTCGGACAGTACATTTACTTCAGACATTCAGATACGAGGCGAGTACATTCTCTGATCTTTTCATACTTGTCTGGATTTACATTCTTGCTCTAGATTACTGTACTTGATGCTGACACGATTGTTATCACGGATTAGTACTATACGGATCTCCTTTTGGGATGTTATCCCCTTGTATTCACTAGATACATATTGTGATGTGCGTTTCACTTCCATATTGTATTTATTGAATACCTATATCCTTGTATACTCCTTGTGCATATTGTACTCTCAGTATCACATGAGTCCCAGGGATAGACATTGTACACTATTGTATAACATTGTACAACCATTGTATAACATTGTACATCTATTGTATATTATTGTACATCCATTGTATAACATTGTACACTATTGTGCAAGATAACGTAACGGGAGTGGATCCTTGTGTATTGATTGGGGAGGGGGAGTAGAATTGGTTATGTACTCAAATCCTATTGTACAACATTGTATAACTATTGTATATGTCTATTGTACACCCACGTACAATGGAGTTACCATTGCATTTTCCTAGCCCGTTTACATAACCAGATTGTACTCTAAAATCACATGTTCCTTACAGTTCTTACTTATCATATTTAGATATTTCCTGTTATAAAATCTCTACTACATTTCATATATCTTTTTCTTCAGCGTTTCATGTACTTTACTCTATTGCATGCTTTATATTTTCTAACTCGATATGAACTGCGTGAGATGTTTTGTGCTCGCTCCCGTCCTGACTGGACCTGTTGAAAATTTTACAGAGGATGATGAGGAACCCTGCACCCCCTTACTTGGAGCTTGCCTAGATGACACTCGCGACCTGGATCCCTGGCGAGGTTCAGGCAGCTGCTCAGGATGATACCTTGTATAGAGTAGATAGCTTAGACTATTTTCCTTTCATGTTTAGCTTATGTCTTTGTTTCAGAGTTGTATGTTGTAGAGATGTTGAGACTTGTTTTTAGTTTCTGTTGTACCTCAGTTGAGGATTTCCTTATCTATTTTATCGTACCATTTTCTATCTATAGATTGTGATTGAGTTATACCTCTGTGTTGGCCTCCTTATGGAGAGTATTCATATTATGTTAGTTATAGTCCATGACCTAGAACAGCGTTCTACCGCCGACACTGCGGCGTAGGCTGGACGTACCCACTTCTCGTACCCTTACTCTAGGGTGCGGGTCGTGACACGTTTTTAGTGGTGGCCCATGCAGGTCGAGTTTATGTAGTGGTATTCGAACTAGAGTATCACTACAGCCTGCAGTATGAGTAGAATATTTTGGGGGTACTCAATCACAGTTAGAATTCCTTGAGAGATTCCTGGGATGCCCCTTGAGAATTTCATTCCGAACTTCTAATTTGAATTCCTTTTCTCTTGTTTTGGTTTACCCTTACTCCTTGAAATTGTATTTGATTTTGATAGATCGTTGTTGATTTGATTTTCTTTTTGAGATGAATTTTATGACCCGAGTTACGGTATCTTCTGATAACATATGTTGACAGAAATAACAGGGATGGTAAAACGTCTACTTTATTATGGAACCTAGAATTTACCGCAGCTATATTAGCCGGCGTGGCAAGAACGTAGGGACCTGACTTCGGATGTACATATCTTGATCATGAGATTGGAATTTCTCGCAGCTATACTAGTCGGCATAGCGAGGATTCCAGACGACTTGATCATAGAGATGCATACCCTAGTTATGAACCCTACCGTTCATTGCAGCCTTGCTTACTAGCGTGGCGAGGATTCTGAGTATCATGATTCTGGACAGACGTATGTGATTATCAGATTATATCTTGAAGGTTTTTAAAGTATCACCTCTTTCATTTCTTTTCTGTAAAAAAAAATGTTTTCCATCATCAAATAACTTAGGAGTAGGGATAACTTTAGTTGACTAGTCTAATTCCTTGTAGATTTTATTAGTTATTACTCTTTCTTAGTATGATGATTTGATGAGTTGTGATTAGGCCTTTATCTTAGGAATGATAGTATAGCCCTGGCTTAGAATAGGGACCCTTGTAGCTGGTTCTCTGTTGTTTATATTTACCAATTTTATATAGGATGGTAGACCGCCTTACAGCCTTGGTGATTGTTGTTTCTGTAACTATTCCAGTTTAGCACCCAGATTGTTTGTATGTTTTGATATCCTATGACCGTTTTGGTTTAGCTTGACTAGTATACCTAGATGGGACCTTCAACTGCCACCGTATGCCATGACCATGTATGCCATTCTTTAGATTGTATAATTTAGGTAAGTTCTGAGACCATGATTGTTGGGGACGAGACTCTAGAAGAAGTACGACCATCTTAATTTCGAGGACGAAATTCTTTTAAGGGGGGTAGACTTGTAACACCCACTTTTCCAAAATAAGGGTAAAATTGAAATTTTGCATTTTAAATCATTAAAATATTGATTTTTAGTCATGATATGATTTTTGGTAAATTTTTAGTTAATTTAAAACTATTTAATTGAGTGAAATGTGAATTGGTGTTTTGCTAGTGTAACATTAGTCATACATGACCTAGAAGACTAATCATGACCAATGAGACCTAATCATGTGGTTAGGATTTCATATTTCTACTTTTTAGCCTAGGGGTATTTTAGTCATTTTAACACTTTTGTGATTTTGTGAATTATATTAATTAAATATGTGTTACTTGAATTGTTGAGTCTTGACCTAGAAGTTAGCCTAATCTAGATTGCTAATCATGACCCTAGAGACTAAGTTAGATGGGTTCATTAAAGTAATTACATTAGTGAATATCTAGATATTTGTTAGAAGATATTTTGGACTAAAAGTTAAAGGATGCTACTTTAATTGTGAACCATTGATTTAGCTAGAAATTGTTGGAGGAACCATAGCCCCTCATCCTAAACCCTAACCCTAGGTCCTTTGGCCAGCCACATAGCAGCCCATCTCCCTATTTATATCCTCCCAAATTTTTAGGGATAGCCTCTTTCATTAGGGTTCATCAAGTTTAGAAAAGAGGTAATGTTCCAACTTCACAAATTCATAGAAAATCCAAATTAGCTCCTTTTTCCTTCAAACAAATTCCTATAGTCTCTAAATACTGTTCTCTTGCTGTTTGGATTGAGATTTGACAGGGGGCACACAATTTGAGGAGCTTTGGTGGTTGAAAGGACCTCTTTCTTTGGTGTGTTTTTGAAGCTTGGGAAACCAATAGGTATAATCCTCATCTCAGCCCCTAAATTTCATTAAAATTCATTTTTAAGGTCCCCTAGCCCTCACCCAACTGATAGGAAAGCTAACCCTAGGATTCGAGCTCGTTTCGTGTCCGATACGGACACGTATCAGAGCATTGCACCAAGTGCTCGACGAAATGTCCAAGAGGACTGCTCGAATGAGTTTCCCAAATGTTTTTGATTGGAAACCTAGATCTAAGTGTCGTCTAGGTATTTCCAGTGTCCTAGGCTGGTTTATGTGTCGTGTCGTGTCGTGGGGACACGCGAACACGTGTGTGCAGCCGTGTGCGCGCGGTACTGTTCATCCCCTGCTACTCGGGGTTGATTGCGCGCAGCACACGCCACGTGGACACGAGATTCTTGGCACACGTGTTGATGCTTTGACTGACACGAGGCTCGTCAAATTTCACGAGTCCTCATGTCGTGTCGGACACGTTTTTGAGTGTGCACTGATCAGCTGTGTGCGTGTGTGTATTCTCTGTGATGTTTCTGTTTGTTGAATCGATTTTAATGTTTTAAAATGTGTTTTAATGATTATTTTAGATCTCAAATGAGTAGTTAAATCTCTGCTACTGCATTTTATACAATGGTTTAATTTGATATGATGTTTGGGTTCGAAAAATCTCATAGGACAGTGAACTCTGATACTTGTGATACTATTTTTCCAGTTTTTCCCAACAATTTAAATTCCTATTTCTGTTAATAATTTCTCTGTTAATCTGAACCTGCATATCATAAATAATGTTAGGTAGGCTTTGGCATTCGAAATTGTGCTTTGGTTTGTGTATATGGGAATTTGGATACTTGGGTTGATCCCAAATGTGTTCAATGTAAACCTGAGATTGTTCTCAGTTTCAAAACTGAGATATGAGTTTCAACTCTTAAATTCTGAATTGATACTTTGATGGCAACTGTAAATGAGTTTTCATATGAGTTTTGTTAAGGTTTATGATTAATCTGAGAGTTAGAATTTAACCTGGGATTTTGTTTAGGCTATTGCCACTTGAAAACTGATTTCTTCCCTGATATTACCTTGCTGAAACTGATGTGCAAAACCTGAGATCATTCTCAGTTTTTCCCAAACTGGGAATGAAGTCTTGACTTCATGAATTGATTTCCTTTCTAATTGTTTCATGTTTCAATACTGTTAACTGTTGTTTTACTGATATGAGTTAAATTCCAGCTTCTTTGAACCATTTGACATTGTCAATTGATTTCCTTTCCATTTTGCAATTTTGTTTAGTTCCCATTAAACTGATTTTTCCTTTGTAAATCTGTGAATGAGATAATTTGGTTTAAACTTTTAGATTCAAGTTCATCCTAAAACTGTTAAAAATCTGAGAACAATGCATTGCCACACCCTCTACTTCACACTCTTCACTGTCACACTATTCACTTCACTCACTCACTGTTTTCATGTCACAACCACACTGGCCCTTTGACACACACATTTTCCTCTCCCTTTCACAGTTGTGCTTTCCTGCACATAGACACCATTCACACACACCCTTTAACTTGATAAAAATCTGAGATTGTATGACTAAATACCTGAGATTCCCTATGTTTAAAACTGAGATACAATGTAATATATGTATACACACAACACCCTAACACACATGTATCTTCACACTACCTTGACTCCTTAACCCTCTATCTATATCTCTTTGTATATATATATATATGTATATGCTATGGTTATAATATAGGATGAGTAGTATGTAAATATGCATGTATGTATATCATGTCATATGCACATGAATGTAAGAAGGTAATATACATGATGTTTTAGGATAAATGAGTGTTTGGTATTTGTAGTTGAGAGCTTGCCTTGGCTCATTTGCTTCTTGGTTCATTGTAACCATACACATGCTCTTCTCTATCTCTCTCTCAATATATATATGTATATATATTATATATGGCTAATGTGTTAATATGGTAAATAGAGATTCCCTATAGTTATATATACATATATGTGTGTATAGACATATATATGTGGGTATAAGATATATGGCCTAGTGTTGATTTCTCTTTTCATGTACACATCCATGTTCACACACACACATAGCTTACATGTTAGTTCCTTCCTCTTTTTATATATATATATATAATGTTGAACATGCATGAATAGGATGTGCCTTGATATGTGCTTGTGTTTGGCTTGTATAGCCTTGTGATTGGTGTGTGATTGCTAGATTAGGCTTGGTTAGGCCTAGTGAGACTTGTTAGACTTGTTTGGGCTAGGACTTGACCTAGGTTGACTAGTGTGGTTGACTAGAGTTGACCAAGTGTCGACTTTAGCCTAGTTTGACCTAGACAGCATGCAGATACATTGTACATTTCATATATCACCCTCTGTATACATCTTGACTTGTGTTGCTCTAACTAGGAGTCAGGTATCTCATCTCGGACAGTACATTTACTTCAGACATTCAGATACGAGGCGAGTACATTCTTTGATCTTTTCATACTTGTCTGGATTTACATTCTTGCTCTAGATTACTGTACTTGATGCTGACACGATTGTTATCACGGATTAGTACTATACGGATCTCCTTTTGGGATGTTATCCCCTTGTATTCACTAGATACATATTGTGATGTGCGTTTCACTTCCATATTGTATTTATTGAATACCTATATCCTTGTATACTCCTTGTGCATATTGTACTCTCAGTATCATATGAGTCCCAGGGATAGACATTGTACACTATTGTATAACATTGTACAACCATTGTATAACATTGTACATCTATTGTATATTATTGTACATCCATTGTATAACATTGTACACTATTGTGCAAGATAACGTAACGGGAGTGGATCCTTGTGTATTGATTGGGGAGGGGGAGTAGAATTGGTTATGTACTCAAATCCTATTGTACAACATTGTATAACTATTGTATATGTCTATTGTACACCCACGTACAATGGAGTTACCATTGCATTTTCCTAGCCCGTTTACATAACCAGATTGTACTCTAAAATCACATGTTCCTTACAGTTCTTACTTATCATATTTAGATATTTCCTGTTATAAAATCTCTACTACATTTCATATATCTTCTTCTTCAGCGTTTCATGTACTTTACTCTATTGTATGGTTTATATTTCCTAACTCGATATGAACTGCGTGAGATGTTTTGTGCTCGCTCCCGTCCTGACTGGACCTGTTAAAAATTTTACAGAGGATGATGAGGAACCCTGCACCCCCTTACTTGGAGCTTGCCTAGATGACACTCGCGACCTGGACCCCTGGCGAGGTTCAGGCAGCTGCTCAGGATGATACCTTGTATAAAGTAGATAGCTTAGACTATTTTCCTTTCATGTTTAGCTTATGTCTTTGTTTCAGAGTTGTATGTTGTAGAGATGTTGAGACTTGTTTTTAGTTTCTGTTGTACCTCAGTTGAGGATTTCCTTATCTATTTTATCGTACCATTTTCTATCTATAGATTGTGATTGAGTTATACCTCTGTGTTGGCCTCCTTATGGAGAGTATTCATATTATGTTAGTTATAGTCCATGACCTAGAACAGCGTTCTACCGCCGACACTGCGGCGTAGGCTGGACGTACCCACTTCTCGTACCCTTACTCTAGGGTGCGGGTCGTGACACGAACTGTTGAGATGTATTGTGCTCGCTCCTGTCCTGACTGGACCTGTTGATAAATTTTACAGATGGCCTGGGATTGCCTGCTAGCCTAGAGGAGACACAGTAGAGGTTGTTTAGTTAGTTATTTCATTTTGTCTGGAGTTGTATTTACTTTGTGGATTACTGTATTTGAGTTTTGAGATGTATTTCTGGGTTTATGTATCTTAAACACTTAGACTTCTATCTCCTGTATCTCTTTTGGATTTCATGTTTTATCTATCTTTATCATGCTCTACCTTAGATGTGATTGAGACTGTATCTGCTATGTCACCCCCATTCGGGGAGTATAAACTGCTTAGCATTATTTTGTTAGATGATGTAACCTAGGACAGTGTTCTACCGCCGACACTACGGTGTAGGCTGGGCGTTGTTACGTTCTCGTGCCCTTACTCTAGGGTACGGGTCATGACACATTTTTAGTGGTGGCCCATGCAGGTCGAGTTTATGTAGTGGTATTCGAACTAGAGTACCACTACAGCCTACAGTAGGAATAGGATATATTTTGAGGGTACTCAATCACAGTTAGGAACCCTTGAGAGATTCCTGGGACGACCCTTGAGAATCTTATTTAAATTCGATTTGGAAACTCTCTTTTTCTTGATTTGATTATCTTTATTTTCTGTTGTTGAATTTGATTTTGATGGATTATTGTTGAATTTGAGTCTGTATTTATTGATTTTGATGGAAGATTGATGAATTTTGAATCTTGATGTTAGCTGTAGCATCCGAGTTTGTATTTATATGATTTGAAGGATTTTTGCTCATTTTTTGAATCTTGATGTTCGTTGATAAATTTGATTTGATTTTGAGTATTCATTGTTGATTTAATTTAAATTTTGTCAAGATAAAATTATATGGGCTAGGTCATCTAAGTTATGGAATCTCGTCTTCTATAGTCACATTAGCTAGCATGGTGAGGACATATAGTCTGATTTTGGATTTATTTCTCGGGTGTGGGAATTTAAGGTTTTCGCAGCCAAGCTAGCGGCATCGCAAAAATGTTAAATGCCATGATTCTAGAGGTATGTGCCAAAGTCGAGGACTCTGTGATTATCGTAGCCTTGCTTACTAGTATGACGAGGATTTAGGGTACCATGATTTTGGATAGACACATATGATTATCAGATTGTACCTTAAATATTTTTGAACATATTTTCTCTACTTTTGTTCCAGTCCTTCAAAAAAAAATATTTTTATTATTATTATTATAATTTGTTTGCTTTGTTTTGCTTCTCATTATTTAACTTAGGAGTAGCTTTAGCTGTTTTATAAACTTGTGTAACTTCTTACAAATTTATTTCTTCTTAATACAATAAATCAGTGATTTTGCAAGGCCTTATTTTGGATTTGATATTATAGCTCTGATTTCAAAATGGGTTCCTCTTTTAAACAGATAAGCAGAACAGATTCTTTTATCATTCTCTTCCTGCCAATATTTATTACCATCATTCCTTATCATATATAACTGTCCCGATTATATCAATTTCGTCTCGTATCACATTCTGTCAGCTGTACTTTGAAACTCTTGAATCTTCATATCAATTTTGCCTGAGAAATGTTGAGGAAGTGACATAAATCATCTAGTTCGGAAATAACGTAATTGGTTATCATAGGATGATTTTGTAGGAATCAGAATGTTGGATGTCAAATATAAAAAAAATTGAAATGGAGATGTGGTAAAGGTTTAAAATGAAATCGAGGGATAAATGTTATCAATTTAGAAACAATCACAGAAAGTTGGTTATGAATAATTCATGGATGTATTTCAAAACTAATAAGGATGTTCAAGGTCAACCTAGTTTTGAGAACTTAGAAAATCTTGGTTATTGATTCTGGAAAAAAAACTTTTACTCTGAGGCTATGTAGAATTTTTTTTTAAAAGGGAGAAGTGAGAATTTTATTGTATTAAATGATTATGCGAAATTGAACTAGATATTTTAAGAGGGTGACTAGAGACAGAGAGAACACAAGGATTTTACGTTATAGAAATTATTTTAGATGATTGGGAGAAATTGTGGAATTCAAAAGGATAACATTTGAAGGTGAACGTTGAAGAAAATATGAAGGTTGATTTATAAACAAGAATAAATTTGTGTGATATAGTGGTATTGGAGTTAAATTAAATACGAGACTTAATTTAAACAAGTCCAAGGATTCCATAAACTGGATTTAGAGGTTTCGGATCTAATTTAGAACGAGGTGAAAGAATTTGGAAACTTGATTAAATGGATAAGTGTTGATACCTAATTAAGAGGGGTATGCTTCGTGGAAAATGTTTTGGAAGTTTGGAATTTTGTCTATGGTGATCATGGTAAATGTTTAGATGACTGAAGGTTATAAAATTTTGATGATAGTTATATGGAGGTTGATTTTCATATTGGGACTTGTGGAAAAAAAAATATGATTTGGCAAATGATAAACTGATAGTATTAGAGAGGGATGATTTGCTGACTTCATATGAAATCTTTTCTTGTTTTCTCTAAAAAGGGTTTTTCAATATCATTGAATCCTAGTTTCCTTAATCACGACCAAATCAACTTCGATTATCTTTTCTTATCTTGGGTTGTACTTAATTGAATTAAATTTTGTTGTGACCTGAATCTCCATCCTTGTATGTTTGTTCTCAGACTTTGTTGAACTGTCCTCCATATTGCCTAAATCTTGATTTCCCCAATTTGATCAACTTAGGTCGTATCGAGACTAAATATTCTCAATATGTATTGTGATTGGGATTTTCCATGGAATTGGCTTTCATTCCTTAACTTTGATTTTGATTTTCTTTTTTCTGAACCCTTTAAAGATAATTGGTAGTTACTTTTCTTTATTTTTATGATAAGTACCAGTTTTCACATAGGATGGTAGGCTGTCTTACAGTTTTGATGGTTTGTTGTTTCTGTAACTTCTCTAGTTTAGCACCCTAGATTGCTTGTGTGTTTGATACCCTATGACCGTTTTGGTAGTAGCACGACTAGTATACCTAGATGAGACTTTCACTACCACCGTATGCCATGACCCTGTATGTCGTCCTTTTGATCACATAATTTGTTTTAATCTGGGACTTTGATTGTGGGGGTTTGACCTAGAGGGATTATGGACATTTTAATTTTTATAAGGTGGGTAGGATGTGATCACCCTGAATTTCGGGTTGATTTTTTTTTCTGATTGATTTTAATTTCAATAAATAATTTATTCTGTTATTTTTCCTTAAGTGTGCTTTCCCGTGCCATTGATATTTGGAGTGTCAGGGATATTCAACTTTGAAAATCTTCTTCACGAGTTTTGGAGTGGACAGGATTACCTTCATGATGGTATATAGTGTCCCACTCAGACTTGTTCCCGTATGCTCTTTTTGCTTCGCTGAATTTCGGGTTGAATTAGACCATTTGATCATTAATTAATTTTCCCACTCTTTTTCTTGATCATTTTTAGCACGTTACCGTGACTTTTCATTTGGGAGCGCAAGACCAGTCAGTTTCTTGAATCCAACTCCTCATGCATGATCTACTCGAGACACTCTTCACCCTTGACCTTCGTGTCCCACTCAGACATGCCATTTTGTGCTCCATTTGCTTCGCACAACTTTCCTGACACGTGACCCGATTTTATTTCACTCTACGGTGTCACATTTATTTTCCAACTTGATTTGTGGGTCCTCTGTCGACCAAAACCTGTCAACCCCAACTATGGACATGGCCCACATTGAGCCTACTACCCGTCCGACACTTGTGTCCCATTATTTGGAATCCCCATGTGCTACTTATTCACTCATGATCATCGACATCTAATTTTAATTCGATTTTTGCACAATATCCGGCTTTGGATCCAATCCGACTCCACTGAACCCAATCCCAGCTTCATTTTTCCTCTCTCATGACACCCTCATATTTTCTTGCCCAAAAATATTAATTATTCTTTCTACCTATTTCTAGTATTTATTGGAATTTTTCGTTGATTTAATCCCTAGGAATTGCCTAATTTTTCTACACAAAAATCCTAGCCATAGGATCTTCCCATTTAATCATATCCATTAATTTCCCCCATGAAATTTTTCCCCACACCCCCTATGCACAGCCGGCCCTAAAATCTAGGGGGATTAACCTCATCTCTCTCTCATGAATTACTACACACTTTCTCTCTCTTCCCTCTCATTATTTTTTTCCACACAAAAATAATACAACACCAGCAACATCTCCACATTACCCATGCCCCGACCACCACCTTCACTCCTGGCCGAGCCCTCTGGCCCAGCCTTGCCGTCGGCCACCGCCGACCACCCCACTGGCCATCACCCCGGCCATTCTCCTCCCATCCTCCTTCCTCCTCCATTCCAACCCCACTCCTACACCAACCCGACACCACCACCATGGCCATCATCTCACCACCTCCCCTGGTCGGCCAGCCTGGCCGTCGGCCACCCCGCCGGCCACCCGCAGCTCCTTCCCTCCTCCTCCTTCCCATCAACACCTCCACCCCAAGTCGACACCACCACCATCAATTAACCAACCGCATCACCACCTCCTTAGCCGCCATCACCCCCGTGTCACCGTGGCCAGTTGGCCGTCCCAGCCGCCGCCCTCGCCGGCCGGGCTAGGCGCGTGAGCCCCGGCGAGCAGCACAGCCGTGCCACGAGCGTGGCAGCGCCGCACAGCCACTGTAGGCGCGCACCTGTGCGCGCGCGCGGGCCTCCGTCGTGCGTCGCCGTACCGTCGTACGGCCGCCATGGGCACCCCCATCCTCCGGCGAGCTCCAACGCACAGCCCCCTGACGGCCACCGTCCTCCGGGATGCGCCGTCGAGGCGATTCGTACGTTTTGCACGACGTCCCGTCGTGACGCGCACGGAATCGAGTTCATTTGGACGTTCCGTCGCAGCAACTTCACGCACGTTTTCCCGAAAATCCGACCGTTGGATCGGCAATTTCTTTGCTCCGTCGCAATCTCGGTATATCCACCTTCACTCATGTCAATTTCCGTCCGTTAATTTTATCGTTTGATACATCAAAACCGGCCACCAAGTTGACCGTTTATATTGTATTAAATTTGGACAGTTTTGCGGGGACAACTTCGTCAGCTTGTATCTCCTCCACCGCAGCTCCGTTTGGCATGCTACCAGTTCCGATGCGAAGCTGGTATAACCCTCTTGCTACTCCTCCAGTTTTGTTTCATTGTGAGCTTGTTTTATTGGTTGAATTCGACGCCAAAGTTGGCCGTCCGAATTCGTAATATCTAACTTGTAAATTTTTATTTTTGAACACGGGACTCCAGATTTCATTTCTGACACCACCATTAGACTTGTGGCGTCGTTCTGGCAGGTTTTCATATAAAATTTGTTAGATTTGGAGAACGTGGACCCTGGCACGTTTTTCGGTGCAAAGTGGGTCCCACATTCTGGGTCAACGGAACTTTTTGACGCCGGCTCATCGGAATCCAATTCCGGATATACCGTTGAGTTCGTATCGTCATTCTGGACTCGTTGACATATAATTTGCTAGGTTTTGGTGGACATTGGATCCGACACGTATTTCGGTACAAGCCGGATACCAATATCCGGGTCAACGGGTCATTTTGAGATCGACTCATCGGAATCCAATTCCGGATGTACCGTTGAGTTCGTATCATCATTCTGGACTCGTTGACAGGTAGTTTGCTGAGTTTTGAGAACTTTGACTCCGGCACACATTTCTGTGCAAACCGAAATTCCAAGTTCTGGTCAACGGACCAAATTGAGATCGGGTCAACGGAATCCAATTCTGGAGATACCGTTGGGTTCGTATCGTCATTCTGGTTTCATGGACATATAATTTGTTATATTTTATAGACTTGTTTTCTTGCACGTTTTTCGGTGCAAAACGGCTCCGACACGGACACCGTTTTGACCCGAAATTACCTTTTTGCCCTTGTGTCCAAATTGGACCGTTGGGTAGGCTATACTAGCTAATTTGACCATTCTGGACACGTTGGCGATGTTTATTTCATCGTCCGACAATGTTTGTTGATAATTTCTCTGAGTTTAATCTTTTTATAATTAATTAATAATTAATTCTTATAATGTTCGTATTTCGAGATTAGTACAACAAAACTGAGATCAGTCAATTCCAGTGATCTCATATCGTTGAAATTAACAAGTTGGACACGTGGATCACTATAATAAGATTATCAACTTTACCGATAATCTTCTTATCTCGATTTGCGTGTCGTAAGTTTCGACGTACGAATAACGAAGTACACTTTATATCTTTAATAATTAGACTAGAATTGACCCTATTGACCAGAGTTGACCAGTTGACCCAAAGTCAACTGTAAGTCAACACTTGACCTAGTTTGACTAGATTATTGACCGGAGTTGACCTAGAGTTAATTTGACTTAGAACAACCTAGGATAAAATAGATTGTTTGTGGATTCATTTATTACAACTTGAACACCTTGTAACCTGTGTTGCTTTAAATAGGACTCTGTGGCTTCAGTCGGACCCCCTATACTTATCAGCTGTTCAGGTTATCAGGCGAGTACATTCTCTGATCATTTCATATCCTGCTTAGAATTGTTTTATGCAGTAGATTACTTTACTTGTACTGTCACGTTGGTCACACAGATTTGTACTATACAGATCCCTTCTTGAGATGTTATCCTTAGGGAGCATCGGGTACTACATGTTCTGTGCGTTTCACTTACATGTCGTATCACTATGCTTCACAGGTTCTTCGATCACTTGTGACATATACTCTTATGATCACAGAGTCTCCTAGAATCCCCATTTTTTGGACTACTATGTACCACCCTTCGGGGGCTTACCACCCTTTGGGGGCTTACCACCCTTCGGGGGCTGTACATAGTATCATAATATAACCTGATTGGATCCTTGTGTATTGATTGGGGATACGGGAGAGTAGAAGTAGACATGTGAATAATACCCAAGTAGTATCTTATCAGAATCTCTTCCATAGTGTCTTATCAGAATCTCCTATGCCATTTACATGTCTATATTGTACTTTGACTCACTAGCCACTGTTAGTCTCTATTTATAGTAGATATTTCTATTACAGCTCTCTCTCTGTTTACATACAACATTTCTTTAAGTACTTGTATCTTACTTTACTGCATGATTATATTTTCTAATATGCTATGAACTGTTGAGATGTATTGTGCTCGCTCCTGTCCTGACTGGACCTGTTGATAAATTTTACAGATGGCCTGGGATTGCCTACTAGCCTAGAGGAGACACAGTAGAGGTTGTTTAGTTAGTTATTTCATTTTGTCTGGAGTTGTATTTACTTTGTGGATTACTGTATTTGAGTTTTGAGATGTATTTCTGGGTTTATGTATCTTAAACACTTAGACTTCTATCTCCTGTATCTCTTTTAGATTTCATGTTTTATCTATCTTTATCATGCTCTACCTTAGATGTGATTGAGACTGTATCTGCTATGTCACCCCCATTCGGGGAGTATAAATTGCTTAGCATTATTTTGTTAGATGATGTAACCTAGGACAGCGTTCTACCGCCGACACTGCGGCGTAGGCTGGGCGTTGTTACGTTCTCGTGCCCTTACTCTAGGGTGCGGGTCATGACACATTTTTAGTGGTGGCCCATGCAGGTAGAGTTTATGTAGTGGTATTCGAACTAGAGTACCACTACAGCCTGCAATAGGAATAGGATATATTTTGAGGGTACTCAATCACAGTTAGGAACCCTTGAGAGATTCCTGGGACGACCCTTGAGAATCTTATTTAAATTCGATTTGGAAACTCTCTTTTTCCTTGATTTGATTATCTTTATTTTCTGTTGTTGAATTTGATTTTGATGGATTATTGTTGAATTTGAGTCTGTATTTATTGATTTTGATGGAAGATTGATGAATTTTGAATCTTGATGTTAGTTGTAGCATCCGAGTTTGTATTTATATGATTTGAAGGATTTTTGCTCATTTTTGAATCTTGATGTTCGTTGATAAATTTGATTTGATTTTGAGTATTCATTGTTGATTTAATTTAAATTTTGTCAAGATGAAATTATATGGGCTAGGTCATCTAAGTTATGGAATCTCGTCTTCTATAGTCACATTAGCTAGCATGGTGAGGACATATAGTCTGATTTTGGATTTATTTCTCGGGTGTAAGAATTTAAGATTTTCGCAGCCAAGCTAGCGGCATCGCAAAAATGTTAAATACCATAATTCTAGAGATATGTGCCAAAGTCGAGGACTCTGTGATTATCGTAGCCTTGCTTACTAGTATGACGAAGATTTAGGGTACCATGATTTTGGATAGACGCATATGATTATCAGATTGTACCTTAAATATTTTTGAACATGTTTTCTCTACTTTTGTTCCAGTCCTTCAAAAAAAAATATTTTTATTATTATTATTATTATTTGTTTGCTTTGTTTTGCTTCTCATTATTTAACTTAGGAGTAGCTTTAGCTGTTTTATAAACCTTGTGTAACTTCTTACAAATTTATTTCTTCTTAATACAATAAATCAGTGATTTTGCAAGGCCTTATTTTGGATTTGATATTATAGCTCTGATTTCAAAATGGGTTCCTCTTTTAAACAGATAAGCAGAACAAATTCTTTTATCATTCTCTTCCTGCCAATATTTATTACCATCATTCCTTATCTTATATAACTGTCCCGATTATATCAATTCCGTCTCGTATCACATTCTGTCAGCTGTACTTTGAAACTCTTGAATCTTCATATCAATTTTGCCTGAGAAATGTTGAGGAAATGACGTAAATTATCTAGTTCGGAAATGACGTAATTGGTTATCATAGGATGATTTTGTAGGAATCAGAATGTTGGATGTCAAATATAAAAAAAATTGAAATGGAGATGTGGTAAAGGTTTAAAATGAAATCGAGGGATAAATGTTATCAATTTAGAAACAATCACAGAAAGTTGGTTATGAATAATTCATGGATGTATTTCAAAACTAATGAGGATGTTCAAGGTCAACCTAGTTTTGAGAACTTAGAAAATCTTGGTTATTGATTCTGGAAAAAAAAACTTTTACTCTGAGGCTATGTAGAATTTTTTTTTAAAAGGGAGAAGTGAGAATTTATTGTATTAAATGATTATGCGAAATTGAACTAGATATTTTAAGAGGGTGACTAGAGACAGAGAGAACACAAGGATTTTACGTTATAGAAATTATTTTAGATGATTGGGAGAAATTGTGGAATTCAAAAGGATAACATTTGAAGGTGAACGTTGAAGAAAATATGAAGGTTGATTTATAAACAAGAATAAATTTGTGTGATATAGTGGTATTGGAGTTAAATTAAATACGAGACTTAATTTAAACAAGTCCAAGGATTCCATAAACTGGATTTAGAGGTTTCGGATCTAATTTAGAACGAGGTGAAAGAATTTGGAAACTTGATTAAATGGATAAGTGTTGATACCTAATTAAGAGGGGTATGCTTCGTGGAAAATGTTTTGGAAGTTTGGAATTTTGTCTATGGTGATCATGGTAAATGTTTAGATGACTGAAGGTTATAAAATTTTGATGATAGTTATATAGAGGTTGATTTTCATATTGGGACTTGTGGAAAAAAAATATGATTTGGCAAATGATAAACTGATAGTATTAGAGAGGGATGATTTGCTGACTTCGTATGAAATCTTTTCTTGTTTTCTCTAAAAAGGGTTTTTCAATATCATTGAATCCTAGTTTCCTTAATCACGACCAAATCAACTTCGATTATCTTTTCTTATCTTGGGTTGTACTTAATTGAATTAAATTTGGTTGTGATCTGAATCTCCATCCTTGTATGTTCGTTCTCAGACTTTATTGAATTGTCCTCCATATTGCCTAAATCTTGATTTCCCCAATTTGATCAACTTAGGTCGTATCGAGACTAAATATTCTCAATATGTATTGTGATTGGGATTTTCCATGGAATTGGCTTTCATTCCTTAACTTTGATTTTGATTTTCTTTTTTCTGAACCCTTTAAAGATAATTGGTAGTTACTTTTCTTTATTTTTATGATAAGTACCAGTTTTCACATAGGATGGTAGGCTGTCTTACAGTTTTGATGGTTTGTTGTTTCTGTAACTTCTCTAGTTTAGCACCCTAGATTGCTTGTGTGTTTGATACCCTATGACCGTTTTGGTATTAGCACGACTAGTATACCAAGATGAGACTTTCACTACCACCGTATGCCATGACCCTGTATGTCGTCCTTTTGATCACATAATTTGTTCCAATCTGGGACTTTGATTGTGGGGGTTTGACCTTGAGGGATTATGGACATTTTAATTTCGAGGACGAAATTTTTATAAGGTGGGTAGGATGTGAGCACCATGAATTTCGGGTTGATTTTTTTTTTTTTCTGATTGATTTTAATTTTAATAAATAATTTATTCTGTTATTTTTCCTTAAGTGTGCTTTCCCGTGCCATTGATATTTGGAGTGCCAGGGATGTTCAACTTTGGAAATCTTCTTCACGAGTTTTGGAGTGGACAGGATTACCTTCATGATGGTATATAGTGTCCCACTCAGACTTATTCCCTTGTGCTCTTTTTGCTTCGCTGAATTTCGGGTCGAATTAGACCATTTGATCATTAATTAATTTTTTCACTCTTTTCCTTGATCATTTTTAGCACGTTACCGTGACTTTTCATTTGGGAGCGCAAGACCAGTCATTTTCTTGAAACCAACTCCTCATGCATGATCTACTCGAGACGCTCTTCACCCTTGACCTTCGTGTCCCACTCAGACACGCCATTTTGTGCTCCATTTTCTTCGCACAACTTTCCTGACACGTGACCCGATTTTATTTCACTCCACGGTGTCACATTTATTTTCCAACTTGATTTGTGGGTCCCCTGTCGACCAAAACCTGTCAGCCCCAACTATGGACATGGCCCATATTGAGCCTACTACCCGTCCGACACTTGTGTCCCATTATTTGGAATCCTCATGTGCTACTTATTCACTCATGATCATCGACACCTAATTTTAATTCGATTTTTGCACAATGTCCGGTTTTGGATCCAATCCGACTCCACTGAACCCAATCCCAGCTTCATTTTTCCTCTCTCATGACACCCTCATATTTTCTTGCCCAAAAATATTAATTATTCTTTCTACCTATTTCTAGTATTTATTGGAATTTTTCGTTGATTTAATCCCTAGGAATAGCCTAATTTTTCTACACAAAAATCCTAGCCATAGGATCTTCCCATTTAATCATATCCATTAATTTCCCCCATAAAATTTTTCCCCACACCCCCTATGCACAGCCGGCCCTAAAATCTAGGGGGATTAACCTCATCTCTCTCTCATCAATTACTACACACTTTCTCCCTCTTCCCTCTCATTATTTTTTTCCACACAAAAATAATACAACACCAGCAACATCTCCACATTACCCATGCCCCGACCACCACCTTCACTCCTGGCCGAGCCCCCTGGCCCAGCCTTGCCGTCGGCCACCGCCGACCACCCCACTGGCCATCACCCCGGGCATTCTCCTCCCATCCTCCTTCCTCCTCCATTCCAACACCATTCCCACACCAACCCGACACCACCACCATGGCCATCATCTCACCACCTCCCCTGGCCGGCCAGCCTGGCCGTCGGCCACCCCGCCGGCCACTCGCAGCTCCTTCCCTCCTCCTCCTTCCCATCAACACCTCCACCCCAAGTCGACACCACCACCATCAATTAACCAACCGCACCACCACCTCCTTAGCCGCCATCACCCCCGTGTCGCCGTGGCCAGTTGGCCGTCCCAGCCGCCGCCTTCGTCGGCCGGGCTAGGCGCATGAGCCACGGCGAGCAGCACAGCCGCGCCACGAGCGTGGCAGCGCCGCACAGCCACTGTAGGTGCGCACCTGCACGCGCGCGCGGGCCGCCGTCGTGCGTCGTCGCACCATCGCACGGCCGCCGTGGGCATCCCCATCCTCCGGCGAGCTCCAACGCACATCCCCCTGACGGCCACCGTCCTCCGGGATGCGCCGTTGAGGCGATTCGTGCGTTTTGCACGACGTCCCGTCGTGACGCGCGCGGAATCGAGTTCATTTGGACGTTCCGTCGCAGCAACTTCACGCGCATTTTCCCGGAAATTTGACCGTTGGATCAGCAATTTCTTTGCTCCGTCGCAATCTCGGTATATCCACCTTCACTCATGTCAATTTCCGTCCGTTAATTTTATCGTTTGATACATCAAAACCGGCCACCAAGTTGACCGTTTATATTGTATTAAATTTGGACAGTTTTGCGGGGACAACTTCGTCAGCTTGTATCTCCTCCACCGCAGCTCCGTTTGGTGTGCTACCAGTTCCGGTACGAAGCTGGTATAACCCTCTTGCTACTCCTCCAGTTTTGTTTCATTGTGAGCTTGTTTGATTGGTTGAATTCGACGCCAAAGTTGGTCGTCCGAATTCGTAATATCTAACTTGTAAATTTCCATTTTTGAACACGGGACTCCAGATTTCATTTCTGACACCACCATTAGACTTGTGGCATCGTTCTGGCATATTTTCATATAAAATTTGTTAGATTTGGGGAACGTGGGCCCTGGCACGTTTTTCGGTGCAAAGTGGGTCCCATATTCTGGATCAACGGAACTTTTTGACGCCGGCTCATCGGAATCCAATTCCGGATGTACCGTTGAGTTCGTATCGTCATTCTGGACTCGTTGACATATAATTCGCTAGGTTTTTGCGGACATTGGATCCGACACGTATTTCGGTGCAAGTCGGATACCAATATCCGGGTCAACGGGTCATTTTGAGATCGGCTCATCGGAATCCAATTCCGGATGTACCGTTAAGTTCGTATCATCATTCTGGACTCGTTGACAAGTAGTTTGCTGAGTTTTGAGAACTTTGACTCCGGTACGCATTTCCGTGCAAACCGAAATTCCAAGTTCTGGTCAACGGACCAAATTGAGATCGGGTCAACGGAATCCAATTCTGGAGATACCATTGGGTACGTATCGTCATTCTGGTTTCATGGACATATAATTTTTTATATTTTATAGACTTATTTTCTTGCACGTTTTTCGGTGCAAAACGGCTCCGACACGGACACCGTTTTGACCCAAAATTACCTTTTTGCCCTTGTGTCCAAATTGGACCGTTGGGTAGGCTATCCTAGCTAATTTGACCATTCTGGACACGTTGGCGATGTTTATTTCATCGTCCGACAATGTTTGTTGATAATTTCTCTGAGTTTAACCTTTTTATAATTAATTCTTATAATGTTCGTATTTCGAGATTAGTACAACGAAACTGAGATCAGTCAATTCCAGTGATCTCACATCGCTGAAATTAACAAGTTGGACATGTGGATCACTATAATAAGATTATCAACTTTACCGATAATCTTCTTATCTCGATTTGCGTGTCGTAAGTTTCGACGTACGAATAACGAAGTACACTTTATATCTTTAATAATTAGACTAGAATTGATCCTGTTGACCAGAGTTGACCAGTTGACCCAAAGTCAACTGTAAGTCAACACTTGACCTAGTTTAACTAGATTATTGACCGGAGTTGACCTAGAGTTAATTTGACTTAGAAGAACCTAGGATAAAATAGATTGTTTGTGGATTTATTTATTACAACTTGAACACCTTGTAACCTGTGTTGCTTTAAATAGGACTCTGTGGCTTCAGTCGGACCCCCTATACTTATCAGCTGTTCAGGTTATCAGGCGAGTACATTCTCTGATCATTTCATATCCTGCTTAGAATTATTTCCTGCAGTAGATTACTTTACTTGTACTGTCACGTTGGTCACACGGATTGGTACTATACGGATCCCTTCTTGAGATGTTATCCTTAGGGAGCATCGGGTACTACATGTTCTGTGCATTTCACTTACATGTCGTATCACTATGCTTCACAGGTTCTTCGATCACTTGTGACATATACTCTTATGATCACAGAGTCTCCTAGAATCCCCATTTTTGGGACTACTATGTACCACCCTTCAGGGGCTTACCACCCTTCGGGGGCTGTACATAGTATCATAACATAACCTGATTGGATCCTTGTGTATTGATTGGAGATACTTGGGAGTAGAAGTAGACATGTGAATAATACCCAAGTAGTATCTTATCAGAATCTCTTCCATAGTGTCTTATCAGAATCTCCTATGCCATTTACATGTCTATATTGTACTTTGACTCACTAGCCACTGTTAGTCTCTATTTATAGTAGATATTTCTATTACAGCTCTCTCTCTGTTTACATACAGCATTTCTTTCAATACTTGTATCTTACTTTACTGCATGATTATATTTTCTAACATGCTATGAACTGTTGAGATGTATTGTGCTCGCTCCTGTCCTGACTGGACCTGTTGATAAATTTTACAGATGGCCTGGGATTGCCTGCTAGCCTAGAGGAGACACAGTAGAGGTTGTTCAGTTAGTTATTTCATTTTGTCTGGAGTTGTATTTACTTTGTAGATTACTGTATTTGAGTTTTGAGATGTATTTCTGGGTTTATGTATCTTAAACACTTAGACTTCTATCTCCTGTATCTCTTTTGGATTTCATGTTTTATCTATCTTTATCATGCTCTACCTTAGATGTGATTGAGACTGTATCTGCTATGTCACCCCCATTCGGGGAGTATAAACTGCTTAGCATTATTTTGTTAGATGATGTAACCTAGGACAGCGTTCTACCGCCGACACTGCGACATAGGCTGGGCGTTGTTACGTTCTCGTGCCCTTACTCTAGGGTGCGGGTCATGACACGTTTTTAGTGGTGGCCCATGCAGGTAGAGTTTATGTAGTGGTATTCGAACTAGAGTACCACTACATCCTGCAGTAGGAATAGGATATATTTTGAGGGTACTCAATCACAGTTAGGAACCCTTGAGAGATTCCTGGGACGACCCTTGGGAATCTTATTTAAATTCGATTTGGAAACTCTCTTTTTCCTTGATTTGATTATCTTTATTTTCTATTATTTAATTTGATTTTGATGGATTATTGTTGAATTTGAGTCTGTATTTATTGACTTTGATGGAAGATTGATGAATTTTGAATCTTGATGTTAGTTGTAGCATCCGAGTTTGTATTTATATGATTTGAAGGATTTTTGCTCATTTTTGAATCTTGATGTTCGTTGATAAATTTGATTTGATTTTGAGTATTCATTGTTGATTTAATTTAAATTTTGTCAAGATGAAATTATATGGGCTAGGTCATCTAAGTTATGGAATCTCGTCTTCTATAGTCACATTAGCTAGCATGGTGAGGACATATAGTCTAATTTTGGATTTATTTCTCGGGTGTGAGAATTTAAGATTTTCGCAGCCAAGCTAGCGGCATCGCAAAAATGTTAAATACCATGATTCTAGAGGTATGTGCCAAAGTCGAGGACTCTGTGATTATCGTAGCCTTGCTTACTAGTATGACGAAGATTTAGGGTACCATGATTTTGGATAGACGCATATGATTATCAGATTGTACCTTAAATATTTTTGAACATGTTTTCTCTACTTTTGTTCCAGTCCTTCAAAAAAAAATATTTTTATTATTATTATTATTATTTGTTTGCTTTGTTTTGCTTCTCATTATTTAACTTAGGAGTAGCTTTAGCTGTTTTATAAACCTTGTGTAACTTCTTACAAATTTATTTCTTCTTAATACAATAAATCAGTGATTTTGCAAGGCCTTATTTTGGATTTGATATTATAGCTCTGATTTCAAAATGGGTTCCTCTTTTAAACAGATAAGCAGAACAGATTCTTTTATCATTCTCTTCCTGCCAATATTTATTACCATCATTCCTTATCTTATATAACTGTCCCGATTATATCAATTTCGTCTCGTATCACATTCTGTCAGCTGTACTTTGAAACTCTTGAATCTTCATATCAATTTTGCCTGAGAATTGTTGAGGAAGTGACGTAAATCATCTAGTTCGAAAATGACGTAATTGGTTATCATAGGATGATTTTGTAGGAATCAGAATGTTGGATGTCAAATATAAAAAAAATTGAAATGGAGATGTGGTAAAGGTTTAAAATGAAATCGAGGGATAAATGTTATCAATTTAGAAACAATCACAGAAAGTTGGTTATGAATAATTCATGGATGTATTTCAAAACTAATGAGGATGTTCAAGGTCAACCTAGTTTTGAGAACTTAGAAAATCTTGGTTATTGATTCTGGAAAAAAAAACTTTTACTCTGAGGCTATGTAGAAATTTTTTTTTAAAAAGGGAGAAGTGAGAATTTATTGTATTAAATGATTATGCGAAATTGAACTAGATATTTTAAGAGGGTGACTAGAGACAGAGAGAACACAAGGATTTTACGTTATAGAAATTATTTTAGATGATTGGAAGAAATTGTGGAATTCAAAAGGATAACATTTGAAGGTGAACGTTGAAGAAAATATGAAGGTTGATTTATAAACAAGAATAAATTTGTGTGATATAGTGGTATTGGAGTTAAATTAAATACGAGACTTAATTTAAACAAGTCCAAGGATTCCATAAACTGGATTTAGAGGTTTCGGATCTAATTTAGAACGAGGTGAAAGAATTTGGAAACTTGATTAAATGGATAAGTGTTGATACCTAATTAAGAGGGGTATGCTTCGTGAAAAATATTTTGGAAGTTTGGAATTTTGTCTATGGTGATCATGGTAAATGTTTAGATGACTGAAGGTTATAAAATTTTGATGATAGTTATATAGAGGTTGATTTTCATATTGGGACTTGTGGAAAAAAAATATGATTTGGCAAATGATAAACTGATAGTATTAGAGAGGGATGATTTGCTGACTTCGTATGAAATCTTTTCTTGTTTTCTCTAAAATGGGTTTTTCAATATCATTGAATCCTAGTTTCCTTAATCACGATCAAATCAACTTCGATTATCTTTTCTTATCTTGGGTTGTACTTAATTGAATTAAATTTGGTTGTGATCTGAATCTCCATCCTTGTATGTTCGTTCTCAGACTTTGTTGAATTGTCCTCCATATTGCCTAGATCTTGATTTCCCCAATTTGATCAACTTAGGTCGTATCGAGACTAAATATTCTCAATATGTATTATGATTGGGATTTTCCATGGAATTGGCTTTCATTCCTTAACTTTGATTTTGATTTTCTTTTTTCTGAACCCTTTAAAGATAATTGGTAGTTACTTTTCTTTATTTTATAATAAGTACCAGTTTTCACATAGGATGGTAGGCTGTCTAACAGTTTTGATGGTTTGTTGTTTCTGTAACTTCTCTAGTTTAGCACCCTAGATTGCTTGTGTGTTTGATACCCTATGACCGTTTTGGTATTAGCACGACTAGTATACCTAGATGAGACTTGCACTACCACCGTATGCCATGACCCTGTATGTCGTCCTTTTGATCACATAATTTGTTTTAATCTGGGACTTTGATTGTGGGGGTTTGACCTAGAGGGATTATGGACATTTTAATTTCGAGGACGAAATTTTTATAAGGTGGGTAGGATGTGAGCACCCTGAATTTCGGGTTGATTTTTTTTATTTATTTTCTGATTGATTTTAATTTCAATAAATAATTTATTCTGTTATTTTCCTTAAGTGTGCTTTCCCGTGCCATTGATATTTGGAGTGCCAGGGATGTTCAACTTTGGAAATCTTCTTCACGAGTTTTGGAGTGGACAGGATTACCTTCATGATGGTATATAGTGTCCCACTCAGACTTGTTCCCTTGTGCTCTTTTTGCTTCGCTGAATTTCGGGTCGAATTAGACCATTTGATCATTAATTAATTTTCCCACTCTTTTCCTTGATCATTTTTAGCACGTTACCGTGACTTTTCATTTGGGAGCGCAAGACCAGTCATTTTCTTGAAACCAACTCCTCATGCATGATCTACTCGAGACGCTCTTCACCCTTGACCTTCGTGTCCCACTCAGACACGCCATTTTGTGCTCCATTTGCTTCGCACAACTTTCCTAACACGTGACCCGATTTTATTTCACTCCACGGTGTCACATTTATTTTCCAACTTGATTTGTGGGTCCCCTGTCGACCAAAACCTGTCAACCCCAACTATGGACATGGCCCATATTGAGCCTACTACCCGTCCGACACTTGTGTCCCATTATTTGGAATCCCCATGTGCTACTTATTCACTCATGATCATCGACACCTAATTTTAATTCGATTTTTGCATAATGTCCGGTTTTTGATCCAATCCGACTCCACTGAACCCAATCCCAGCTTCATTTTTCCTCTCTCATGACACCCTCATATTTTCTTGCCCAAAAATATTAATTATTCTTTCTACCTATTTCTAGTATTTATTGGAATTTTTCGTTGATTTAATCCCTAGGAATAGCCTAATTTTTCTGCACAAAAATCCTAGCCATAGGATCTTCCCATTTAATCATATCCATTAATTTCCCCCCATGAAATTTTTCCCCACACCCCCTATGCACAGCCGGCCCTAAAATCTAGGGGGATTAACCTCATCTCTCTCTCATCAATTACTACACACTTTCTCTCTCTTCCCTCTCAATATTTTTTTCCACACAAAAATAATACAACACCAGCAACATCTCCACATTACCCATGCCCCGACCACCACCTTCACTCCTGGCCGAGCCCCCTGGCCCAGCCATGCCGTCGGCCACCGCCGACCACCCCACTGGCCATCACCCCGGCCATTCTCCTCCCATCCTCCTTCCTCCTCCATTCCAACACCACTCCCACACCAACCCGACACCACCACCATGGCCATCATCTCACCACCTCCCCTGGCCGGCCAGCCTGGCCGTCGGCCACCCCGCCGGCCACCCGCAGCTCCTTCCCTCCTCCTCCTTCCCATCAACACCTCCACCCCAAGTCGACACCACCACCATCAATTAACCAACCGCACCACCACCTCCTTAGCCGCCATCACCCCCGCGTCGCCGTGGCCAGTTGGCCGTCCCAGCCGCCGCCCTCGCCGGCGGGCTAGGCGCACGAGCCCCGGCGAGCAGTACAGCCGCGCCACCAGCGTGGCAGCGCCGCACAGCCACTGTAGGCGCGCACGTGCGCGCGCGCGGGCCGCCGTCGTGCGCCGCCGCACCACCGCACGGCCGCCGTGGGCACCCCCATCCTCCGGCGAGCTCCAACGCACAGCCCCCTGACGGCCACCGTCCTCCGGGACGCGCCGTCGAGGCGATTCGTGCGTTTTGCACGACGTCCCGTCGTGACGCACGCGGAATCGAGTTCATTTGGGCGTTCCGTCGCAGCAACTTCACGCACATTTTCTCGGAAATCCGACCGTTGGATCGACAATTTCTTTGCTCCGTCGCAATCTCGGTATATCCACCTTCACTCATGTCAATTTTCGTCCGTTAATTTTATCGTTTGATACATCAAAATCGGCCACCAATTTGACCGTTTAAATTGTATTAAATTTGGACAATTTTGCGGGGACAACTTTGTCAGCTTGTATCTCCTCTACCGCAGCTCCGTTTGGCGTACTACTAGTTCCGGTGCGAAGCTGGTATAACCCTCTTGCTACTCCTCCAGTTTCGTTTCATTGTGAGCTTGTTTGATTGGTTGAATTCGACGTCAAAGTTGGCCATCCGAATTCGTAATTTCCAACTTGTAAATTTCCATTTTTGAACACGGGACTCCAGATTTCATTTCTGACACCACCATTAGACTTGTGGCGTCGTTCTGGCATGTTTTCATATAAAATTTGTTAGATTTGGAGAACGTGGGCCCTGGCATGTTTTTCGGTGCAAAGTGGGTCCCACATTCTGGGTTAACGGGACTTTTTGACGCCGGCTCATCGGAATCCAATTTCGGATGTACCGTTGAGTTCGTATCGTCATTCTGGACTCATTGACATATAATTTGCTAGATTTTGGTGGACATTGGATCCGGCACGTATTTCGGTACAAGTCGGATACCAATATCCGGGTCAACGGGTCATTTTGAGATCGGCTCATCGGAATCCAATTCTGGATGTACCGTTAAGTTCGTATCATCATTCTGGACTCGTTGACAAGTAGTTTACTGAGTTTTGAGAACTTTGACTCCAGCACGTATTTTCGTACAAACCGAAATTCCAAGTTCTGGTCAACGGACCAAATTGAGATCGGGTCAACGGAATCCAATTCTGGAGATACCGTTGGGTTCGTATCGTCATTCTGGTTTCGTGGACATATAATTTGTTATATTTTATAGACTTGTTTTCTTGCACGTTTTTCGGTGCAAAACGGCTCCGACACGGACACCGTTTTGACCCGAAATTACTTTTTTGCCCTTGTGTCCAAATTGGACCGTTGGGTAGGCTATCCTAGCTAATTTGACCATTCTGGACACGTTGACGATGTTTATTTCATCGTCCGACAATGTTTGTTGATAATTTCTCTGAGTTTAACCTTTTTATAATTAATTAATAATTAATTCTTATAATGTTCGTATTTCGAGATTAGTACAACGAAACTGAGATCAGTCAATTCCAGTGATCTCACATCGCTGAAATTAACAAGTTGGACAAGTGGATCACTATAATAAGATTATCAACTTTACCGATAATCTTCTTATCTCGATTTGCGTGTCGTAAGTTTCGACGTACGAATAACGAAGTACACTTTATATCTTTAATAATTAGACTAGAATTGACCCTGTTGACCAGAGTTGACCAGTTGACCCAAAGTCAACTGTACAACACTTGACCTAGTTTAACTAGATTATTGACCGGAGTTGACCTAGAGCTAATTTGACTTAGAAGAACCTAGGATAAAATAGATTGTTTGTGGATTCATTTATTACAGCTTGAACACCTTGTAACCTGTGTTGCTTTAAATAGGACTCTGTGGCTTCAGTCGGACCCCCTATACTTATCAGCTGTTCAGGTTATCAGGCGAGTACATTCTCTCACTACTAAAATAACCCAGATTAGCGACGTCAGGAGACGTCGCTAAATACAGGAAATACGTCGCTAACAATGATTTGCGACGTATTTAGCGACGAAAAACCTACATCGCTTATAGGCAAGTCGCAGATGGCAATTTAGTCGCCAAACGTCGCTATTTGCGACACGTAGTTAATTGTCGCTAGACGTCGCAAAATGAGCGACAGATAGCGACGTATAAGTACGTCGCCAACATTGCGACGTAAAGCGACCACTAGCGACGCTTCAAAAGTTTATAAATGATGACGAGGCATGGCATCCACGTGGCCACGTGGGCAACGTAGCGACGTATATTAGCGACGTCGAGCGACGTAACGTCGCTAGTTAGCGACGTATAACGACGTCTGTGTGACGTCGCAGTACGTCGCAGAACGTCGCTATCCGTCGCTAATATAAAAAAAATTTAAAAAAAAATATAATTGATATTTTTGTTATGCTGTGTGTCTGTGTTTACAGTGTGTGTGAAGTGCAGTATTCGAACCATCGACAGTTTCGCTTACTGTTGTATATTTTATCTTTGATAGAAAGAGCAACAGTTCAGGGTGCACTTCTCAGAGCTTCCTCTTCACGTCCTTCACCTTCTCGGGAACCTTTACGACGTCCGAGAACGTGAAGGACGTGAAAATGAAGCTCTCAGAAGTGCACCCTGAACTGTTGCTATTTCTATCCAAGATAAAACATACAACAGTAATCGAAACTGTCGATGGTTCCGAACACTGTATTTCACATTCACTGTAAACACAGACACACATCATAACAAAAATACACAATATATTTTTTTAAAATTTCGGCAGCATCTCCTTTGTATATCAGATCATCGCTTATAACCCAGCGTAGGTATATTTGTCATCCCGTCGCAGATATCACAAAGTAAATATCACAATAAAAATAGGAGGCAGTTCAAAGTAAATATCACAGACACACATCCTCACAAACATCCAATAGAGTCAAATAAAAATGAAAGATGATAAAAAGTGATCCCACCAAGTGTATAAACAACAGTGTATGAATAAACAATTTGTCCATAGGGCCAATACATACAAGTCATAAAAAAACCAATAAAATCACTGCGGACCCCTGCCGCGCAACTGGGATAGAATGTAGTCATACTGCTCCTAGGTGAGCTGTACCGTAGGGGCAGTAGGAGGCAGTACAATGTCTGGAGTCGGCGCCGGAGGCAGTGCAGTATCTGGAGTCGGCGCCGTCGATGGACCCGGAGGACGTACCTGCTCCAGCTCTCGCAGTCGCTCACCATGCGCAGCAAGGGTACTCACCACCTTCTCAGTATACTGAGCGAGTGAGAGAGAAAGGCTCCTCTGCGATCCGTCCAGCTCGACCTGTCTACGCTCCGTGCGCTGCGTAGACTCGGTGAGCGTCTGCAAGTTGGCAGCTGCAGCCTGATGCAGACTCATCAGCTCCTGTATACTGCGCTCGACCGCATCAAATCGTCCGGTGACGATCGGAGGGTCGGATCGTCGCTCGACCACATCAGAAATCTGCTGCTGCAACTCGCGACGCAGCTCCTCGATCTGACGATGAACATCCTCAGCTCGTGACGACGCCTGCGTAGCCGGAGACTGCGCACTGACAGAGGGGGCCCGGGATGACTCTGAAGCCAAATACGTGCCGTAGGATCCCGTACCGTAGTACGTACCCTTCTGAAGACCGCCAACGGCGGTCATCCAGAGCTCGTCCGACGATGGCTCTGCAGGCGGCTGGGAGGAAGTACCAGCCCCTCCCTCTGCTTGCGTACTAGCAGCAGCAGCAGCATCAGCCGCCTCCTTCTGTAGCCGAACAAACTCGGCCTAGAACTTGTTTGCTAACGTGTAAGTGTTTACTAAAGTCTATATTGATATCTATTTTTCTGTTTTCTAAATTATAGTCAGTTAATATTAGTTGAATAGAACGTACATATGCCTGCGTCGCCCTCTCGTCAATGAAGTCCCCAGCCCTCCGATGGGTGACCAGGAAGACGATCACCATGTTCGGGTCCTCACCCTTCTTTACCTGTTAAAATATATTATCTATTATTAGTATTAAACATTATATCAAACTATATATAAATTAATGTCCGTCATAGGAAACGTACCAGACGACGAAAATGCTCCGTCATCGGAATGGAGCCACCACACCACTTACCGGCGCTCGACCGTGCCACCTTGGCCTTCTCAGACCGCTCCTGGTACTGGCACTCGCTGAATCTAGCCTTCATCGCAGTCCACTGCTCTGGCGTAATCCAACCCTGGATCGGACGTCCGGTGCGATCACGACGCTTCTGGTCGTCGATCGCATCACGGATGAGCTTGGCTATGACGGCAAAAAATTGGCCCTCGATCCTCGCCGCCCGGTGTGGTGGATAGAAATAGGTCCTCTACAAGAAGTAAAATACAAAAGTTGTATAATATACACAAATGATTATTAAAATTTAAAAATAAACAAATTTTTTACCTTGAAGTGGGCGAACCAAAAGGCCTTCCTATCTGCGGGAGCATCTGAGTAGTTGAGCCAAGGCCCACCATAGTTCTGCCTCACAAATGTCCCCAGCTGTCTCTGTACTGCAGAAGGCCGATATCTATACAATAATAATTTTTCATGAATATATATGTACATATAATCATTTGAGAAATATTTAATAATTAATTAACTTACTTCATAGGCCCGTCCGTCCAAATCTCCATACGCGTCTCGCCCGGGGGAGCGCATGGAGGGTCGCTCTCACCTCCTGCCTGGGCAGGATCAGTCTGATCGCCGTCCTCCATATGATCGGCGTGGGCTCCCTCCATAGAGCCGTCGACAGTAGGAATGCTGGACGGGGGATCAGGGATGCTGGACGCGGGATCAGGAAGGCTGGACGACGAGGGAGGAGTCGCCAACCTGCTAGAACTGCCCTGTCCCGGTAATAGACCGGGAACAGGAAGGCTGGACGACGAGGGAGGAGTCGCCAACCTGCTAGAACTGCCCTGTCCCGGTAATTGACCGGGAACAGAACGGTACACTGGCGTACTCGGAGATGAGGATGAGGGTACGGAACTGCCCTCTCCATCCCCAGCCCGAGGCTGACGGGGCTGCCTAATATATAATCCTCCGCGTCGTCCAGATGGTCTAGTCATACCTGACAATAAAACATATGACAATAAAACAAAAAAACATATTTATATGATAGACATCACAGATTTTTGAAAAATATCATAGTCAAAAAGTGTCACTGAAGTGTCAATAAAAGTGTCAATAAAGTGTCACTGAAGTGTCACAGATTTATATGATAGAAGTGTCACTAAAGTGTCAAATATGATTATAAAACAAACGTACAGATTTAATCCTCTTCTGAAAATTCATCTAGTTCGTTTAGCTCATCTACTTCTTCTTCTTCTTCTTCTTCTTCTTCTTCTTCTTCTTCTTCTTCTTCTTCTTCTTCTTCTTCTTCCTCCTCTACATCTTCACTTTCATCTGCATCTTCCTCTTCAGATAATTCTACTTCTTCTACACAATTAGATGTGTAATAGGAAACTTCCGTCGTGTCCACTTCTATAATATTTGTTACAAGAGGTAGTTCATCCTGTTGATAAGCCATATCGTCAACCTCAAAGGTATTTCTAGCTTTGGTCTTGCATACTGCCCACCAGTCCGACCTTGTTGTTCCCCGTTTAGGATAACTTGTGAAGTACACGAGCTGAGCCTAACTTGATAGGACAAATGGTTCATAGGCTTGATATCGACGCCGATAGTTTATATCAACAAGACCGTGCTTGTCTACTTTCCAACCTTGACCTTCAATCGGATCGAACCAATCACACCTGAATAACACAATCTTAGCAGGCTCTATTCCATAACTATATGTCAGCTCCACAATCTCCCGTAACACGCCATAGAAATCGTTGCCCGCATCAACATCTTTGTAGTTCGAAGATCTGATACACAAACAGCTGTTTTTGGTGGAATCGAGATCCACAAAGTTGTCTCTGATCGGGCAAGTTGTTGACTTGAACCTAAACCTATTAACACAGTAGCTTGGCCATATTTTTGCAGCATAAATTGGTCCCTTGGCTAGCGTTCTAATAGACTCATTCTCAAGTCTTGCGTATGGACGATCGACCTAAATACCACGAAAGAAGCAATTAAGCTCATTCTCAATCAAGTGCATATACAAAAAGGTAATTACAGAGTTCTCAAGTCTTACATATGTACTCAACCATGATGGAAAATAACGCCTCATTTCTTGTTCTAGTTCTTCTTCTGTTATGTGTGGCCTACCCGACCTCACATCATCATTAAATATGCTGAAAACAACATCGTTCAATTAATGTAATAGTATAATAATTAACACTATTAAAATAATATAGACGTATTAATTACTTACCCCTCCAGTTTCTCTACTTCCTCCTCGTCGTAGTTGAGTAATACGTACACCTGAGCAGCCCTTAGCTCATCATCGTTCAGATATCTCTTTTTCATCTTACCCGATGGCTTTCCTGGAGCATTGAATACCTTCAGTATTGTATCATTACTTTCATGATCTCCCTCGTCGTTTCTGGAAGCTCTCGTTCTATTAGTTGCAACATGAGGCTTGAAATACATCGAACAAAAGTTTGTAATCTCCTCGAGAACATAGGCTTCACAAATAGAACCCTCGACCCGTGCCTTATTTTTTATCTTTCTTTTTAGGTGATTCAAATGTCGCTCGAACGGGTACATCCATCGATATTCGACGGGTCCACCAACACGTGCCTCATAGGATAGATGAATCGACAAATGCTCCATAGAGTCGAAGAATCCAGGAGGAAACACCCTCTCTAGCTTGCATAGTGTTACCGCAATGTCCTTCTCTTGCTTTTCTAGACGATCAACGAGCAATTTCTTAGAACAAAGATCCCTGAAGAATATGCTTAGCTCCGTCAATGGATCCCAAACTGCCTGCGGTAAGAATTCCTGAAATGCAATCGTAATTAACCTCTCCATGAATACGTGACAATCGTGGCTCTTCATACCCGTCAATTTGTTTTCCTTCGGATCGACACATCTTCTCAGATTTGACACATATCCGTATGGAAATTTTAGGCCCTGGATCCACCGACAAAGTCTCACTTTATCCTCCTTGTCCAGCGAAAAAATTGACTTCGGAAGGAACTGTTTTCCATTCTGCTGTATCAAATGCAACGCAGGGCGTTTGCATATTTCTTTTAAGTCCAACCTGGCCTTGGGATTATCTTTCGTTTTTCCCTTTACGTCCATCACAGTATTAATTATGTTATCAAACACATTCTTCTCAATATGCATGACATCAAGATTATGTCTGATCAGATTGGTACTCCAGTATGGCAGATCCCAGAATATGCTCCTCTTTGTCCAGTTATGAACTCTACCAAATCCATCGCACTTGTACCCAGTTGTAGGATCTTCGATAGCACTTGGAAAATCTTTAACCTCCTCCCATATCGTGTCTCCGCACCACCTTGGCGGTGGATCACCCTTCTCTACAACGCCGGCACGGAAAGCATTCCTGTTCCTTCTGAACGGATGATCTTTTGGCAGAAATTGCCGATGACAATCAAAGAAGCACGGCTTTCCGTCGTATTTCAAGCGGAAAGCCTTACTACGGTCCATGCAATACGGACATGAGAGACGGCCATGAGTGCTCCATCCAGATAACATTCCATAGGCCGGAAAGTCATTGATGGTCCACATAAGGGTTGCCTTCATCTGAAAATTCTGCTTCCTGGAAACATCGTACGTGTTAGCGCCTACTTCCCATAACTGATTCAACTCATCTATCAAAGGCTGTAAGTACACGTCAATGTTCCTCTTGGGATTGTTCGGACCAGGAATTATAACGGTTAGAAACATGTACTGAGTCTTCATGCACATCCAAGGCGGTAGGTTATACGGAGTAACAATCACAGGCCAGCACGAATACTGGGATCCTGAAAGACCAAAAGGAGTAAAACCGTCAGAAGATAGTCCCAACCTGACATTTCGCGGATCTGAAGCAAAATCTGGATACACTCGATCAAAGTGCTTCCACGCTTCTCCATCGGATGGGTGATCCAACACTCCTTCAATCTGTTCTCGCATGTGCCAACTCATATTTTCGGCCGTCTCTTTCACCATAAATAATTTTTGCAACTGCGGCGTTAAAGGCAAGTAGTGCATTGAATCGGTCGGTCTTCTTGCACCGGTAGACCTTCCTGTACTAGTTGTCTTATAGCGATCAGCACCACAAAATCTGCACACATCTGCGTCCTTGTCGTCTTTGTAGTACAGCATGCACTCATTGTGACAGGAATCGATTTTCTCGTATCCCATCCAGAGCGATCTCACCATCCTCTTAGACCGGTAGAAGTCTTTAGGCAACTTAGCACCCGCCGGCAAGATCTCTATAATCAACTCCAACACTCGGTTGTAGCATTCTTGCGACATGTTAAAATCTGACTTAATGCTCAACAGTCTTGTAACCACCTCCAACGGTGAATGATCCTCACAACCAGGATACAATGGAGTCCTTGCATTCTCCAGCAACTCCATGAACTGTGCAGCATCGGCGTTCGGTGCCTCCTCAGGTGCACCATGAACGAAACTAGGCCCCGCAGCGTCGAAAACCATGTTCACGCACCCGTCGTCGTATGCATGATTATCTGAAACAAAATTAGGTCCCGCATGCATATACGGCTCAACGTAAGGCTCCGGCTCTGATGCTAAAGACACAAGTTCTCCGTGTGCGGTCCACTGATAGTAATTAGGCGTGAAACCCCTCGAGTACAAATGATATGTCACTTCCACTTCTGGATAATATTTCACGTTATGACATTTCACACACGGACACTTAATTTTGGTACCGTCCATGTACTGAGGGAACGCCTTAGCAAACTGCAGGAACTGCTCTACTCCCGCTATGTATTCATCCCGCACACCACACATATCATCAGGACGACGATTGTACATCCATGAACGATTTCGCAAGTAGTAATTCATATCCATTTGAAAATAATTCTGCAAAGATGGACGCACATTATCCAACAGGCACAAATTCGTATATAATGTCTTATTATGGGACACACATTAGTAGCGGACAGTTACTAATAACAATGATATTGACCGATACCGATACGATTTGGCATGTTCCGATCCGATACAGACCGATACCAAATATTGACCGATACCGACATTGGCATGTTCCGATACTATATAGACCGATACCGATACCAAATATTGACCGATACCGACATTGGCATGTTCCGATACCGATACTATACAGACCGATACCGACATTGGCATGTTCCGATACTATACCGACATTGGACAGTTACTAATAACAATGATATTATCCAACAGGCCGATACCGATACGGTTTGGCATGTTCCGATCCGATACAGACCGATACCAAATATTGACCGATACCGACATTGGGGGTCTTTGTTCCGGTCAATTCGGCAAAACCAATCGGTAAGGGTGACTACTATTTCATATAATTTCAAAACTACTAAGAAATAACGCTGAAATACTTAAAATTATGCCTAAATGTATAAAATATATGTTTTTAAATGTAAATAATTTATTAATAATTATTTGTTTTCCGATACCAAAGTTCGATACTCCGATACGATACCGCCGATACTACCGGTATCGCCGATACCAATACTCATAGGAATAGTCCGATACCGATTCCGATACCGATATTGTGAACCTTGGGTATATATCGTCAACATTTCAGATTCTTAAAATAAATTTCAAATGGATTTCAAATGAATTTCAAATGGTATATATCCCTACATTTTGCGAATCCCTTGAACAAAAAATAAAATCCTATAATGTGAAGTAGGCATGCACGAAGAAAATTTCTTTTCGAGCCAACAAGATTTGTAACGATCCTAACATTTGGAAAGAATTAACATCACCATTATATATCATAATAAATCACAAACATAAGCAAGGAAAGGAAGTAGTTAACATGGCATTGTCTTCCAAAGTTCAAAATGTCATGAGCCCGGTTCATGTCCCGCTCTTACTGCTACTACTACATCTACTTCGGTCCATTTGAGTCACATCTATTCTCTCCTTTTTTTTTCTTTTTTCTTAGTACCACTTGCAATATGTGACAGAGAAATCTATCGACCAATATTAATGGCAGTAGACCAGCATTCAATGGAGACCAAGAGGAAGAGCGAGAGAAGCAACAAAATCGTACTCGATAAAGAAAAGTGGCAGACTGTACACGTACAACTGATCATTTCATATCCTGCTTAGAATTATTTCCTGCAGTAGATTACTTTACTTGTACTGTCACGTTGGTCACATGGATTGGTACTATACGGATCCCTTCTTGAGATGTTATCCTTAGGGAGCATCGGGTACTACATGTTCTGTGCATTTCACTTACATATCGTATCACTATGCTTCACAGGTTCTTCGATCACTTGTGACATATACTCTTATGATCACAGAGTCTCCTAGAATCCCCATTTTTGGGACTACTATGTACCACCCTTCGGGGGCTTACCACCCTTCGGGGGCTTACCACCCTTCGGGGGCTGTACATAGTATCATAACATAACCTGATTGGATCCTTGTGTATTGATTGGGGATACGGGAGAGTAGAAGTAGACATGTGAATAATACCCAAGTAATATCTTATCAGAATCTCTTCCATAGTGTCTTATCAGAATCTCCTATGCCATTTACATGTCTATATTGTACTCTGACTCACTAGCCACTGTTAGTCTCTATTTATAGTAGATATTTCTATTACAGCTCTCTCTCTGTTTATATACAGCATTTCTTTCAGTACTTGTATCTTACTTTACTGTATGATTATATTTTCTAACCTACTATGAACTGTTGAGATGTATTGTGCTCGCTCCTGTCCTGACTGGACCTGTTGATAAATTTTACAGATGGCCTGGGATTGCCTGCTAGCCTAGAGGAGACACAGTAGAGGTTGTTTAGTTAGTTATTTCATTTTATCTGGAGTTCTATTTACTTTGTGGATTACTGTATTTGATATTTGAGATGTATTTCTGGGTTTATGTATCTTAAACACTTAGACTTCTATCTCCTGTATCTCTTTTGGATTTCATGTTTTATCTATCTTTATCATGCTCTACCTTAGATGTGATTGAGACTGTATCTGCTATGTCACCCCCATTCGGGGAGTATAAACTGCTTAGCATTATTTTGTTAGATGATGTAACCTAGGACAGCGTTCTACCGCCGACACTGCGGCGTAGGCTGGGCATTGTTACGTTCTCGTGCCCTTACTCTAGGGTGCGGGTCGTGACAAATCCCTCATCTGGTGTGCGTCTGATCCACAGAATAAGCAGAGTCCGAGCCTCTTGCGGCACTCGTCGAAGCGGTGTCCTGGCCGGTAATAGAATGTGCAAGTAAATGCCTACTGCTGTCTCTGATGCTGATGTGCAGGAGCCCTGGCTGGACGGTAATGCTGCTGTGCCGGCTGCTGTGGTCTCGCATGAATCTGAGTCTGGACCCTCTTCGCTGGAGCCTGGAAACTGCTGCTGCCTACGTCCCGATCCCTCTTCAGCTTCGGATCTGCCTCCTTCTCTACAGCCTGAGCAATCTTGAGGATGCTCGCATAGGTCATCGCCTGACTAATTGCCACCGCGTGTCGCAGCTCCCTAGTGAGACCCTTCTTGAATCTCCAAGCTCTGTACTCCGGCGTCCTGACTAGGTTCTCGGCGAACCTGCTGAGCCTAGTAAACTCTGAAGTGTACTGCGCAACCGTTATCGTCCCTTGCTGCAGTGTCTCAAACTGCATCCTCAGCTCATCCCGTTCCACCTCTGGGAAAATTTTCTCCTTGAACAGAGTTTTGAAATTTGTCCAAGTTACCTAGGGCTCCGCCAACTTGGGCTCCTCCCGGTACCAAGCTCTGGCCAAGTCGAAGAGTCGCATGCTAGCCACCTCCACCTTCAGGTTCTCCGGAATCTGCGCCATCTCCAAGGTCCTCTCCGTATTTTCCAGCCACTCATCCATATAGATGATCCCCTCATTGCCCCAGAAGTCCATCAGGCAGAGATTTTGGTACTCCTTGGTCGTCCGTGGTCTCGTTGCTCGTGGTGCTGGAGGTGCTGCTGGAGCTGGCGCTGCCGGCTCTCTGGTCCTAAGTGCGTCGACGACAGTCGCGCTGAACTGTGGGCCTGTTGACTCTGAGCCTCTCTGAACTGCGCAGCCTGGTGATTCTGGGCCTCCATAAACTGCTGGAACATCGCCATCACCTGAGCGCCGTCAAACATCATCGACGAGGGCAGCGGCAGAAAGATCGGAGGCGGTGGTGGAAGCCGATCTGCTGGAACATCCGGTACGGCCTGATCCGAACTGCCTGCAACTCCGGAACTACCTGCAACTCCGGGCTGATCCGCGGTCTTCCTCGTAATGACCATCCTGTAATAGAAAGAAAACTTCATGATTGATAAAAACCTAAACTACCAGAAAATTGTAAATATTTTATAATAACCATATGTACTCAATGTACCCATTTTCCTATGCTGTGATCAAGTTTCCCTAGTATAAATCAAGTCCCTCAATAGTACGCTAAGACCTAGGTACCATTAGGATAGACCTGGATGGGCCACCACTAAAAATATGTCACGACCCGCTCCCGAATAATCGGACACGAGTCGGACACGCCCAGCCTTTGTCGTTAGACACAACAAAGTAAGTTGTACCAATCTAGGAAAACTAACAAGGTATCAAGACAAGTATGAAAACACAGCATCTATAAATGTATCCCAGAAAAGAAGTACAAGTCTCAGAATTTATTACATTCCAGCAAAATAAAAGATAGAGTCTACTAGTCTCAAGTACAAGGTAAAACTGTAAAGTGCAAAGGTAAGCTCTAGGCTTCTGCAGCCTCTAGGTCCAACACAGCTCCAGTTGGCTCAGCAAGAATAGCAACATCCTGTCCATAATAGGTGTCGCACAGGGCCTCCAACTCACCTGCAACATATCCTATTCAGGAGCAGAGCAAAGTACAGTTCTAGGTAATGAAACAAGAACATGATATGAAATGAGTACGAGGGTACAGGAAAAAGATATACAGGAATGAATAGAAAAGTACAGGAAATAGTACAGAAAATGAGTACAGGAAAATAGTACATGAATGTAAAGTACAGGAAATTTAATGTACAGGAATGAAACTATAATCCTGAAGTACCAGACATGACAAGTACACAATATCGAAATACATCTAGTTCATGTGACCGACTGGGGTGAGAACATGCACAGGAGTACATAAATATGGTACGACTTAGGGCCCGCGTACACGATACGAGGCCTAAGCTAGGCACATGAATATAGTAACCGAGATTGGTCACATAGCTAGTGTATTTTTCCACCCGACACTAATAAGTACAAGAACAAGAGTACAGGAGTACAGGGATACATGATACCGTGCCATGACGTATCGCAAGAAAGAGTACAAGAATGTAAATGCACAAAACCGTAGAAAAGTACTTGCCTGGCTCCGAGAAAGTACTGGTAATCAAGGAAGCTGGATATCCTCCTGGTTTATTGAGTACAAGTTGGTTAAAACTTGAGTAAGTTCTAATTTACCTATCAAATACTTTAATATAATTAGTAAAATACTAATGATTCAAGTTAAACTATTATTTCCTTTATCACTCTAGTACACCAAGATTACTCTTCAACCTACTCTATGGTAATCCTCACTATTTTCTAGATTTAAAAGAAGGTTGGCATCAAGAACTAGGATGTATACTAATTATACACAAACTGAGAAGTATCCCCTACTAGTGTACAACCTATAGGAAAAACTGAGTTCATCTCTAATGTCTGATATGGAAGTCTCAGATTACAACTGATGCATGAACTCTAATATATCAGTTAACCCAAGGCAATGAATGTACTCTTCAGGTTCATCCCTAAACCAATCTTGCACAGGAATTCTCAGGTTCCTCCATATCTTGCATCAATCCTCTACTATCAGGATGAGTTGAACCCATTGGGTTGAAAGCTTGGCTACTACTAGGTTTGATATTCCTTAGATAAAACTTATTTCAAGGAACTTATCACCAAAGGGTCCTTTCAGGTGCTATGTTTCAGTTATGCATTAAAGAGCCTAACCATAGTTTCCTATAGTGATGAACAGTTGTAAACTAACCTTCACACAGAACATTGAAAGAGTCAAAACTCTAAGGATCAAACTATTGGTACCAGTAGACCATGGACTGTAGAACAAAGTCTACTATCTGTTAAAAACAGACTAATCCCTTCACTGAAATCAGTAGGGTGTTGTCCTCAGCACTGATATGAACCCAGTTTATTGATTGATCAAACCTGATTTGAATCTCAGATTAATAACAACCAAGCTTGATACAGTCTCAGGTTTTACACTGAGAATTACTTCTCAGGTCTACACTGAGCAGAGCAGTGATGTGAAGGTTCCAGTTTAAGGACTGAGCCACAACACTATACATGGGTTCCAGGCTACTAATCTATTTTAATATATTGCACAAATCAGTAAATCAGATCAAGACTTCCTATATTTCAAATCCTTCATTCATAATGTCCAGCCATTCCTGCAATTAATTCCCAGGTCCTTCAATTCCCTTACTGAACCAAACATGGTACACATAGGTTACTGAATCAATATGGAATAAGGTTGGTTCTCATTTTAATGAAATGAACCAATCAGGCAATCTCAGGTTTTAGGTATAATACTCAATATGAGTTCTCAGGTCTTTGTTAAACTAAGACATAAATCTACAGGGTTATCAGTCTCGGTTCAATGATGCACATTAAATGAGTTCAGTTCAAGCAACAGGGCACAGTCTCAGATTGGATGTCAAAACTCTGGTAGATGTTCCCAGGTCAACATCTGAGCCATTCCTAACCATTCCTAGTCCCTGCCCTGTTCTCGAAAGCCCAAATATACTTAGGTAATGCTCAGGTTCAATAATAACTTAAATACTGCATTGGTGGTTTCAAGTTCATTTGACTAAAACAGTTGCTCGTGAATAACGGACCAACCATTGCTCAGATTTAATATATATGAACCCCAACTAAAACACACCTATTAATATCCTAAGTTATCCTTGCTCGATTTAAGATTCATGACTGAAAAATATTTAAGCATGAACATGAGAAACAGGAAACTCTGTAATTTCTCTCAATAAAACATTCCCATGAATTTCAACAATAGGAAAACCAAACTAGATTTCTACAATTAACAATTCAACTTCATCAATCAGTTCCCCCTTTACCTACAATGATTCACATAACATTGGATCTTAAATTGGCATTCTAAATATTTGAAAGAGCATGATGTTCCACCAATAATTATTTATCTACTCATCCTACTCGACACTGTTCTCAGGAACAGAACAGCAATCACATTCAATTGTCAAACCAAAATAAACTTCCATGAGTAGTTTAATTCCAGATTCATGAAATAGTCCCAATCTATTGATCAAAATGAACTATATTCGCAACAAAGCTAGAAATTACCTGATAGGAATAGGAAGTGATTGCACTAGGATCTCGATGTGACACTCAACTACTCAATCCGACACAATCCCCTCTGAAACCAAGGATCGAACAGTTGTAAGGAATGAACAGAAGGATTGAAATCTCAAATAATTCATACATTTCCATAGGTAAAATATTTGGTCTCAGATCTAGAATTAAACGATCGAAATACTCACCCGCGTCTCGAGCTCATGAACTGTAGATCGCAATCGTGCTCACCACAAAATCAGGTCTCCAGATCTATAGAGAAAATAAAAATGCTAGAAGAATTTCAGATCTCGATCATAGGGTTCATCAGTTCATCAAACACAACAATAGAGATCAAAACTTACAATCTCAACAAATTGGATAGTTTGTGATGGACTCAACTAATCGAAAGATTCAACGGAGCCATCTGATTAAGAGGATCTAAACGATTCCTCATTACTAAATCAAAATGTCGATCAATGATTTAAAAGAAGGATCAAAGAAAATTCAAATACAACAATAAGGAAAAATCAGTGATCGGGATGTCCTCAGCAGTGTTGACGTGATCTTCAACAATGTCGGAGAGAAGCTCTTCATGCACGATCAGCTACTGAGGAGAGATGCTCTAGACAAATCCTTCGAAAACTTCATCCACCTTGGCTAAGCTCCTTCAATTCGAATCCTCATCCTCTGGTTGTGTGGGAAGAAAAGTGGAAGAGAAAGAATGGAAGAATTTGTAAATGAGAATGGATCTCACTCAATCGATTATATAGGCACGAAGAATTCTTGATACATTCTGGAAGGAAGAGATTGGGCGGGAATTTGGAATTCCCCTCCTCCTCTCTGACAGAACGGTTAGAGCCGAGATTCTAACAACCCAGGAGGAGGAGCTCTCCTTCGAAATCAACCATTCAAATAAATAGATGTGGCCTTTAGGCCACAACAACATATGTGGTTAGAAAAAGGTTATGGCCCCTGGCCCATAACAGCTAGTATAGGCTTAGCCCAAATAAAATAACTACTAAATATTTATTTTAACTGAATTAAAATAGTAACTATTATAAAGGATAATATTTTGTAAAAAAAATTACTAATTTCAGGGAGGTGGGGTTACAGATATGTATTGAAGCGAAGCATGTAACAAGAATAATAGCAGGTATAGGAATAGCAGGAATCTGTGTTGAAATAAGATAAACTGGAGCAAGACTAGACTAGACAGGAATGGACTCCATCCATCAGTCACGGCCAAGCAATGAATACAGCTTGATACATTAGCTAACTAGGGTTATCACAATCCTAATTACTAACATTTGCAAGTTGAGAAATCCTATCCAGTTGCCCGACCTGCAGACGACCCAACTTATCTGGGCCAAAAGAAAACAAGTATAGCAGACACACCGCAGTAAGATATGTATGTCCTAATGTAGTGCAATACTCGACGGTGCGCTGGAAGAGTGCTCTATTCGCCCAATAATTATATTATATTTTTGAATATGGCTAATTGATTAAGTTTAACATAATAATGTCACCAATATTCATGTAATTACTATAATATTGTTACTTAAACTTAGCTTTATCCTACTGTTCATTAAATTTATCATACTACTACTGCTTTGTTCGTCTAACATGTACTTGCAGACAAACAGTAAGTATGATCAAACCAGGACATATGCAAAAAAAGAATTAATGATGGGCCAAAGACAACATTATACAAGAAAATTTCTCTTAACTGCCTAACGACCTATCCGGGGCCTCGCACTAGGGGGTTCCGCTGCCCGGTCAGATACGTGTATTCAGATTTCCAGATCTGTTTATCTTTGGAGCTGTCGTCAAGAAAAAAGGCATTTTTAAGTCTGCTCAAATGTCAGGAAAAAGACTTCATCAAAGGGCTATTGGTTTTCTAATTTCTTATGTATTTTTATTTTATTTGAGTCTCAGAAAATATGTAAGATTGAGGATTGGTACTGGCTTAGGTATTTTCAGTCCACAAAATATAGCCATCCTATCCACAAATTCCTATCCAAAAGTCCATAAACTAAAAGCCCAAAACCTAGCAATTTGGCCCAAAACAGTTCTATTAGAATTTAGGCAAAACTCGGACAGAACTCGGCCCGAGTTCGGTCAGGACCGTTTCAACAAAATTTTGAATCCCCTTGATATCTGTCTCCAACTGTAGAAGCATAAAAAATACAAAGACAAAAGAAGCTATGCGCCCACATGGTCAAAGAGGGGGCTTTGCGCCCACAGGATCAATGAGGAGCTATGCGTCCATAGGATCAATGAGGAGCTATGCGCCCACATGATCAAAGAGGGACTATGCGCCTACATGCACCCAAGTGTGGGCGCATAAACTCACTGCTGCTCTATGCGCCCAAGACAGAAGATCCCTACGACTCAGTCAAACTCCACGATCAATCGTGCACCGAAGCATATGGCCACGTCAGTCTCCACGATCAATCGTGCACCGAAGCATGCGGCCACATCAACTCCATGTCAACTCTACGATCTACCCACGATCATCCAGGATCCATGCGCCTACACCCTATGCGCCCAAAGGGGTGTTATACGCCCACAGTGAAATCAGTGTATTTTCCAACTGTGGACGCATAACAGTCATTTTTAGTACCAAAACGACTATAAATAGAGGGTGTCCCCCTCTACAAAGACAGACAAAATGGAGAGCATTTCAAGAGCCAAATTGCTGCCCTTCTTGCCAGTGAGCCGAGAGTTAGCAATTTTCTTAGGTTTTCTTCCACTTTTGTAATCGGAGAGTCAACTGAGTAAAGGAGCAACTGCCGCTCGATCTCCATCGTCCCACTCTCCAGAATTTTTTTTGTAATCGGGGATCCTCAACGCAGGATCTCTCAGGCGTACTCGATTTATGGTGCCTTACGCCAATAAGAAAAGACAGCATTTCTTCTTCTTTTTTGTGTGTGTCCACAAAAATGGCGACTCTGCTGGGGACTATATTTTTCTCTGACGAGAAGGTGATGACACAATCTGATACCGATAAAGTAGGGAGCACTCAGAAGATGTTGATCATGAAGTTCGATCAGCAGCCGTTCGAAGAGATGCCCTCGAGGGACAGCTCTACTCCCTCAAAATCAGTGAAGCCAAATAAGTCTCGCAAGACTTGGCTTCCGAAGGCTCGTGGTGCCTATCCTGCCAGTGTCATACAAGGTATGCAACCGAAGGACTCTATCACGTGGGCACATAGGCCTTCTACATGGGCACATGGAGCTCCTTTATGAGCGCATAGCTCTGCCACAGAGGCTCCTGACACGAAGAAGGCGCATACCGCTCCGGGCTCTACTAGCCCAGCAACTTCCCGCTTGTGCAACCAACAACGGAGTGTTCAACACTCAAAACTTGGCAAAGAAAAATACTACGATGCCAAGAATCGAAGTGTTCGACGCTCTGGACAAACTCAATGAGGCTCACAAATAAAGAAGGCAAAACTGGAAGAAAATAGCGCTGCTTTCCCAAGCATGCGTCTAAGGTAGTATGTAGGTGCATAACCCTAACCAGAGGACTTCTGTCTTCAATAGGCTATGTGCCCAGGGATATACGCCCAGGCTCTGATGACCCATTCTATGCGTCCACATCCAGGAGGTCCAGGCATGCTGTCAGGACCTCAGGAAAGCATGCGTCCAAGGGCATGCTCCAGGGTCTATGCGTCAACAGCAAAAAGACAGACCCCACCGCATATAGCACGGGTCTGTCTTCAAGGTCATTACAGAACTTAGGTGCGGGGTTGCCCCTGCACGTGAACTAAGTCAGATGCGCCAACTCCCCTTACAAACCCATATACAAAGCTCGGCGATGCATGTGACATGGGTTTTAAGGCAAAATTTCCTTCCACTGATTTACGCAGCATGATAAATCATAAGCGTAAAGCGAGGAAGGATACGGCAATTCATGGCGTACATCTGTGCACCAGTATTGTCATCAACTGTTGCTGCTCCAAAGCAACGAAAATGCCTCAGAGGCAGTCCGTGTTTCGACGACTGCATCGCTTTGATGATGAAAAGCCGCTATATGTTTCATCCAATATGGCTTCATGGGGTCCTCCTTAGGGGAGCCCCAATCAAAGAAGGTGGACCACGAACCTAACTTTTTCTCTCAGTTCTGCGAACAGAAGAAGAAAAAGTCTACCAACAGATAGACAGCGAGCTGTTACATCTGAAGGAGTCTATATGGGTACTCGATCAAGGATAAGATTCTGTATAGATGACGAGGACTCCCATTCTGGAGGTGATGATCCTTCAGCTGGGGGTAGTATTCCCTCAGAGTCTAAAGCAGATGACCTTTACACCGGGGGTAGCCTTCCAGATGACGATGATCTCTTCGAGTCTGACGGTGACTATCTACCTCCCCTACTTGAAGACGAGGGACTTTTTAACTCAGAGACAGACAGTATCAGCACCAGTTGTACTGTCTCTTCTATTCATCCTCGCATGTTATCTACATATATGACGGATGGAGAGAGACCTGAAGAAGCCAGTGATCAGACCAACAAATGGCTGGAGAGTCTTGAAACAGCATTTGCTAAGATCACTGATATGCTTACCAGTGTCATGGCAGTCCAAACTGATGGGACTGTTCCTCCACCTCAACCAAACATCTCAGCACACGTTAGTCTGGCTCATAGCAACACCATCCTTCACTGCAGAAGGAGTATCATTCCGTTGCGCCTCCTCCAAATCTTATAAATGCTAGGGGTGGTCCTTTACTAACGACGCCTGACAACCGTACAGCAGCCGTTTTTCAACATCTGCTCAATCAACAGGATGCAATTGATTCTCTTGTTGCCCATTTCGATACCATCTCACACAAAGACGAGCTTCAGAAGATGGGGATATCTCAACCTTATCCTCTTGAATGGGAGAATGCTACTTGCCCTCCTAACTACAAGCCACTGACGCTAAATTTATTTAATGAGATGACTTCTTCTCGTCAACACATGACGTACTTTAAAATGCAGACTCTACACTTACCTAGGGACGATCCGTTCTTGTCAAAGCTAATCATTAACACCTTACAGGGGGTAGCTTTTGAATGGTTCTGCAGTCTGCCTGACGGTTATATTAATTCCTTTAAAGATTTGGAGAGGTTATTCTCCAACAGGTTTTACGAGAGTAGCATACATGTTAGTATGTCCACCTTCATCGAAAACAAGAAAAAGAGGACTGAGTCTGTTATTGCTTTCATCGAACGCTTCAGGAAACTAGCATTGAAGATGCCCTTCGGTATACCAGACTCAGAACTTATGGATACTTGTCGACATAACTTCCTTCCTACAAAGAAGTTATGTCTGGGTATACATAAGTATGATATATGGCCTACTTTCATTGGGGCCGCTGATGCTGCTAAAAATGACGTCCCTAATCTGGAATTACTGGGGTTGAAGACACCCAAATCTGAAGACAAAGGCAAGCACCCTCAAACTATCCCTGTCCGTGGGAGTAAAGGAAAAGAAGTCTTGAAGGTCTACACTTCCAAGGGAGCTTCCAATTCTCAGGGTGCTCCTGATAAACCTAAGGAGACTTTCTCCTTTGACGAGGATGATGTTATTACCATTTTTCACACATTAATGAAGGGTAATAAATTCACATTGCCTCCACCACGACGTCCTGCGGAGGCGAACCAACACAACAATCCTAAGTACTGTCTTTATCATCAGTACGTGCACCACTCTACCAAAGATTGCATCATCCTGAAGAAGAAGATACAACAACTTATCGACAGCCAAGTGATCAACCTCGAAGCTGAAGACAATGTCGTATCTTCTAACATGATCTCTCTTCAATTTGGTAACTTTCCTCCCACAGAAGTCCTAGACGGCATAGTCCCAATCCCCAAGGCAATAATGGAAGTCGTCAACTTGCCGCCAGCTCGCAACTCAACCTTGGTGCCACTTACGACTGAACGTGGTAAGATCATGTGGGTCCATCCGGACTTTATGCAAGAAATGACGCAGGAGGTGGTATCTTCCAAAGTAAAGAGGGACAAGAAATACAAATCATGTCATATGGTGCCTTCTTCCATTTATGAAGTTCTATCTGGCGAGATGCGATCTGGGAAGGCTTACCTACGGACTTATGACTCCGCATAAGAAGAATCAGTACCTTCTCAAGCTCCTGCTGCCCCCACAAGTTCAGAAGCCGATCCATCTAAGCCCTCAACTACCGACAAAGCCAAGAAGAAGGAGACGCAATTTGACAAGTCTCTGAAGGCGCCAACTCCCGAAGGCATGGATCGGCGTTACAACTTTGATATACTGGCACAGCTGGCCAATACACCTGCCAGGTTGTCTTTGTTCGATCTATTGCGACTCTCCAAAGAAACGCGGAAGGCCTTAAGTGAGGCATTACTACATGCCGACTCTTATCTCGCTGAAGTCAAAGCCCCCGCTGAAGATCCCGTCTCCTGTCCTCACTGTCACAGTACTATGGAAGTGATGCCAAAATATTCGTCATGCTAGATCTCTGCACTATACAGGGTATATCAAGGCGATAAGGTGGATCGGATGCATATCGATCCAAGTTCCTCCCTCAGCATCATTACCAGAAGTTTACTCCAAATTCTAGGGATCCATCTGCACAAGCTATCTGCAACCAATACAACTATCATGGCTTTTAATGCTGGAAGAAGCCACCTGCTGGGCAAGATCTGGCTCAAGTGCCAGATTGGTGATCTCTGAACAGAGGTTTCTTGCTATGTAATCGACGCCAACGTATCGTACAACGTCTTGTTAGGACGTCCATGGATACACAAGAACATGATCATTTTTTCTACCCTTCACCAGTGCTTCAAGTACGTCAACAGCGATGGCATCGTGAAGACGAAGTTTGCCGATGTTGATCCTTTCAAGGGCATTGAAGCCTACTATGGAGATTCAGTACTTTACCAATCTCAGCCCTCCAAGGATGACGGCAACGAAGCTAACAATGAAGCTGAAGTGAGTTCATCCGCCAGTGATGGTCCCTTGATTATTCGAGTCAAAGGACGTACTACTCCAAAAAGTACTCCAAAGCTTCTCACAATCTGGGTTAAAAAGATCCTGATAAGGTCAAACCATTGACCATCACTCTCCGTAATACACCTCGGGTAGAACCTGCTGAAGTTCGTCCTCCCAATCCTGAAGAGTTACCCTATGTGGCAAACTTGGCCAAGTCTGTGGCTCCTGTTCCAGATAATGATCCGCTCAATGAGTATATCAATACTCAAAATAATGTACCTTCAGTGGATGATATTATCCCTGAAGAAGAACTTTATTTTTTCTAAGTAAATGTTTATATTTGAATTACTCCGATGTCTACCAATCTGTAAATTAGTACATAGATACGATATACGCCCTAGAGTACGGCATAGGACCACATCTCTGTATACCGGTCACGATGCCTCGTCTGCGGAAAAAAGTCTGGCCAGAAGATATCTACTACTTCATCGTTCCAGCTAGAAAGAAGGGTGAAGAATTGATCATCTTCGGTCGAATAATTGGCGAAAGAAAGTTTGTTCTGGACTCTACTTCTCCCAATCACAATACTGAAGCTGACTATGATTCTGGGAAAATGCAACTTTACCGATATAGTTGACAGGCCAAGAATATCATCCAGAACATGGGATATGATATAAAAAGCGACCAGGGGCTAAACTATGGTCAAGGACGACGATTGCCAATACATCACTTTGCTCCTCCCGGCAAACCCGAGAACTATTATCAACAAAACAGTGTTGGTTTGGGTTACGTTACTCCTCCAGCAACTCCTGAAAGATCATACGTCGAAGCGGATCGTTGTTCTCATTCTTCTGATTCCTGCCTCTGGGATTCAGACTCCAGCATTAGAGACATGTTCAAAGCAACTTTGTCCGTCAACATGGTTCCAGTTGACCAAATTACAGATGATGTCCAATCGATCGAGCTTGAACAATAGGCTCAAAAGATAGATACTATGTAGGAGTTACGTTTCGAACAACGTGAACCACCTACTGAAGACGAAGTCGTCCAAATTAATTTAGGAGATGAATCATCTCTTAAACCAATCTTCATCAGCAAAAGTCTGTCTGGCGAAGAATGACAATCTCTTATACAGATTATAAGAGAATACCTTGACGTCTTTGCATGGAGCTATGAAGACATGCCAGGCTTAGACCCTAAAGTTGCTATGCACCGCCTAAATATCTCGTCCAAAGCTAAGCCAGTGAAGCAGCAGCAACGACGATTCCGACCAGATATCATGGAGGCCATCGAGAGTGAAGTTAAGAAGCTTATTTCAAACGGGTTCATTCGCGAAGAACAACACCCTGACTGGGTCGCTAACATTGTGCCAGTTATGAAAAAAATGGTAAAGTTCAAGTCTGTATCGATTACCGCGATTTGAACTCTGCATGCCCAAAAGATGAGTTCTATCTACCGATCACCGATGTAATGATCCACAATACTTGCGGCTTCGAGCGGATATCCTTAATGGATGGGTTCTCAGGCTACAACCAGATCAACATGTTCCCTGATGATGAGAAACACACATCTTTTCACACACCGTTGGGGGTTATACTGCTATACGGTGATGCCCTTCGGATTGAAAAATATAGGGGCGACATACCAGCGAGCTATGAACACAATTTTTTGCGATCATTTGTACAAAACAGTTGAATGCTACATAGACGATATCGCAGATAAAAGTCGTCTCAAGGGCAACCACCTCTAAGATTTGAGAACAGTGTTCGAATTAATGTGTGCATACCAACTCAAGATGAATCCAACCAAATCTTTTATGGAAATCTCCAACGGCAAGTTCCTTGGTTTTGTTATCACTTCAAAGGGTATACATCTTGACCCGGAGAAAGTGAAAGCTATCCTCGATATGCATCCCCCAAGAAATCTCAAAGTGCTACGTGGACTTCAAGGAAGGCTAGCCTACATCAGATGATTCATTTCAAATCTTTCAGGAAGGTGTCAATCGTTTACTCAGCTCATGAAGAAAGGAGTATCTTTCGTCTGGACTAAACAATGTCAACGCGCATTTGACGATATCAAGAAGTATCTCACAAGCCCCCAAGTATTGGTGGCTCCAATAATGGGGAAGCTCTTCTTACTATATGTCCGTACTATAGACCATTCCCTTGGTGCCCTATTAGGCGGCCATGAACAAGCAATCTACTACCTCAGCTGCACGATGGTGGGTGCCGAGTACAAATACACACCTGTGGAAAAGGAATGTCTCGCACTGGTATTTGCTATCTAGAAGATACGCCACTATGTGTTTGGACAGACTATCCACATCATATCTAAAGTCAATCCTTTCAGAATGCTCGTGACTAAACCGGGTTCTCTTAATTTTCGTTCAGCTAAATCGGCAATGCTGTTGACTCCATATGATATGTTGTTCGTCCCTTAGAAGGCAGTAAAATGCCAAGCATTAGCTGATTTCCTACTAGCTCATCCGGTGCCAGAATCTTTCAAACTCTACGATGAAATCCCGGATAAAGTAGTGGAGTCTAACACCGCAACTGAGGAAATCTCCATTTGGCGAATGTTCTTGACGGTGCATTAAGAATAGGACCTAAAGGAAATATCGTGGCCGAAGTAGGCATCTTTCTTGTGTCACCCGACCATCTGGTTATACACCGTGCATATTCTCTCGTGGAACCATGTACTAACAACATGGTCGAATATAATGCCCTACTGATCAGCCTTTAACTGGAAAAACAACTGGAAGTTGACTATCTAGAAGCTTACGGCGATTCTAAGCTAATATTTAGTCAGGTTCGAAGGGATTATGAAGTCCGTCATGAAGACCACATCCCATATCACAAAGCGACAATCGAATTGGCTTCTACTTTTGCTGGATTCTTCATCGAACACGTGCCTCGATTACAGAATATAGAAGCAGATGCTTTTAGCCGGTCTTGCTGCTTCCTTGACTGTCCCTATCAATACTCAGTATTCGATCACGGTGTCTGGTCGAGAGCTATTCTGTGTGAAAGATGCCTTGCATATTCACCACAGTTACGCAACAGAAACAAACGTCAATGTTAAAGACGGGAGATTTCCTTTCATAGACTATGCCATTTACGGAATCCTCCCTGACGACCCAAAGGAAGCAGTGTCTTTCCAAAGGCGATCCCTCAGATTTTACTATGATACAGCTACCAAAATGCGATATCGACGCTCTTACGACGGGCTACTGTTATAATGTTTATCAGACACATAAGCCAAACATGCACTCCATGAGGCTCACGATGGAGTTTGTGGTGCACATCAACCAGGCCCCAAATTACAAAATTGCCTCATATGAATGGGTTATTATTGGCCCACGATGATAGCAGATGATGTTGAATATGGAAAGAAGTGTAGAGCTTGTCAGTTCCACGTCGACTTCATTCATCAACCTTAAGAGTTTCTATACCCGACGGCGGCGTCTTGGCCTTTTGAAGCCTGGGGTATGGACGTCATAGGCCCAATCAGCTCGCCATCCTCCAAAGGACATCGGTTCATCCTAGCTATAACCGATTACTTCTCCAAATGGACGAAAGCTATACCGCTCACCGAAGTAAAGACATCGAACGTGATCAGTTTCATCAAATATCACGTTATCTATCGCTTTGGCCTACCTCACAGGATCATCCATGATAATGGTCCACAATTCGTGAGCCATGCATTCTATCGATTCTGTAATAAGAATCGAATCCAGAATGTAGCCTCTACTGCTTACAATCCAACGACTAATGGGTTAGTAGAAGCCTTCAATATGACCATCATTAAACTTTTCAAGAAGTTCGTGTCTTCAAACAAGCGCGATTGGAATGAGAAGCTCGGCGAATGTCTCTGGGCCTATCATACAACGGTTCGGACTCCAACAGGAAGTATGCCATTCTCTCTGGTTTATAGGAGCAAAGCAGTTCTTCCCCTAGAAATCTAGATTCCCTCCCTTCGAGTAGCCTTAGCCAGTAAGTTGACTGCCGAAGAAAGTTACCGTCTGCAACTACAAGAGCCAGAAACGCTAGACGAAAAATGCTTATTAGCTCAACAGCGTATTGAGCTATACCAAGCACGCCTTTCTAGTGCCTTTAATAAAAGGTGAAGGAAAGAATCTTTCAAGTTGGTGATCTGGTCTTAGCAGTGAGAAGACCAATGGTTATGACGCACAAGACAAAAAGAAAATTCCAACCTAAATGGGAAGGTCCTTTCGTTATAGAATCAGTGTATTCTAATGGTGCGTATCGACTAACCAAGCCTGATGGTGACTTGCTCATGATGCCGATCAACGGCAAGTTCCTGAAGAAATATTATATGTAACCTTTATGAACAGTGTTCACATATACCCTGTTTTAATCATATAAATGTACAGTGTAATGTTTATGTGATTCAAAAAATTATCTAACTATTATCCGTATTTTAAGAGTCTTGAATATGCCATGGATAATAGGTCATCTAAAAAGATTCTCCAGTGGAATTATTTTCGTTTTGGATACTGCCCAAACTTGGTCTGACGAAAATAAGTCACATCCATACTACCTCTGAACTATTTTCTGATAATTATTTCCCCAGTTGGATGATTAAGAAACATTTTGCCACGTCCATATAACCTTTGAGCAAAGCATTCATCAAGGATAATCACGTCCATATTACCTCTGAATTATCCACCCCTGCCTAATGTTATATATCCTTCCACATCCATATTACTACTGGTCAGATATAGAACATCCTCTGCTATTACGTCCATATTAGCTCTATTAGCAGCTTCTTTTAACTTATTATTTATATTCAAGAACCTTGAATATAAAACGGATAATAAGTCCACATCAAATTCTCCAGCGGAATATCCACCAGAAATATCCTTACTACGTCCATATTACCTCTAGTTCTGATATTTCACAAACTTCATTCATGAATTTTGAAAGCCAAAAGATTTTTTATTAAAACCGTCTATCAAAAGACAGAGAAAAGAAAAAGATACAGGAGTCTTTACGGCTAATTGATCCTATTACAAAAAAGAAGACTTAAGGGATACACAACAAATTGATGCTATCCCTTAGAGCCGCAATCTCGGTCTCGGACTTGGCAGTAGCACGACGGCGCGCTTCTTCCTGTCGGGCAGCTTCATCCTGGAAGAGGATCAGTTTCACGTGCTCTTCCTCCAACTTCACCAGCTATTCTTTTAATTGGTCTAAAGTTATGGCAGTCACGGCAGCCTGAACCAAATAATCCTCTTGTTCAGACACAACTGTCCTCAAGTTGGCCTCCAGTTGGGCAATCTCATTTTGAATCTGCGTAATGTTATTATATTTCTCAGTAATTTAGGCAGCCAGCTTATTCTTCGAAGCAACACGAGCCTCACTCGAGGCGTTGAACTGCTCATACTGATCAGCCAATTCGTTGATCTCTTGAGCAAGGGCATCCTTCCTGGCCTGGAAAGTAGCCTCCTCCTCCACGAGAGCCGCGACTAAAGCCTCGTCTTCTTCACGAAATAATGATGTCGGGCTTCGTTGTCTGGCTTCCCTGAGTTTGGCCACGCGGTCCTCCAAGTCATTCAGAACTTTCCTTAGAGCATTAGCCCGCTCCTCGTAGCCAGCAATGCTCTCAAGGGCCGCCACTTGGCATTCAGCAACAGCCTTCACAGGGCCAAATGCGGCGTTCCGATTCAGAACCCCAGGAAGCTTTACTTTTATGATAGAATAGAAAGCTTTGACGACTTCATGGGCCATTTTGTCATCTTCGGAGGAGGTTGTTGGGTAGGAAGCTTGATGAGGATCTTCCGTTCCAGGAAGAGATGCTTGACAAGAAGTCGAACCTGACAAGAAAATAATATATATATCAGCAACGGAAAGAAGAACCTGAAAGAGTGCGAAAGAGTAGTAATTTTGTACCTTCGGCATGCTCAGCGCCAACTTGGACTAGGTCATCAGCCTTGGTTACCAAAGAGCAAAGGGCAGGCCCAGGTTATTCAAGGAGAACAATGTCAAGGCCCCGAGCAGCATCAGGCTGTATATCTTCTACGGCCCCAGATGGACCGGGAGCAGATTCAGCAATGACCACCTCAGGAGGCTGTTCAACCTCTCCTTCTGCAGCCGATATCGGCTTACTGACAGAATCCTCCACACCAACAACCTTAGAGGACCTAGGGACAACATCTTTTCCTCCCACAATATCTTAGGCTATCTCTATGCGTGGTTCCTTCTCCTTGTCTACAAGGGAATACACAATGGTAGTCAGCCTCACGAGGAGCACGCAAAATCGAAGTTGAAAAATCTTATTTGAAGACAGGTGCAAAGATAACATACCCAGAGGAGGGTGAGCTGATTGGACTAGATTTTTATCCAAGTCTTTCATCATAGATCCTATCGCATACATATCCCCCAAAGAAATGTCATAGGTGGGATTGGCTTTCTGATCGCCGTCATGTCTGGGCCTTCGCCCTGATCATCCCTTTGCTCAAGCCTTATAACTGAAGAAGATTCGCCCTTATCCATCAGCTGAAGACGATCGGGGGACACTATTGTTATGTCCACCTCTTCAGACGAATAAGCACCTGCCGCAGTCGTGACTTCAACGTCCTGTGCAAAGGACAAACGTAATGGTGAGAAAACTTCTAACGGTTTTACCAAAACGGCTATGGAGTCTAGGAAGGGATCTACCTCCCGAATGGTAACGGCCCACAACGCCGTCTAACGAGAAGATCTTCTGGGAGGAGGCAAGCTGGCGCTCACATCCGTAACCTTCTTTCTCCCTCGGGAGAGAACAACCTTCTTTCTTTTGGGCCATGGAACCAGCTCGGTGGAAGCTTTTCTCTTATGATGAATGTCAGAAAGAGGTTTTTCAGTATCCACTCTCCGAAGCGCTGCAACAACAGGCTCTTCAAGAACAACTCTCTGTTGTGGCGCTGCAGCCGGCTCAGCTGAGGGTGCGGCGCCTTCCTTTCTGTGACTCCCTATTGCACGCACTCATCCTATATCAGAAAGAGTGGGGGCAAGCCTAGTCCCCGATATTAAACTCTGCTCACGGTCATACCGAGAATGAAGGGTATTGACCTGAATATAGAACTTGGCAGTAACAAAGAGCATGTAGGTTTCAGGCTTATCTTCTGGCAGGGTAAAAACTGCCCCCGTACATCCAGCGTTATAGTAGCCCCATGCACGTGCTTCGTCGATCAGGCTTCCGATCGACTGTAGATGAGGGCTAGAATTGCCCAAGAGAAGCTGGCTGTAGCCGAACTATCGTACAAAGCGACTCGGCAGATAAGGTTCTAGGAAAGTGTGGTTCCTATTCCTGAACACCAGATGGAAAGGCCTGATGGACTGGAGCCAACGAAACACCCCAATAGAAATGCTAGTAGTGAGTGCTCTCTTATCTACTAGGGTGTCTCCCATACGGCCACTACCAGACGGAGGTGACACTCTGAAGAATTCATAATTCTGCAGGAAACTCAAAGCCTTCCTACAAACAGGCACCCTTGTAACGGTCTAATCTGCATCTTTGATTCTTCGAAGAAAGGTATCTCCCGCCAAAGAGTCTGTCATCATCCCGGCATTTAATAATCTGGGACAATACAGCACAGGGAAACTCAGTCCTAACAAAATCCTTTCTACCAACGGGTGTCACCGCGTTCACAACGAAGTGTCACACGTCTCGTTGGATAGCGCAGACCATCGCAGGAAACAGGACAAGCTGGCATCCAAATGCCAGCTTTACAGCCGAAAGTATCATACCCCGGCTTATTCTTTCAATAGACCCTGAACCACCAGGGACTACACAATCACGAAGCCACGACATCAGGAAAGCGGCTAGCACCGTCTTTTCTGACAGCTTGAACTCGGCCTGCCTGAAGCAATAATAAATCGGGAAGTTCCCTTTGGGATCATCACTATCTTCGACGTCTGCAGCCCCGTGATCTACCATCAACTGCTCTATCTCAGATTTCGTCGAGGGCTTGCGGTTCGAGAAAGAGACTCGGTCGTCTCCTTCTTCTCTGATGAAGATGTAGTTGGTCTAGGCCCTCGTATGGGGAAGGGACCCCTCAGTCTTACCCTTCTTCGTGATCTGGTGACAGATAAAAAGGTGACAGAGTAACTTTTTGTACACCTCCATCATCTCGGAGTTCTTCCTCTCCAAATCCAGGAGCTCCTCATCACAGGGGACGTACTCTTCATATGGCTCAGTCCCCCAGGGAAGTTTTGATATAGCCTACATCTCGTGAAGAGTCAGACCCATCTCCCCACCCGGAGTGAAGAAGGTACACGTATGATAGTTGTACAACTCCACCAAAGATATAAACATAGGCCAGTTAACCTTAATACCATATTGGGTGGCTCTAACGGCATAAAAAAGACCGACAGCTTTTAGGGTGGCCTCGTAAGTCAAGAGCACCCATCCTGTAAGGTCGCTCCAGAACGGAACAGAGTATCTCCAACCTTCCATCCGCAGCTTTCCTCTCGGATACGACTCCTTCTTTGACAGCATCAAGTTGGAGAGAGTCTCAGCAGCGTAAGGGTGAAGATCAATCGAAACATCGTTTATTATGGCCCCAGGATGCAGCACCCTAGTGAAGTAGGACGTGGAGCCCTTGACACACTTGAAAGTGTCCTTCTTCCGGTCACCAGAGTTGAATTGGATCTTGCCAGAAATGACCCCATGCAGTTCAGGGGTCAGGTCCCATTTCATCTGCCTCCGCACAGCCAGATCAGTAAACGCTGACAGAGGGTATTGGCGCTTCATCAATGGCAACCATATTCTCTGGTTATTTAACCTAACTACCAGAGGGTCTTCTAGACATATCGTCTCGTTGTCCTCAAATCCCAGGTTGTCACCCAGCAATCACCAGCACCGAAGGCTGGTCATGGCTGATCTTCACCTGAGCTTTTGTGACCATTGCGGGGACAAGGCTTGAATCCAGAGCATGGCAGGCAGAGCCAAGAGGAATCCCACCAAGAACCGGGACAACCATGTCAACTACGAAGACATAAGGAAAATTCAGACTTAGAATCTGCAGAAAAAAGAGCTAAGTACTGAGAAATTCTATACGCCCTGATATTATGCGCCCAAAGGGCCTGTGGGCGCATAAGCACAAATTCTACGTGGGCACATAAGCACAAATTCTGCGTGGGCGCATAAGCACATGTTCTGTGTGGGCGCATGACAAAGCCAAGTACCTAGGCGTATAACACAACAGAGTGCGTGGGCGCATGCATCTGTGAGCGCATAGGTCCGCTCACAAAAGAAGTGTTTGCTTTGGGCATATCGATGGTTATGCGCCCAAGCAGAGAAAAGTCCGAGCGTCACAAATTAACGCTCGAGACTTTATTTTTTTGGACGCATCGCCTCACCCAGGATGGGGTCCTGAATCAGATGCGATGCTGCCAAAGGAGGAGAACTAGCTGTTGCAGCCTTCTTGCCCTCGCAGACTTCTTGGGAGTCGAAGCAGCCTTGGGAGACATGATTGCTCGAAATAGAGTAAAGGAAAAACTCTTTGAAAATTCTGAGGAAAAGAGAGAATGAGCTTTCTCTCTCTTTAAGGCCTATTTATAGGCATGAACGGAGAGCTATGCGCCCACATGGCCTATGCGCCCACATGGTCTATGTGCCCACGTGTTCTATGCACCTACACAAAGACAGTCCTTTGTGGATTATGCGTCTGCTATCTGCTGATACAGACTACGCATAGAGAACGGACCTTTTCAAATACCTTCCAAAATGAGCCTATCACTTCAGATTTCTAAGGAAGATCTCGACGGCCACATTTCGACAGCCTGGCAGACACCTGTGCGCCCAAAGGGGTCATTTCTATCATGCACCCATGAAGCTGGTGGAGAAATTTTTGCCTATGCTTCTTTTAAGGTATTTCGACACTCGTTCGAGTCTCAAAAACTTTGAAGGAGATCTTGTAGAAGCATGAAAAATACAAAGACAAAAGAACCTATGCGCCCACATGATCAAAGAGGGTCTATGCACCTACATGCACCCAAGTGTGGGCGCATAAACTCACTCCTGCTCTATGCGCCCAAGACAGCAGATCCCTACAACTCAGTCAAACTCCATGATCAATCGTGCACCGAAGCATATGGCCACGTCAGTCTCCACGAGCAATCTTGCACCGAAGCATGCGGCCACGTCAACTCCGCGTCAACTCCACGATCTACCCATGATCATCCAGGATCCATGCGCTTATACCCTATGCGCCCAAAGGGGTATTATGCGCCCACAGTGAAATCAGTATATTTTCCACCTGTAGGCGTATAACAATCGTTTTTAGTGCCAAAACGACTATAAATAGAGGGCGTCCCCCTCTACAAAGACAGGCAGAACAGAGAGCATTTCAAGAACCAAATTGCTGCCCTTATTGCCAGTGAGCCGAGAGTTAGCAATTTTCTTAGGTTTTCTTCCACTTTTGTAATCGGAGTGTCAACAGAGTAAAGGACCAACTGCCGCTCGATCTCCATCATCCCATTCCCCAGAATTCATTTTATACTCGGGGATCCTCAGCGCCGGATCTCTCAGGCGTACTCGTTTTGTGGTGCCTTGCGCCAATAAGAAAAGACAGCATTTCTTTTTCTTTTTTGTGTGTGTCCACACCAACATTCAAATGCGAGTTTTCTGCATCCGAACTCTGTCCGAATTTGGTTCATAAACTATAAATAGAGAGGAACTTTCATATTTTTAAAACACTCATTCATTCAATTTCATTCTCTCCTCTATTCCTTTAAGTGTTTTCTACGAGCTACACTTTCAAATCTAGCCTATACTACTCTTAGCCAAGCCAGTACAGTATCTGTTTAATCTAGAGTTTGATTTTGAAGAGTTGTATCGGAGGCTAAATATCAGAAAATTTTCTAGTTTTTAATCGCCTTCTGGAGTCGATCGTGCACTCGTCGCCAAGCACGGTGTTGTTGAAGTTGGTTGTACACTTGTCCCCAAGCACGGTATTGTAAGAGTTGCAAGCACTTAGTTAAAGTTTGTGTCACAGTGGATTAACATTGAGAAGGAGTACTCGAGACTAGACTAGTCCTCTACGAAAAAACCAGTATATATCGTAGTGTCACTGAATTTGGTCTTATTAACTCCTTATTTTACTGCAACTCATTTACTGCTATTTTATTTGCTTTTACTTGCCATAGTATATAATTTTTAATTGTGAGATTTATTCTACAGCACATTTACACACTCTATTCACCCCCTAGAGGTGCTCAACAGTATCCTAGATGCTCATTATGACAGATAGCTCCAAATCCCAAGTATATTATATATATATATAAGACTCTATCGAGAGCATCCTCAGCAACTTCTTCTGGGGACACAGCGACGGTAACGACAAGCATCATTCGGACAGTTGGGAGTCCATGGCCAGGCCGACCGAGGAGGGAGGCTGGGATTCTCCAAACTTTACCACATTGTTCAAGCATTCTCGATGAAACTGTGGTGGAAGCTGCGCACCACTAAGAACTTGTGGACCAGATTCATGAAGGTCGGATACTTCAAGAACATCCATCCATCAACGGCTATATCTAACAACAGATCTTCCGCAGCATGGCGTCGTATGCTCATCGGGCGCTCTCTTGCCGAACCAGTGATGCGTCTCAAGGTGGGCGAAGGAGAATCTCAGGCCTTCATGGAACGATGGGTTAGAGACACCTTACTTCTTTTCGTTCAGAAGGCCACAGGTTCTGCAAGGTCAAGGACATGTGGAACCCCATTAGGAAAGCTTGGATCTGGAACAAGGTACGGGATTAGGCCGGTCCCGAGGTGGTAGAGCTCATACGTCGTGAAGGATTGGCAATCGGGACTGACGCTGACGAGCTCTGGTGGCAGGATGACGCGTCAGGCTACTTTTCGGTCAAATCGGCTAGAAAAGTGATCCGATGCACGGGGGTGCCTCTCCCTAGCATTGCCCCATTCTGGCATACATGCATCCCCAAGAAGTGGTCCTTCATCATTTGGAGAGCCCTACACAAGATCCTTCCCACGGACGACACCCTCACCACTATCGGCTTCAGCCTAGCGTCCGCATGTACATGCTGCACAGAGCGCAACTCGGAGACGGTGGACCACATCTTTTGTCAGGGAGATCTTCCGGCCATGGTTTGGAGTACTCTCTCCCAACGCTGCAGGATGGATATAAAGGGCGGGTGCTACGAAGATCTAATCACGACATGGAGCTCCGGGTCCCATGGCCATCTGATCGTTGCAGCTGCGGCGACGTGGATTATTTGGAATAATCGCAACAAGGCGAGATATGAAGGCCATCAGTACTCTGTCAATCAACTGTTTAGGGAGACCATCAGGCAGTGCAGCAAGTGGCGAGCCCACTGCAATCACGGCCAGATGGATTTCAGGAACTCCCTCCTATCCAGGGTCTAGTTGTTTTGGGTTTCCTTCATCCCCTCCTTTTGTTAACTATACGTGTATAGGCTTTGGCATTTTGCGCCTCCTGTTATACTTGTATAGCTTCGGCTTTTCTTCTTTATGGAATAAAATGGGGAGTTTTTTTGTGTTAAATATATTTTTTTTTGTGTTAAATATATATATATATATATATATATATATATATATATATATATATAAGACCGGAACAAAGGGTTTGCAGGCAACAGAAAAAAATTTCCCTCACAATGATCTAGATAATAAAGCTAGTTGTTAATCCCTAGCATTTTTATTTAGGATTACGGATGTGACATTCCGCAGAATCTATCCTAAACATGAGACATGCAATACTGTACAAGACAAGACAAGCAAGAAAGTGTACTATCACAAGCCACAACAAGATAAGACAAGTATCGGGACAGGAGTGCGCTACGACGAGCCACTATATCAAGTTAGATATGTACAGGATCGGGAGTGCGCTATGACAGGCCACTATCAAGAAGCTAGACATGTACAGAAATTAGGAGTGCGCCATGACAGACAACTATCAAGACAAAACAAGAACAAGTACCAGGTCCAACCAAGTATGATAGGGCAAGATAGTAAACTGGGTAAGACAAGACAGTAAAGCAGTAAACAAGAAGAAATCAAGAAATCAAGTCAAAATTCAAAAATAAACAGCTAAGATAATGGATCGATATTCCGATGGTACACACCGGTACACCGTCGATCAGTATGCCAATTCTACAAGCAAAAATTCTCTATCAAATTTTGTCTGCCATACCGGTGTACCATCGGTACAGACCAGTACACCGTTGATATACCGAAAACTATCACATCAGGTTTTTCAACCAAAAAGAGGGCTCACAAACTGGTATTACATCGGTACACACCGGTATACCCACGGTATGTCGATTTTAGCCGAGAAACAATACTAAAGACATTGAACAAGTTTCGAAAACCAAAACTCTTCTCAAAAGTTGCTAAAATCAGTATAACCATGAAAACAATACTAGAGGAAGGTCGTGTAAGCATATATACTAAGTCTCGTGGCAAGTACTCTGGCAGTGTTTTCGACACGAAGTTTTCTACTAAGAAAATATCAAGATTTCTCAGAAAATCAAAACCTAGCTCAGACCAAATTTCAAGACGGGCAAAATAATGATAATCATAGGTGAAATATATTTAGTAAAGCAAGTACAAGAAACTATTGGACTATCAAGACAGTAAGAAAACAAAAACCACAAGAAAACTATAATACGTCCAGTAGTTCAGCAAGATGTACTTGCCTAAGAAAGCTCCAAGCCTAACTCTTCAAATCCACCATCAAAAAGGGTTCAGAAATCACACTCTGAGGTCTCGAGACCAATCTCCAACCTCCAAAGAAATACGGAGTGGAAACGAGAAGTAATGAAGAGTGGAGTGAGAAAGTAAAAAAGATAAATTGAAAAGAAAAATAATCATATATATATAGAAGGTGAATTAATCGTGACCGCCCAATCGCGATCCGCGACTCGATCAGGATCAATCACAATCGTCCAGAAGAAAACCAAATGTCCATTAGATAATAGAATGTATCATCACTATTCATTAAAATATTTAAATACTATTCATTAAAATATCTATACGAAAATATCTCGAATGGAAAATATCTATAAAATAGATATTCTGCCCGATCGGTATATTGTCGGTACAGATCGGTATGCCGGTTTTACAAAATAAAAAGTCTCAAAATCAAGTTTTCTTTCAGTTCTCTGAAATCCAAAAAATACAGAATATAGTATAAAATAAGCATCCATATACAAATACGAATACTGTGAGACGACTCTCACAGTTACAATCATGATAATAACCTCCTCATAAGATCCTCTACGATCTACATCTGTAGTAGGTAGAGGAGGTCGGGATCTCGATCCTTGGCGTCGACCTTAGGATGATATAGGTAGATCGATAGGACAATAAATAATGGTGTGATGATACTAATAAATAATTGTATGATAATACTAATAATAATGGTGTCTCGATAAATGATAATGTCATGATATGGATATAATATTCTAATCTAATGCATAGTATATATCTTATGTACTAATCTTATTTATCTTCATTTTTTGAATCATCTTCTTCCTCTTGTGAATCATCTTCTACTTCCTTATTTTATGTGCAATAGCTTTTCGAGCAAAAATTGGACTACTTGACTATTTCAATATATTTTCTATTATAACAGCTCCTCTTTTGGGATTTGGAGATAATGGTTAGTAACTGGCCCTTATACGTAAGGATTATCTTCGGATTATGTGGTGGTAGCTAGTTAGGATTTTTCTTGTGCTTTCCCTATATATATTATCTTCTCTTCTCTTCATAAGATAGAGAGAGAAAATATGTTGCTATGAGAAAAGAGTTAGTAGCAGCCAGAAAGATCCACAAAGTGCCGCTAGGTCGTCCGTTCGTCCAGTACGAGATCTATGTCAGAGGTGACAAGAGCGTTCTAGAAGTTCAACACATTAAACTTACTAGTTCCTGGGAGTAGATCGATGAAAAAAGATCGAATCTTGTTTTGAGCATTATAAACCCCCCCTTAATTTTAAATTTATATTGTTATATTTTACAATATTCCTTTAGTTATTGGATTTTAAAATTTTAGATCTTTTACAATATTTTGGGTAACAAGTTTCAAATGCGACATTTTAGACATAGATAACTTGTAGCAGTTTCTATACCAAAGGCTTCAGAAAAGTATTTTATTATTTTTTTGTAAAGTTTGGAATTTTTTATTAATTTTATTAATTGTTACAGCATTTCCTTAAGTATTAAATGCTTGTATTCAAAATCTAATAGTTTTGATATTAAAAATAATAGCAAAAGATTGTTGCATTTTATATAGTTCGTAGATGTACAGTATATATTATTTACTAAAACATTTTCCTAAAAATATTTTAGGAATTTTTATAAAAAATTTAGGAAATACTTTTGCTTGTATTTTATATATATATATATATATATATATATATATATATATATATATATATATATATATATATATATATATATATAAAAATATATATATATATATATATATATATATATATATAAAATATATATATATATATATATATATATATATATATATATATATATATATATATATATTGATATATATCAATATATATATATTGAAAAAATATATATATATATATATATTGAAAATATATATATATATATATATATATTGATATATAATAATAAATATAAGAGGAAAAAAAAAGGAAAATCTCGCGACATCTTCAGTGAAGATCTCGCAAGATGCAAATCCCCCCCCAGACCCGACCTTCCCAACAAAACCCAACTGAACCTTACATATATAGATATATAGATCGAAAGAGAGGTTGAGAGGAGAATCACCTAAACCCTAAACCCTCAAATCCAGCCGCCAGGCCAACACCCACTAGACAGCCTGTGTAGCCACCCAGCGTCGGGGCACCACCGTGCGCGGCCAGAGCCGCCGTGAACGAGCGCAACCGCAGCAGCAGCAGCAATGACATCTAGCAGATGGACTTCTCAGTGACTTTTCTCCCTCGATAATCTACTACTTTGTGAACCGTTTGTTGAGATATGACCACAACCTAACCTACTTGAAAACCCTTCAAGTCGAATTAATTAAACTTCCATAGACTGTCCAATATGTTGATGTAAATATCGACAAAAATCTGTTCGTGAATAGAGAATAGTACTGCCTAACATGCTAACTTGGAAGACCATACTGGGTCAATCTAAGGAGAAACCCAGGGAACTAATTGAACACAAAATTAGACAACATATAGAAGATTAAGACCCCTCTGTTGGGTTTGTTTTTTGTTTATTATATTGTTGTAAAATCTGTTTCAAAGATCGACAAAAACAGTATTTAAAACTTTTAAGAATTTTAGAAAAAAAATTCCGATACGACGTGCGCCCCGACAAACCTGGCGACTGTTGGGAAAGAAACGCGGAAACCTTTCCCCAAACCGGAGAGTACCTGCGAGAGGACCGAGCAATACAACGCACGAACCCAAAAACAACCACACAAAATAATCCACGCAGACACAGAGAATTTTTGACGTGGAAAACCCTTGCGGGAAAAACCACGGGACGATCGGTGTCCAACCCTGAGAAGCCTCCACTAATGGAATAGAAGAATTACACCCTCTACAAACTCCTCCCGATCCAAATCGGATCCCCACAACACTCAGAAGTAAGAACAATGATTACAAGGCTACGAAGAGCGAGAACGACGAGTAGAGATTACCCGTACGCGATCTCCTTCGAAAAACGACCTTCAATCCTCCGTCTTCTCTCCCGAAGTTGTAATGGCACTCTTGCCTCCTTCTCTCTTTTCTTTTTCGATTAGGGCTTGGAAATCCCAACTTAACTCCCTAATCCCGTAACAAATCTGGACCGTTTGATTTGATCCAGTGGTAAAAAATTACCCAGATTTTCGCCTCAGACCCGACGACACAGAGTTCGGCCAGAACTCTGTGTCGGGCAAACAGAACCTACCAGCAACATTCTGGAATGGCCAGACCGAGTTCGGCCAGAACTCGGCCTGGGACCGATTTTGGCCCGAACTCGGTGGCCCAGTTCCAGAACCTCCCTCCGGGTAGCAGCAGCAGCAGCAGCAACTCTTCGTTGCCTACTTCCCGAGCTTCTTCGACATCGAACGGCGCTCGTCGCACTCCAGAATCTTCTCCACATAGGTTGGGAACCCCACCCACTCCAACAAATCTCCCCCTTCATAACTATGGGGAGGATATCGTCATCCCGACGATCTGCCTGCAGTACTCAAACTTCCCCCTTGGTAGAATCTTCGTGAACATATCAGCTTCGTTGTCATCTGTATGAACCTTCTCAAGCTCCTCGTCCTTCTTCTCAACCACATCCCGTATCCAGTGATACCGAGTCTCGATGTGTTTGGACCGGCTATGAAACGTCTGATTCTTCACAAGGTGAATAGCACTCTGACTGTCGCAAAGCAAAGTATACTGCTCTTGCTTCAGTCCCAATTCCTGCAGCAGCTTTTTCATCCACAGCAGCTCCTTGCAAGCCTTTGTCGCTGCAATGTACTCTACCTCTGTCGTTGACAAGGCAACACACTTCTGCAACCACGACTGCCACGACACCGCTCCTCCCGCAAACATCATCACGTAGCCCGAAGTCGATCGCCTCGTATCTACATCTCCAGCCATATCAGCGTCGGTATACCCAACCAGCTTCGGCTCGTCACCACCAAAGGAAAGTCTCCAACCAGCAGTGCCCTGAAGATATCGTAGAATCCACTTAACCGCACTCCAATGTACCCTTCCAGGATTTGAAAGATACCTGCTAACCGTACCAACTGCATGAGCAATATCTGGTCTCGTACACACCATGGCATACATAAGGCTTCCCACAGCTGAGGCATATGGAACCCGCTCCATATCTTCTTTTTCGTCCTCGGTAGATGGACACTGCTCCTCAGTGAGCTTAAAGTGAGCCGCAAGAGGGGAACTCACTTTCTTCGACCCGTCCATCCCGAAACGCTGAAGTACCCGGTGAATGTACTTCGTTTGGGACAAGTGTAGCAGCTTGGACTCTCTCTCTCGGCTGATCTCCATCCCAAGAATAGTCTTCGTTGCGCCCAAATCCTTCATAGAGAAGGCCGCGCCCAGTTGGCGCTTCAGCTCCGCTATCCTAGTGGCATTCTGACCCACTAATAGCATATCATCAACATAGAGCAATAAAATAATGAAATCATCATCGGCAAAATACCTCACAAATACACAGTGGTCCGACGTCGTCCGTGCATAACCATGCTCCCCCATAAACGACTCGAACTTTCTGTACCACTGCCTCCGAGCCTGCTTCAGACCATACAAGCTCTTCCTCAACCGGCAGACCAAATATGACTTGCCCTTCTCACAGAATCCCTCTGGCTGCTCCATGTATAACTCCTCCTCAAGATCACCGTGGAGGAATGCCGTCTTCACATCCATCTGCTCGACCTCCAAGTCGAGACTGGCTGCTAATGCTAGCACCACCCGGATAGACGAATGCTTGACGACAGGCGAAAAGATCTCATCATAATCTACGCCTTTCTGCTAACCGTAGCCTTTAACTACCAGCCTCGCTTTGTATCGAGGGCGAGTAGCATCATCCGTCTGCTTTACTCTGAACACCCATCGATTCTTCAAAGCCTTCTTGCCCTTTGGCAACCGCACCAGATCATAAGTGGAATTGGTGTGCAAGGAACTCATCTCCTCCTGCATAGCCTCCATCCACTCATGCCTGTGTTCGTCTTCCATAGACTCTGCAAAACTTTCGGGCTCTCCCCCATCAGTCAATAGCACATACTCATCTGGTGAGTATCTCGTAGATGGTCGACGATTCCTGTCACTCCTCCTCAAAGGAACCACTGGTGCTGGCTGTATACCAACAGCCTCCTCCCCTTCAGGAACTGCCTTCCCGGCATGCTCATCCTCCTGAGGGACACCCTGACCACCATCAGCAGGCTGATGATCAAGGTTGGAAGCAACTCCATGTACCGGCTCCCCCATAACTGAATCCTCTGCGATGTCCTCTGGAAACTGCTCGAAGCGAAATGACTCTAACTCAGGCAATTCCTCAGCCTCAGAAGGCGTCTCGAAATCCTGAGTGTTGGTCATGGTCTGATCCTCGACGAATACCACGTCCCTGCTTCTGTAGAGCTTTCTTTCCACCGGGTCGTAGAGTCTATAGCCAAACTCATCCCGACCGTAGCCGACAAAGACGCATCGCCTCGTCTTCGGCTCAAGTTTGGTCCTCTCATCCTTCGGTACATGCACGAAGGCCTTACAACCAAACGCCCGCAGGTGATTGTATGACGGCTCTTTACCGTACCATACTTTGTCAGGCACATCACCCTGCAAAAGAGCGCTAGGAGACAAATTAATAACATAAGCAGCTGTGAGAAGAGCCTCACCCCAGTAACTGCCCGACAAGTTTGCTTCTGACAGCAAACATCGTACCCTCTCCATCAGTGTCATGTTCATACGCTCCGCTACACCATTGAGCTGAGGTGTCTTGGGCGGAGTCTTCTGGTGTCGTATCCCTTGCTCTCTGCAATACGCATCAAAGGGTCCGATGTATTCGCCGCCATTGTTGGACCGAACACACAACAACTTCTTGTCCGTCTCCCTTTCAACAGAGGCCTGAAACTCCTTAAAAGTAGGCAGCACCTGATCCTTGGTCTTTAAGGCATAGACCCAAACCTTCCTGGAACAGTCATCAACAAAGGTTACAAAGTAAGAAGCACCACCAAGAGATTTTACCTTCATAGGACCGCAGACATCCGAGTGAATCAACTCGAGCAACGCCGGCTTCCTCGAACTTGGGTGACTTTGGAAAGACACCCTATTTTGCTTTCCAGCTAAACAGTGCGTGCACTTCTCCAACTTTGTAGACTTGAGCCCCAGAATCACCTTCCTGTTCACCAAGTAGCTCATTCCCTTCTCGCTGATATGGCCGAGCCGCCTGTGCCACAACTCGGTAGACGCATCACTGACTGCGTTCACCTCCTGTGCCCCCTGTGCGCTCCCCTCCATATAGTAGAGACCGGACTTCTTGCTTCCTCTGGCAATCACCATCGAACCCCTGGAAAGCTTCCACTGACTATTCCCGAAGAGACTGAAGAATCCCTCGTCATCCAACCTTCCAACCGACACCAGGTTGAAACGGATATCAGGGACATGACGAACATCTTTGAGAACAAGAACCGCACCCATCTTCGTTCTCAAATGCACATCTCCAACGGCAACCGCCTTCGACACATCTCCGTTGCCTATCTTCAACACGCCACAGTCGCCTGTCGTGTAAGTGGCAAACAGTGCCCTATTGGGAGATACATATGCTGAAGCCCCTGAGTCCACCAGCCAAGAATTGTCACCGCAGGCGAGGTTAGTAATGACCTCATCACCTACGACGATCACATCGCCTCCATGCATCAAGGCCGCCGCTGTAGTGTTCTCTTCTTGCTTCCCCTTGTCGCCCTTCTTCTCTCTCTTCCAAGCGAAACAGTTCCGCTTGATGTGGCCCTTCTAACCACAATGGTAACACTCTGAGTCCTCGTAACGACCCTTGGACTTCCTCCTGCTCTTGTCTCTGCCACCACCTGGACCCCTGCTTTTGTCCCTTCCGCGGCTCTCTGAAACAAGTGCCTCTGAGTGGTGGGATGTGGATGAAGTGCCCTGAGAACGTATCCGCATCTCTTCATTCAACACCCCGCTCTTGGCAAACTCCAGACTGACCACGCCCTCTGGAGCAGAAGCGATCATAGATACTCGTACGGTCTCCCACGAGTCTGGCAAAGTACACAGCAGCCACAGTCCCTGAACTTCGTCGTCGAACTTGACTCCCATAGAAGATAGCTGGTCAACCACGCCCTGGAACTCACTCAAGTGGTCCGAAATAGATGCCCCATCCTTGTATCGCAGACCCATCATCGTTCGGATCAGGAACAATTTATTTACCCCGGTCTTCTTCGCATACAAGGATTCCAGCTTATCCCACAATGTCTTCGCGTGCTCAATATTGGCAACGTGGTTGTACACGTTCTCGTCCACAAACTGCCGTATGTACCCACACACTTGTATATGCTCGAATGTCCAGTCCTCCTCGGATTTATCACTGGGCTTCTCGGATGCAAACACGGGTAGATGCAGCTTCTTGACAAACAGCAAATCCTTCATCTTGCTCCGCCAATAATGATAGTTTGTGCCATTAAGATTCACCATGCGCACCGGCTTTGCGTCCATCTCTCCTCTCTGGTTTCTCTGTCAACTACTGACACCCTTCTGAATTCCAGAACCTGGCTTTGATACCACTCTGTTGGGAAAGAAACGCAGAAACCTTTCCCCAAACCGGAGAGTACCTGTGAGAGGACCGAGCAATACAACGCACGAACCCAAAAACAACCACACAAAATAATCCACGCAGACACAGAGAATTTTTGACGTGGAAAACCCTTGCGGAAAAATCACGGGACGATCGGAGTCCAACCCTGAGAAGCCTCCACTAATGGAATAGAAGAATTACACCCTCTACAAACTCCTCCCGATCCAAATATGATCCCCACAACACTCAGAAGTAAGAACAATGATTACAAGGCTACGAAGAGCGAGAACGACGAGTAGAGATTACCCGTACGCGATCTTCTTCGAAAAACGACCTTCAATCCTCCGTCTTCTCTCCCGAAGTTGTAATGGCACTCTTGCCTCCTTCTCTCTCTTTTCTTCAATGTGCTACAATTGTGTTACTTTTTCGATTAGGGCTTGGAAATCCCAACTTAACTCCCTAATCCCGCAACAAATCTGGACCGTTTGATTTGATCCAGTGGTGAAAAATCACCCAAATTTTTGCCTCAGCCCCGACGACACAGAGTTCGACCAGAACTCTGTGTCGGGCAAACAGAACCTACCAGCAACATTCTGGAATGGCCAGACCGAGTTCGGCCAGAACTCGGCCTGGGACCGAGTTCGGCCAGAACTCGGCCTGGGACCGAGTTCGGCCCGAACTCGGTGGCCCAGTTCCAGAACCTCCCTCCGGGTAGCAGCAGCAGCAACAACTCTTCGTTGCCTACTTCCCGAGCTTCTTCGACATCGAACGGCGCTCGTCGCACTCCGGGATCTTCTCCACATAGGTTGGGAACCCCACCCACTCCAACAGCGACGTGGTCACAACCCATAAGCATCAAAAGACGCGTATGGTTGTCGACGTGTAGGATTCGACGGAACTCAATTTCGTTGTACGTGCGCAACGAAATCGAGACGTATCCGTCGAAATATCCCGTATTGGCCACTTTGCAAACTATCCCTTAACTTCGTGCATGTTCCTCATTTCTAGACGAAACTTGCGCCAACAGAACTGCATCATTTTTCTGGTCCTGTATGTTAAGTTTGGTCCGATTCTGAGAAGGTCAACCGGAACGCTATTTTGGCGAGCCCGCGACCTGATCCAACGGATAAATTTGTGCACGGCCCACTGAAATCCAACTTTGGATATACGGTTGAATTTATCTCATCAAACCGGACTCGTAGACATATAGTTTGATGACTTTAGATACCATAGATACTGGCACGCTTTTCGGTGCAAAGCGGGTCCAAAGGCGAATATCGTTTTGACCCAAAACTATGATTTTGCTCCTATGTTCAGAATTTGACTTTTTGGTAGGCATCCTTAGACATTTCTTTTATACCAAATGTATTGGTGATGTCTGTTTCAGCATCTAGAGACTGTTGTGCGAGTTGGACTTTTGTATGGCACACTGAGTGGTTGGTATTATCGGTTTCACCAGCAAAGGACCCAGGCGAGTACATTTATTGATTGTTTTTAGTATTGTTAATTTCTATATCACACTGTTCAGTTATATCATACTTGATTCTTGACACGCTCGTCACACGAGGGCACCCCATATTTCTTGTACATGTCATGTTCTTTTCTTGTATATGGTGTCGGGACGGGGAGTACTAAATAGATATGTGATCAGACCGTTTCCCTTATTTTATTTCATGCAAGTAGACCTTGTAGACCTTGTTTTATTTCATGCAAGTAGACCTTGTAGACCTTGTAATTAACTTAGATCTTGTGGTATAACTGTCCCCAGACCGATCACATATCGAAAGAGTACTTCAAAACACATAGATAGTTATACTCTCTTGTTACATGCTGCCAGATATTTCCTGCCTGGTATTCTTTATGTTTTCTGTTACTTTTTTGGATATTCTCATCATGTATTTTATGACTACCATTGTCTTATAGTCGTCAACATATACTTGAAACAGCATTCGATAATTTGTACTCGTCTATTCCTGACTGGAAACCAACATTTTTCAAGTTATCGCGACTACTCTTAGCCATGGGGAGATACGGGTGTACTTGCAGACCAAAACCTAGATATTGCTTAGATAAATGAGTTATAGTCATTTTCAACATTTGTAAGAGTTCTTTTTTTTCTTCAAATGTAAAACTTATGAATATTGTAAGTTTAATTTAGTTATTGTGAATAAGCAAAAAATTATTATTTATTGTGATATTAAGCATCATGGCCTTGACAGCTTTCTACCGCCGACTCTGCGGCGTAGGCTGGCTTGGTCACGCACTTGTATCCCAAAAAACGGGTACGGATCGTGACAAGCATCGATGATCTTCATTACCCCCATCAAGTTCTGTTCTAATTTTAGTAGCATCTGTGTTCACAAGAGTTTTTGCAAGCTTCCTTTTCTTCAGAGTCAATTTGTAGTTTGACTACATAAGACCAACAAGAGTAGTAATCAGTTGTGATCTTTGGTTTTTGCGTACCTTGTACGTTCTTTGTAACTTTTGACAATAACAACATTCATTAACTTTAAGTTTTATATATGTTTGTATGGCGTATGTTTATTTTATTTTTATTAGCCCATTTGATGTTCATATATCTTTAGTTCAGATATAAAATTATATAATGTACATACTGTTCATATATCTTCATTACCTCCATCAAGTTCTGTTTAAAGTAAATTAGCGATAGAAGCTAGCGACGGAATTGTATTAGTCGCTCAGCAACGACGAATTAGTGACTAACTAGTGAATTTTCTTTATGAATAACATGTTAAATCTTCTGTGTGTGGGGGGTACGGCGGGCGCTTCGAGTAGTAAACCACGTACACCGATTGGAAGGAACGATTTATGGATCCAAGCAAACGGGAGAGGGAAAAGCGGCAGCGGGTACGGTACGGGGTCATTGGCATCCATGTCGCCTGTTTACTCCAACTCCTCCTCTAGCGCCACATGCATCATCACAGCCCGGTGCCTCCGACAATCCTCTAGCCCTCTCAGCCTGTTAGTGGTCACGCAGATTCTGCTCCAACTACAGAGGCAGATGATAGAGCTGGCAGAGACCGTGTTCCTACCACTATTCCGGTTCTTGCTTTCACTCCAGCTCCTCCTACAACTCTTGCATCTACTCCAGCTCCTCCTTCAGCTTCTGCACCGGATGGTGTTGTTCATGAGGAATTGCAACAAATCCTCAACACAGTAATGATGCAGTACATGGTGAGGCGATAGCCGCCACCACCACCACCTGGGCCGCACTAGTTTTTTAGTTTTTTTTTAATTTATTGTATTTGTCAGACAGTTGAACTGACAGTTGAACTATCGAGGATCTTAATTTGTATGTGTTTTTTATACTCATTCGAGATTGGATTATGTTAAAAATTATATTATATGTGAAAAAATGAATCTGGAATCCTAATTTCTCTCATTGTATTATTATATATGTCGGGTATCATGGTTGTAGGAAAAACTATACCTAGGAAAAAAAATATTTAGCGACGGATGAGTGATGGAACGACGATGGATTATCCACGGATAACTGGAAAATCTTAGTGTAGCGACGCCGACATGTATCGCTAATCTGGCATATTTTGGTAGTGCTTAATTAGAAAACCTAACTTGGCTTGATCTATCCCATGTTATAGTCAAGAAAAAAAAAACTTTTTCAAATTCGGACATCCTTCGATTCCCCATGGATCCTACCTGAAATCAGGTTGCTCCCTAACATTAAGTTCATCCTTTGATTCCCACTGATCGTTTTCGTGTCAAAGTTCAGTTGTTATTCACAGTGTGCTGGCCATCCAACCCAACCCCAACCAATAGAGCCTATATATATATATAAGATTCTTCTTCTGGTGCTATTCCCATATTTATCAGTCCTCTTTTCACGTACAACGCCAGGATTGCACAATCACACAACTGCATTCGTTGCGCATTCGTTGCTCTCTCACCATCAAATATGAGAGTATATAATTTTGGGGTGTGTCAGAACTTCCTCAGAAGAAAAAAAAAAATATTTTACATACACGAAAGATTTAGTGTTTTGATGATAAGACCATGGCTACTAAGAATGTCGATCGTGCATGGTTGATGCTGCTAGTGGTAGCAGTACTTGCGTCCTCCGTTTCAGAGGTTAATGCGCGGCGGTTCTTGAACTATAGTGCCATACACAGAGATGAATCCCTCTGCGACCTTCATCCGGCGCAATGCCGTCCAAAACCCGTCAACAATTACACGAGAGGTTGCTCGCCACTGACTCAGTGCAGGACTTGAGTCACTCGACGAATGGGTTTTACAAATATATATATATGTCGAATATCGCAAACTTACCGTCAATAAATCTGTATGATTCTTCCTTATTATTTATTCTGTTTTATTTGTGGACTATACCTATACATTAGGTAGGGATGGGAGTACATCATTTCTTTTGTTCTCTCTTCCCTCCTCTGTACAATCTATATATTGTTATTTCCGAAACAGATCTAAATGGAAGAACGATCAGAAAACAAAAACCTCTCGTAAACAAGTTTGTTCTTTGTTCTGTTTAGAACGATCAAAAACAGAGAATTCTCGCAAACAAGTTTGTTCTCTGTTCTGAGTAGAACGTTCAGAAGCAGAGACTTCTCGCAAACAAATTTGCTCGTTGTTCCGAGTATTAGGATTTCGGAAATTCTGGCAAACAAGTTTGCTCTCCAAAAGATCATGAAGCCACTAAATACTACTATCCTTTCATATTACAACTTCCTCTCTCAAATACAATTTGATAGAAAGGGAACATTTTTCCTTGCAGACGTGTTGCAATTGGGCCAGAACATATAGAAAATAGAAGAAAAGGATAAGAAGATATAATAATTAATTATTATTCTTGCTGGCTACAATGACAGAGAACTTCATCAAGAATAATTAATTATTTTTCCTTACTGGCTTTGGACAATGTCATAGCGGCGTACCCCAGGAACCAGCAAGTTCTCAAAGAACTTCTGGAACGCACTAGCCAACTCTTTTTGTGATTCGAACGGACTCCCTAGACTCAACTGACCCTCGCGACTCCTTTTACATTTCACTTTCAGTGTATTCCCAAAAGGAGACCAGGAGGCTCTATTTATAAAGAGGGATAGATAGTCCACCTATTCTATCCAATGTAGGACTAAAATACCAATACTCAAAAAATGAGTTTGGTATTTTAGATCATCTCGCAATTAGCGGAGTTGTGCGCCAGTCCGCACCTACTACCGCGCATGTGTCCGTGCTTGCACGACGCGCCACTTTGCTCCCTTGAGCTCGTGTCCGAATCCGAGTCCGAACGATAAAAAGCAACATGCTTCCTTGAGGAGTTAGTCATTTTTTCTTCTAGGATAACAACCCCCACATGGCACCCACATGTGCCCCACCACACCCCATGTGCACACCTCAATACATGGAAAACATTATATTGAGAGACCCACTCGGTGGTGTAGCCGATCTGGGACTATATTACACTAGTCCAAAGGCAAAAGCACCAACAATTTCCTATATATCTCAATATATGGGTTAAACGTTTCCCACAGTGACTGTCCATCATGCATTATGATAGATGTTGCTTCGACTTGAATCTTTCCGCATGGGTCAAACAACAGTATGATGCAATATTGGACTAAGCCTTGAATTCTGCACCATAGCGGCAATTCTTTCCACTCACATAATGACATCAAGTGTGCTTCTGGTTGCACATTAAGGGTCATGTGGCCGCCTGATTTTGGTGTATGTATATTGGGTGTCTACAAGTTTTCCATCAATAGACGACCTATATATCTTTCCATACACTCTAAGTGGGTTCTTTTAAAGAGTCCTGGCATGAAGTCTTGCGATTCCTTGCAGTGCTACTCCGCTATGACATTGTCCAAAGCCAAAACTTTACACTTTCTAGGTACCTTGGTGATGTCATGCCACCGTAGCATGAGATCCCAACCTCTTTGTAGTGTTATACTACCCAGCATGAAGCCTTGCACTTTCTTGCGGTATTACACCGCTGTGACATGGCTCGCGTTGTCACTACCACATTTTTTTAACTTGAGGGTATTTTGGTCATTTTGACTTTTGGTGAATTTGAATTTTTTTATTAATAAAATATCTGCTAATTATTTAATTTAGACTTGACCTAGAAGTTTCACCTATTGTAGATTAGTCTTGAGGTTAGAATCATGATTAGAACATTCCTACTAAGTACCAAGATTAGAAATATCTAGATATTATGTTAGTAGGATATTTTGTATAGATATTAGTAAAGCAAAAATCCTAGTTTTAATTTGAGCCTTTGATTTAACTTGATTTGCATAGAAGGAAGCTTAGCCACACATCTAAATATTACCTAACCCTAATTCTCTTACATGGCTGGCCACACATAGAAATTCCCCCCTATAAGTAGCAACATATGATTCATGTTGTCTCTTTTTAATACCTACTCAAAACCCTAATTAGTTCTTCCCCAATTTCTCCCACTTAATCCAAATTACCTCCAAATTTAGCCTAGTCTCTTGCATTAGAATTCCTTGCCCAGCCCCCCTCACCCTAATTCCCTTAGATGGCTGGCCACACATAGAAATTCCCCCCTCCCCTCCCCAGCCCCCCTCACCCCCCCCCCCCCCCCCTGCTCCCCTCCCCCATCAACCACCCCTAACCCTAACCCGAACCCTAACCCTAACCCTCCCCCCAGCCCCCCCCCCCCCTCCTCACCCCCAGCCGCCCTCCCCCCCCCCCCCCGCCCCTCCCCCCCCACACACACCCCTAATCTGAACCCTAACCCTCCCCCCAGCCCCTCCTCCTCATCCCCAGCCGCCTTCACCCCCCTGCCCTACCCCCCACTCACCACCCAACCACCCGCATCCCCCCCCCTCCCGCCCCTCACCCCCCCCCCCCAATCGGACCATTCCTCACCCCCCCCCAACCACCCGTACCCCCCCTGCCCCTCCCTCCGAGCCACCCGCACCCCCCCCCAACCACCAACAACCAAAATAGAGAGAGAGAGAGGGAGTCACGTACCGGAGAGGGAGGAGAGTCGCCGGAGAGAGTGAGAGTCGCCGGAGAGAGTGAGAGCGCCGGAGGGGGGAAGGAGAGAGAGTGAGAGAGTAAAATGGGGGAAATGAATCGTGGGGTGGAATTTAATTAGAATTTAGCGACGTTCATCCAAACGTCGCTAAATTAGTCGCTATTAGCGACGTTTGGCGACGACTAGCTCATGTAACTAATATACGTCGTTGTCACGTCGTTATGTTCGTCGCTAGTAGCGACTATTAGCGACGTTTCACTTAAACGTCGCTAATGTGCAAAATTTAGCGACGTTATGCGAACGTCGCTAATGGAACAGATTTTAGTAGTGAGCATGAGAATGGGTGCTGTCATCAATCCTTCCTTCAACTTCTTGAATGAACTCTAACATTCCGATGTCCAAGTAAACTGCACATCCTTGTGTGTCAACTGCGTCAAGCGTGCTGAAATCCGAGCGAAGTCTGATACAATCGCCGGTAATAGCCCGCCAATCCTAGAAAACTGCGAACTTCTGCGACGGTGCTAGGTACTGGCCATGTCTCTTTAGCCACTATCTTTTGGGGATCCACTTCTACTCCACCTCTGGTGATGATGTGACCTAAGTACAAAATACGATCAAGCCAAAATTTGCACTTGCTGAACTTCGCATACAACTGGTGCTCTCTGAGAATCTGAAGGACTACCCGGAGATGTTGCTTATGCTCTGCTTCATTCTTGCTTTAGACTAAGATGTCGTCTATAAACACTATCACAAACTGATCCAAATAGGACATGAATATGTGATTTATGAGATCCATGAATACTGCTGGCGCATTGGTCGCTCCGAATGGCATAACGAGAAACTCCCAATGTCCATATCTTGATCTGAATGTCGTCTTCGGGATGTCTTGCTCTCTGACTCTGATCTGATGGTACCCCGACCGCAAGTCAATCTTCGAGAATATTGTTGCCCCACTGAGTTGATCGAATAAATCTATCCTTCTTAGGGGATATCTATTCTTGGTTGTTACAGAATTCAAGGTACGATAATCAACACATAATCTTGACGTACCATCCTTCTTCTTCACAAGAACATCGGGGGTCCCCAAGGTGAGCCACTAGTAAGAATGAATCCCTTGGTTCTGAGTTCTTCAATCATCTTGTATAGGATCTCCAATTCTGATAGTGCTATTCTGTAGACTTTCTCTGATACTGGTGCCATCACTGGAATCAAATCAATAGTGAACTATATCTCTCTCTTTGGTGGCATACTTGGAAGCTCTTCGGGAAATACGTCAGAAAATTCTTCTACTACTCAGGGAAACTGAACTGCTTCTGCTACTGCCATCAGCAAAATTGGTGGGCAAGGTTCTACTTCGCCTCTGGAAAATAAGAATTCTTCTTCGTCGGGAATACCAAAAATAATCATGCCAATATAGTCTATTCTTGCATACTGATCCTTCAACCAATCCATTCCTAGGACCACATCATAGTCGGCCATCGAAAATTCTATCAATCTAGCGGAAAACTATCTACCGCTAACTATGATTCGACACGAGGAATAAACTCTATCTACTCCCACAAGACCGTTACCAGTAAGGATGTTGAGTCTTACTGATAATGATTCGGGCTCCAATCATATTCGCGTTGCGAATCGTGCAGACATAAATGAGTATGACGCACCCAAATCAAATAATACTGTTGCTGGAAAAGAGTTGACGAGAATGGTACCTGCCACCACCTCACCCGATGCCAATTCTTCTGCTACTGTCAGAGCTATAGCTTGACCCTGTCCTCTTGGTGCTGGTCTCCTTTGTTGATTACCTCCCTACCTGTTTTGAAACTGAGCTTGGGCCTGATCATACTGTTGCGGCCTATGTTGCTGGAATGCTTGAGCCTGAGGTGACAATGGCCTCGGAGGCTGGTACTGCTGATGTTGCTGCACTGGTGCTGGTGTCCTAACCGATGGACTGACTAGGGTTGACGAAGATGAACTGGCTCTGTACGGGGAGGACCCTATCATGTGGTACGGTACCCCACAAGCTAAGTAAAATTCCTGTGCTCTACGACATTCTGAAATCACATGTCCAGTCTTCCCACAATGAGAGCAGTCCATTGCGGAAGATTGCTTATGCTTCTATTGTTGAGGGTACGTTGGAGTCGTGTTGAACCGACGAAACTGTGATCGCCCTCCTAGGAGCTCCAATGGTCAAGGTCTTAGCTGTCGAGGCTGGTGTTGACGACTGAGATAACTGTCCATGGGGCCTCTTCCGTCCTCCAGTTCGATCTACTATCCTCTGTGAAGTATATTCATGCCTCCTAGCTGCTCACAAAATAGCAACGAATGTCTGGTGCTCAAACTGCTCCATTGCTAGAATAATCTCTAGGTGGAGTCCCTGCTGGAATCAATACGCTCGGTCCAATTCGATCGCCACCAAGGTGGGAGCAAACCGACTAAGCCTAGAAAACTCGGTAGCATATCCATCGATCGTTCTTCCCATCTGCTTTAGATTGCTAAACCTTGTCTACAAATCATACCGAGCTACTGCATCAAAGTACTTCGTCAGAAATTTGTCACTGAATACCGCCCACAAGACAGACATCACCAAACCAACTACTTGCATCGCCCACCAGCTGCGGGCTAAATCCAATAACTGTAGGCTCACAACGGCCACCTTCTTTCTTTGGAATCCGAACTGCCTCCAAAATAACCTCTATATCCTGAAGCCAAGCATCAGCAGCAATAGCATCTTCAGTGCCGTCAAAGAAAGGAGGGTTCAGTCGCTTGAAGCTGTTAGCCGCATTGTTCCCCTGATAACCAACTCTACCCATAGCTTCTTGTACTGTTCGCTGCAGAGCATCACCCCGACGATTTTGTGATGCAAGCAAGTCCCGGATGAGTCCCATCAGGGTTCTATTGTCATGATCTGTAGGCTGGACTGGCTGTACTGGTGGCTCTGGATCCCTGGAAGGCATAACTCGGGAGGCTGCCCTAGAGTGCTGGGCTTGGTCCCCAGGTTGCTGCTGGTTGACTTGTTGCTGCTGGTTAACAGGAGGTGCTCCGTCCGGCTGATCGGTAGGGCCAGGAACAATGCCACTGAAGAAAATTACATGGGGAACAATAAGGAAGAACGAAAAAACATCAAGGATAAAGCACCTTATCAGGTCAAGATTTAGGAAGATTAGAAAGCACGAGTAGAGATCAAGGGCGAATGCTGATCGAGACATCTATTTAGTAAAACCCTCACACATCTTGATTTACAAGACCTGTATAGGCCACTACTTAAACCGTGTCACGCCCCGGAACCAGAATACTGGAGAGCGGGGGACAGACACAGCAACCTACGTACATTGAAGTACCACCCATCTCGCAATATGGTCACGGCTGTCTAGATGCATGAGGGTTTATCTACAAGTCATCAGTCTCTTATGTCAAGAACAAGACTAATGTCTCAATCTCAAGCAAGCAAATAAATGTTACAAGACGTTAGATCATCCAACATACAAGGTAAGGCGTCCCAAACATTACATATTCAGATGATCATGAAGCTAGTCATACAAAATACGAAGACTAGCCAAAGTTAAGTCATACATGATCAACCATAGGATTTGCTAATCATGTAACAGCCCTTAGGCAGACAGAAATTAAAGTTTCAACACAAGCTAACACTTGCTCGGGGGCTAAACGTCTCAAAAGAATAATTTAAAATAGAGTAGGAGAGCAAAATAAGAAACCCACTCACTGCCACGGTTATGTCTAGTGTTCACCATCTGGCTGGAAGACATGTAGGTAGATCCTCGGATGCTACTCCAAAATCTGGCCACACAAAACCAGCTGGGTCAGAACCCAGAAGAGCAAGTACCACAAGGGAGGCTCCACTTATAACTAAAACCAGTATAAAAATGAATAGAAGAACTGATAAAAGAAAATTAAATATTATGAAAGACAGAGTTAAAAGAACACACTAGCTTGCATTAGGAAAACGAGAGGTGAAATATAATTCCCATATTAATCATGAGACAATCATTCAGGCACGGCCAATCAAGTCATACGGCTTGCTATCATTAGCTAACTAGGGTTATCACAGGCCAAGTTACTAACAAGATGCAGTTTGGATGTTCCCGCAGTCACAAGCCCTGCAAAATATCCAGGTTATCCAGGGGGGTTATAAGAGTTTATCAAGATTTAAGAGTACTTTTAGTTTACAAGGAGTACAACATATGACAGTGTACTAGAAATGCGCTCAACTCGACGGCAGGCTACAAGTCCACAGGTGTGGCCGGGATAACGGGATCGCATGTAACTGAAAAATCTCTCTATATAAACTACTTGATCAATCTAGTCGTTAACCTAGTCAGATTCATTATAAATTCTTGACCATAGTAACCAGGAATCCATGTTCTAGACATGATGCAAGACGAGACAATTAGATTGTACAGTCACAATCAAGGAAAATCAACCAGGGAGTCAAGACAAGGGTTACACTTAGCAAGACAGAAATAGTTGTTGCAATAGCAATCAAGATTTTACATGTCATGTCAGGTTTATTATGTCAAGAGTACTTGTCAAGAGTGCGCTTCGACGTACCACTATCAAGATTATCAAGATGGGATCATGTTGTCATGTTCAAGTTCATCAAGTCGGGTCATCGCAATTTAGGCCAAGTACAAAAAATATGCAAAAAAGATCAAGAACATTCATGGGTGATTAAAACTATCAGCCGCATATGAACTCCAGTTAAAGTGAGACAGGAAGATTCTTGAAGCTAAGACAAATATCTACAACTTTCACGTTTTGAGTTTTATAAGATTTTAGCTACAAAACAGCTTAACCAGGCAAAAACAGTCATTCATACGCGCGCGAAAAAAACTGGCAAAGACGCGGGCGCACGACAAATGAATCGCACAGGAGGGCGGCCCGGGAAATGCGCAGCGTGCAGATGCACGGCACGCTGGCATGCGGCAAACAAATCGCACAGGCGTGCGGCACACGAAACGCGCAGCGCGCGAATGCAAGGCGCACGGGCGCACGGCAAATAAATCGTGCAGGCGTGCGACACACGAAACACATAGCTCACGGATGCACGGAGCACGGGCACGCGGCAAACGAATCGCGCAGGCACACGGGGTGCGCAAGCGCGCGGCAAACGAATCGCACAAGCGCGCGGCGAACGAAACGTGCAGCGCACAAATATACGGCACGGGGTGCGGATGCACGGCGCACGGGCATGCGACACTGTTCATCGTCCCGACAGCGCCGAAGGTGTGGGGAACTCATGAACACAAGAAATGCCATAACTTCTTTAAAATTAATCGAAATCAAGTGGTTCAAAAGCCAAAATTAGGTAGAATTGAATTTCCCACAACATGGAACCATTAGTTTTCAGAAACACCAAGTTTTTATAGATCTAAACCAAGAAAACAAGAAAAATTTAAAACTTAGATCTACAAAAATATATCCATCAAAACCAAAAATTCAGTTCTAAAGATGCTTAGAATTATACAAGGAAGAGAATAGAACAATAAAAATTGGAGATCCAAAATGTTCTCCATGGAGCAAGTTGCACTTGCCTTGGGTTGGTGGAAGGATTAAATGAAGAAGAAGGTGGAGAAGTAAATGATAACAATGGAGGAGAGAGAGAGAGGAGTTGGTTTATATACCAACCCTTCTCTTCTCAAACCAACCAAACCAAACCAAACCAAACCACGCCAAGCCAAGCCAAAGTGAACCAAACCAAAACTAAACCAAGTCAAGATTAAACCAAGACAAGGTTAAGCAAGACAAGTCAAAGCATGGGTCGTCTAACAAATATAAGAAATCCATACACGAATACTGAAAATCGTATAACAGAAAACGGGAGTAACACCCCACTATAGCATAGAATACTTTGCTCCATTGTAGTGTTGTGCTACTCGTGCTTCATATGAAGCACACCGGACATTCATAAATGCCCGAGAACTCATTAAGGCGTCTAAGCCATCGTCCCAAAGGACTTGTTCTACACAAAGAACAAATAGTAGACAACAGTGGTTCTGGTTTCGTAACCCCTCAACATCTCAAAGGACTACCTAAGCTAATGATCCTCCTTTGAACCAAAAGCTAGATGCTTGTTAGATTTTTCTTTGAACCAATAGCATAAAACCTTATGGTAGGATTGCAGAGACACAATATCAGAGGCTCGCCAAGCCTATTTTCCAAGGTTCACAGTATCGGTATCGGAATCGGTATCGAACTATTCCTATGAGTATTGGTATCGGCGATATCGGTAGTATCAACGGTTTCGGATCTGAGTATTAGATTTTTTGGTATCGGAGAACAAATAATTATTAATAATTTATTTACATTTAAAAACATATATTTTATACATTTAGGCAAATTTTTAAGTATTTTCAGTATTATTTCTCAGTAGTTTTGAAACTAAATGAAATAGTAGTCACCCTTATCGATTGGTTTACATACAATAGCTTTGATTTTCTTCTTTTACATGCTTTAACAACCTTATTATGTTTTGAACCCTTGCTGATTTATATTTTTCGTTTAATTTTCTTTGTCGAATTGACCGAAAAAGAGATCCCAATGTCGGTATCGGTCAGTATCGGGTATCAGTCAGTATCGGATCAGGACATGCGAAACCGTATCGGTATCGGCCGTATCGGATCGGCATCGGTCGATACTTTAAACAATGCTATTTTCTTGTTGTGTTCTTGATCAGCTGGCGCTTGAGGCCTTGATAACGGATCCGTCAAATTCTTTGGACTCCAAACATCACCCACTATAATGATCCACGTTTGATACGCTTATTCAATGCCTTGTGTGCTAGCTGCACTAGGCAGCATGTGTGGGTCTGGGTAGAAGCAGTTTACCAACTACGAAATAGCAGCTACAGGAACTACATATTACATAGCAGTGTAGTATAAAATTAGTGTTCCTATGTGGGTGGGTACGTGTGCATGTTAGAGGATATGGGGTGTGTAAAACTGGTATGAGTGCCAAGTGAAATATCAGCAAGTAACCTATGAGTTTATATAGGTATCATATAGGTGTATCCTAGTATCAAGAGTTAGTAACCCAAGATATGTAGATATGAATATATAGATATAGGTAGCATATTCAAGTGGGCACTAAGTAAATCTAGCATAACCCAGCTAACATAAACCCAAAGTGGCCTAGAAATTGACCTAGAAATCTAAGGACCTAGTAGATAAATATTCTTGATTTCAAACCATCTATTGACATTATAAATTCATAAACAGGTTATGTAGACTCGAATTTGGTACCGGACTCATATCATCAGCTCAGGACATCCGAGTACATTTTTTTATTTATTTTCAATATTGCTAATTACTATATTACATTATCTAGTTGTATGATACATGATTCTTGACACGCTCGTTACACGGTTAGTACATCATGGATCCTTTTTATATTATGCCATCTTTCTTGTATATTGTGTCGAAACGGGAAAGTACTGAGTAGATGTGTGACCAGACCTCAGACCTTGCTTTATTTTTCATGCTATGTAGACCTTGAGGATGCAAATCCTATGTAGACCTTACGGTGTAACTACCCCAGTCGATCACATATCGAAATGAGCACTTCAACACACTTAGATAGTTATACTTTTCTGTTTCACTTTACTTGTCTCCATATATCTCTTGTCCATTGTTCATATTATTTTTTATGTCATACTTGATTATCTCATCATTTATTTTACGACTAACCACTGTCCTATAGTCGTTATCGTATACTTGGAACTGCATCCAATGAATTTTACTCGTTCCATCCTGACTAGGTAAACATTTTAGGTGGCTATGATGAGAACGGGTGACCTACTCATTATGGTCCATATGAAGGGAACATAGATGAGCATGACCTTACACTTCAGGAAGATCAGAGGGAGTTAGCAGCACATGACTCAGCTGTCGTTGCTTAGTTAGTTTAGATTTAGTTTCGGGACCGGATTTGTCTCCGGATTTAGTTGACTATTGTTATTTGACATTTGACTGGACACGTAGTTTCTAGAGTATTTATTTTATGGATTTGTGACTACTCATTCTTCTCTTTACATGCTATCGTGCGAATCTTTGTTTAGAGCTGTGATTGAATATTAGCGGGTCATACTTTACTGTCCTCCCAAGGGGAGTTGAATATATTGTGTGGGATATTCATCATATTGATATTATACAGCGTTCTATAGCCGATACTGCAGCGTAGGCTAGGCGTGCCCACCATTCATGTCCAAATTCTGGGTGCGGGTCGTGACAGCAGCTCTACTTTACACAAGTTTAACTTATCAATTTATAATTCCATAATATATAGCAACAAGTATACAGAAAATGAGATTACTCTCTATTCTCTCTGTCTGTTCGCCTCTTTTAATATTACATGCAACAATATTCATAGTGTAAACCTCCTAAAAATTATTATTAATTAATATAATTTGTGGATTTTTTATTATTTAAAACGATATATATATTTTTATTATTTAAAACGATATATATATATATATATATATATATATATATATATATATATATATATATATAGCCTTAGTCATGGTTAAGATTGAATGTGCATATTGATAAGGAACCATGACATGGCTAGTATGTCATATTCCATGGTTAGTGTATTAAGCATGTGTGTGTGTATATATATATATATATATATATATATATATATATATATATATATATATATATATACGACACGAACGGCCAGAGTTAAGGGTGGAGCGAGGACCAGAATGCGCTCGGAATGTGGGAGCACAGGGTGCTCCGTTTACGGCATTGGCAGAAGATTTTCCTAATGAGCTGGTCGGCTGAGAAGAGGTGACCTTCGTATCTCGCCTTGTTGCGATTCTTCCAAATCGTCCACGTGGCGGCCGCTGCGACGATCTGGTGTCCGTGGAAGGCTGCACCCCAAGAAGCCGCTAGATCGTGGAAGCGTACGCCGCCCGGCTCGATACTGAAGCGCCGATTAAGGGTCCTCCAGATACCACTAGGCAGGTTCCCCTGACAGAAGATGTTGTCAATTGTCTCCATCTGATGGTCTGAGCAGCAATTGCAGGCAGATGCTAAGCTAATCCAAATGGTGTTGAGGATATCGTCAGTGGGCAGTTTCTTTCTAATGGCTCTCCACAGACGGACCACTTCTTAGGGATGCATGTATGCCAATAGTGAGTTGTGATATGATGCGGCTGGCCGATCCCATGGATGGCGGATCTAGCTGACCTCACCGAAAATGTCCCGGATGCCTCGAGCGTCCATCTAAGCGCATCGGCGTCTCGCCCGATTCTGAGACCGCTCAGTTGGACGCAATTTGCTGTTTCAATGCCAGCCCAATCACGCATCTTGTCCCAGTCCCAGTCGCCCGTCGTGTGGTTCCACATGTCCCTGATCCTACAATCTTTCGGGGTTTCCGTGAGACTAGGAATCAAGCTATCCCCAGTCCATCTCTCCCGGAAAGGATCTGACTCGCCGATACCCAGATGTAGTCTTATAGCAGGCTCGGCGAGGTTACGCCCTATTAGGATACGACGCCAAGCCGCAGAAGATCTGCTGTTGGATTTGGCCACTGATGGGTGGGTGTGCTTGAAGTACCTGGCCTTCATAAACCGGTCCATAAATTCTTACTCGTGCGAATATTCCACCACAGTTTCATCGAGAAAGCTTTAACAATGTGAGTGAGCTTGGTAAATCCTAGACCACCCTCCTCAGTCGAATGAGCCATGGAGTCCCAACTCGCCCAGTGATGCTTGTCGTGGCCGTTGCAGTGCCCCCAGAAGAAATTACAAAAGATCTGCTCGATCGAAATTACAAAAGATCTGTTCTATATATATATATATATATATATATATATATATATATATATATATATATATATATATATATATATATATATATCGCTCGACCGTTGGATCGAGCGAGCGCACGCGGGGGACCTACGCGGCTCGCTCGATCCAACGGTGTACGAGAGGGGAGGGTTCCCGTGGGGCTCCGGGAGCGGGTCTTTTGATCCGCTTATATATATATATATATATATATATATATATATATATATATATATATATATATATATATATATATATATATATATATATAACGGGATTGGAGCATGGAATGCTCCACCCAACACGAGAGCGCCTGCCTCGAGTCATTGATGATGCCGATCTTCACGAATGCCTGAAAGAGGATCCAGAGATGTCGTGACATCCAACGATAGAGAAGGAGAAGCCTAACTGCAACTGGATGTATTTGAGCTTCTTGTGAGGGATTTTAGGTTCTATAATCACTAGAGTATCTATTCTGTGGATTTTCTTGAGACTTATTAATCTTCTTAAGGTAGATTTGTTCGCCAGGCTCCTAACATTCCATGAAAGGATGTTAAGCATTGCGGTTGCTGGGGAGGGGAGATTTGGTGAGTTTTGCGGCTGACCTAGTGGTCATGGTCGTGGTCTCTTTTGCTCGTCTTTTTTTTGATATTTTGGTGGTAGCTTCCGCCTTTCCTTCCTTCCTGGTAGTTCTATCTATGTCTTGGACGGCTGTCTCCTCTGTTGGATGCATGTAGTCCTCTCCAGCTATTTCGGCCAATGCTCCGAAGTGGTTGTTCGGGCTGGTGATGCCCGCGTCAATGGCCTGTTGAAACCTGGCCATTGATGCTTGACCAATGTTGGCCAGAGCGTCCGCTCTAATGGGTGCCTCTTGATGAGATGTGGAGGGGGTAGCTGGGTCTGGGTGTTGGGGGTCCTCCGTCCTCGTAGGTTTCGAAAGGATCTCCGATGTCTGCGACTCCGCTGCTTTATCTGTCTTCTTGCCTGGATCCCTGATGTTCTCTATCACCTATTTCGGGTTGTAGGCCCCTGAAAGTTCTTCATTGTTGAGAGTCTCTTGTAGGGCGTCTGGTATGGCTGATGCGAGGATGTCAAATTTGTTGGTGAGGTTGAGCGATGAGGGTTTGTAGGGCACGATAGCTCTACCCGGAGAATCTAGCTCTTTAATACGGGGATTTTCAGTGCTGCCTTCGAACCTGATGTGGGAGTAAGGTAAAGGAAGGAGAGGTGATTGATGTGTCTGATTAGCTTCCATGGCCGTTTGAGTAGGGGCGCCCTTTCGAGTCTCTTTCTTCTTCAGTTCTGGGTGCACACGAAAACAACGCTCGGTGGAGTGACCACGCATATGACAGTGTTTGCAGAAGATGATATTATTGTCATAAATAATTTGCTGGATGTACATCCTGTTGTCGAGCAAAATTTGAATGTGGTTGGGGGGGTCTTTCGCAAGGTCGAGTTCCACACAAATTTTGGCGTAGTTCGCTTTGAGAGGTTACTAGTTTCTTCCGCTGTGACCACAAACGTCCCAAAGGAATTAGCGATGCACTTTAACGCACCCAGAACAAAGCAAATGAGGAGGAAATTGGAGAGGGTCACCCAGACCGAAACAGTCGCTGAGTCTTCTTTAGTGTTGAATTTCGGGGACCAACGAACAATTTTCATGAGGTGGGAGTCTATCCTGCATGTACCTCTCGACCAGACGTTCTTGTGATCTATGTCTAAGGATAGGTGCAGGAGGATGTGCTTGGGATCTAAGGGGGCCACCCTATATGCCGAGGTGAGCCCCTAGCCAGCGATCACTTCCTAGACCCTCAGGAGTTTCGGACAACCGGTGGAAAATTTGAGAACGAAGGTGTGCGACAAGGATGCTAAGAGCGACGCCATTTCGAGGTCGGAGAATGGCACCAAGATACCGGACGTATCCGACGATAATTCAATTTCGCGGAGCTCAACATCGGAGAACAGCAAAAAAAATATAAAAAATAAATAAAATTATATATATATATATATATATATATATATATATATATATATATATATATATATATATATATATAACATAAAAACCCTAGTTTCCTCCATCTACCTTTCACAAACTCTAATCATATTCTTCCTATTTCCTCCCATTATAAATAAAATTCTAAAGTTGGTGAAGTGCTAGAGTAGCAGAGCTAATGGAAGTTTTGAACCTCTTGTGTTGGATCTCTATTGAATTCTTGATCTCCAAAAGGTAACTTTTAACCCTTCTTCTTCTTGACTTTTAAATACTGAACATGTGGGTCCAACAAATAAGAATTCTACCATTAGAGACACATAAATAGATTAGAGATGATTATAAGTAATGGCTAATAATTAGATTTTATATAAACTAGAAGCATACATGTGTTATTTTAATCCAAAATAGTCCAAATTTGTTTTAGTATTCAGTCTCGTTTTTATCGGCCACAGCAACTTAGGAAGGCCATAACTCCCAACTCAGGTCTCCGATTAATTTCCCTTTAATTTAACAGAACCACCTAGCATTTAGCATTCCAAATATATAAATTAATAAGACAAATTTGATCTGGAACTTTCTATAAAAAATTTGAGCATTAGGTGTCCGAAAAATGAATGTGTTTAGGTATTTTTGCAATCTAGAAGCCTTCGTACACGAAAATGTGATCAGTTTGAAGTTTCGAAAGCATAAGCGAAGGCCTACGATATACTTCAATCATATAATTTATTAAATAAGTCTAATAGGTGCAGTATTGGTTACAAGTAGAGGACAGGCTATATGACAAGTTTTTACGAGTATTCATGAAAATATGGATAAGACTATAGTTATATCAACAATAGACTAACGATATAACGTAGATGTAGACTAATATGAAAACTCGAGTGATATAATATTCATTGGTTCATTTACATATTGACATTGCTAATTCATAAATAGGTTGTTGGAACTTGGACGTGGGACCATCGTTAAATTTACAGCTTGCGGAGCCATGCAAGTATATATTGCCAAGTTTTCCAATTTCATCATATAGCATGTTTAAATTGTTTGCTTATTTCATAATTTAATTTTGTTATCATAGATTCACATGATTCTAGTCTTAGCAGTTATTCATGTTCTTTCTTGATTAGAGATACTTATCATAAGCCCTATATTTGATTTGGATAGTGAAGGATTATTGTACCCACGTGAGTGTTAGAAGTGCGAACGATTATAAACACATGGACTGTGTTTTTTTTTCCTATATCATTATTTGTGACCCTACGGTCTCTAAGGTCGGGTTATCTGACTTGGAACCCAATGGCCGCTAAGGTCGGGTTATCTGTATTGTAACCCTATGGCCTCTAAGGTCGGGTCATTTGATCACTCTGTGACCTCCAAGGTCGGGTGAGTTTTCTCCGCTATGGTTTACTTGCGAGCTAGGGCATTTGTACTCCGTCGTATATTACTACAGTTCATGTGTAGTTAGTTGTTCTTGTTCGTGTATGACTGTCGTATAGTTTATACCCTAGTCTCAGTGGCGTAGCCAGGATTTGGATACAGCGGGGTCAAAATCGACTAGAAAATTTTAATTCAAAATAATAATAATAATAATTTAAAGGAAAAAATTGCATAAATTAGTCACAAATCTAATTTTCGGTACCTACCATTAGTCACCCATTCTAGTTTTCCTATTGTAGCTGCTCTTTTTTTCTATTCATTTTTAATATACGATTGGTATTAAAGTGTACATTAATTCTACCCCAATATAATCAGAACCTTAAACTTCATGTCACATCAGTCGGGTCATACAAAACATTTATGATCAATTTTGAGCATTTGATTGAGGAGATTTGGTGTATCTTAAAATTCATACTTGGATCCTACCATTTTAGTCATGAACCTTATCATCCTAGGGTCTTATAAAAATTAAATATTATTTTCTCCCTCAAGGAAAAAACAAGAATTTTTTTTTATTTCCAACTATATATATATATTTTTTTTTTTCCAACTATATTTATTTCCAACTATATATATATATATATATATATATATATATATATATATATATATATATGCAATAAAAATATTTAAGTGGGGTCACATGACCCCACTGGACCTATGCTGGCTCCGCCAATACCTAGTCGTTATTTAATATTTTATTACTTGTTTATTTAGAAGCTATATTTTGAAATACTTGGCATGTATATTATGTATCTTGCTACGTCCCTTCGGAGGACCTGGTGATCTCTTGAGGTACTTGCTGAGATGTCGTTATAGAATAGAAGGGCAGTTGGTGATTGTTTCTCCGAGATTTCAGGTATATATTTGGTTGATATCTTCATTATATTCATCTGGCATTATATTTATTTTCCATTACTTTATTCTGTTGATCCACTACTAGGAAAAGGGCTTTAGGCGACCAATGATTTTTTTCTCGACTAAATGCAAAATTATTTGCCTAAGATTTCTCGTGACTAAATTCCTTGGTTGCAAGCATCGTCGCTTCAGGCTCCTGACCCAAAGTCAGGGACGACTAATTAAGCATTTTAGTCGCAAAAGATCTTTAGCTACTACACTGTTGTGAGAAAATATCTTTGTCGTTCCAAACATTTGGCCAAGAAGGCTTTGTCGTCTTAGGTTGTAAAATTTTTGGGAGGGATGGATCTTTGCCGACTAAAATAGTTGGCATAGGTAGTATATGGTAACTATATTTGGTTGCAATAGGTAGCATATGGAGACTATCATTGGTCCCTAAGGTTGTCTGTGGTGACTATGATTGGTCGTAGTAGGTAGTGTGTAGCGAGTATCATTGTTGCATAAAACATTTTGTGGCGACTATGCTTGGTCGCAAAAGGTAGTGTATGGAGACTACTATTGACCGTCAAAGGTAGTCTGTGGCAACTATCATTGTTCGCCTAAGATACATTATGGCAACTATGATTGGTCTCAATAAATAGTGTGTAGAGACTATTATTGACCACCAAATGTAGTATGCGGCGACTGTCATTGGTTGCCTAAGACACTCTGTCGTGAATATGATTGGTCCCAATAGATAGTGTGTAGAGACTACTATTAACCGCCAAAGATAGTCTGTGACAACTATCATTGGTCGCCTAAGACACTCTATGGCAACTATGATTGGTAGTAATAGGTAGTATGTGTAGACTATTATTGACTACAAAGTTAGTCTGCGACGACTATTATTGATCTTATAACACACTAATTTTGGTCACCTTAGGTAAACTTTGGCTAATAGTATATTACGGTAGAAGGTTTTACGTTGTGGCAAAATGTGCGTGCCATACCTGAGAAGACCAAACGATTAGTCCTACAAAATAGTCTATGGAGACAAAACATTTAATTAGTCGTATCAAGCACCATGAAATTTAATTCTCAATAAATAATAGTAAATAAACAAAATTAAATATGAATATTATAATATTATATTTATCATAACTCAAAACAACGATTATTTAGTCCACAAAATTAACTAATTGTCAACAAAAGTATTTAATAAACTACAACCATAAAAGATCTAATCTAAGTAAAAGATAGGTTATGGTCGCTCTCGTCACCATCTTCACAATCTCCATCTTCATTGTCTTCATGAGATAAAGGAATGGGTTCAGGAATTGAGAATCCGAAAACAAGTACTTGTAGTTGTTGCATCACAAAGTCCTATTGTGCCTTTTGTTCCTCGTGTTCAGCAACAACTCTCATCCAGGGGCAGCCCTGGCTCAGGGCTGGTCGAGCGACGACCCAGGACCCCAGACGAAGGGGGGCACCAACATGGATCTATCAATAATAGAACTAGTATGTATCATGTGTCTTTCTTAACAAAAAAATTATTGTGGTGTAGTGGTCATAATGTTAGACTTTTACTTTAGAGGTCCTTGGTTCAAATCTTGGGCAACAAGTTTTTGTTACTTTTTTTTCACATTATGTATAGGGGGCCCATTTTGAAAGTTTTGCTTCGGGCCTCCATTAGCTCAGGGCATGCCCTGCTCTCATCCCAGCTTTCTTCTCCATTTGAAACTAGACCTGAAACTCTTGCACTTCTTTATTTAAGGCAGTTGAAGATGTATTATATAAAGATGACGAACTAGTTTCCCGAACTCGTCCCTTACCAGCTCCACGAATCGCCCTACCACTCCTACGCCCAATCACATCTTCCATAATCTCAATGTCTACATTTGGGGCTACAACAATCTCATCCACTGGGGTTCCCTCAGGATACATCTCAGTGATATTCTCATAATAATCATTCTTTTTTTAATCATCTCATCTTGTAAAAAAAAAATTGATTAGTTACAAGCAAAGTAATATTACTCTAGTATGTAATAGAAATAGTTTCTTTAACCAAGTAAAATGTATACTTACATGTGCATCCTTTGCTGCCTCATTGATCCAATCCTTTTTTTTCTTTTTCGACATATGAGTTGCACCCCATGTATCGATATCAGGAAATTGTGAACATTTGATTAACTACATTTGATTAAATTATAATTAGTTGCAAAGTACAAGAGCAGGGACCTCTGAATTTAGGTGCTTAATTAAGAATTTACGAAGTACAAAATTTCAACTCCTATAGCAGTAAACAAAAAACTATCAGACCTTAGAAAATATGTAATGAAGCATTTTGAAAGGCTGCTAAAAGATTTTTTTTTTAATAAATATACCTAACAAACCCCATTCTGGGACCAGACAGATATATTAGCACAGCCCAAATGTACTCATATCCAATGTTATATTAGATGCAACTCCCAGTGCATACTTAATAATTTTATTGTACAGATGGATTATCAAGTTCAAAGTTCAACATTATTATTGTGAAATAATAAAAAGGTACTCTTGGTAGTATATGATTCCTTTGTAATGTTTGTAAACTAAAATTAAGGTATACAACTGAATTCTCCATCAGGTTTTCTTAATCCGAAGTCTCTATTTGGTACGAGGCTAGGAAACATAAGGGAGGTATCGTAGACTTAAAACTTCAGACTTCAAAAAACTTGTGCAGGATGAAAGTGGGGAATTAAAAGATGTCCAGGTATTAGATGGTACATAAATTAAGTAGCACTGGAAATGAGTAAAACATGGCTTCAAGGACTTCAACCCCTCCTACAAGTTCCATCCATAGATGGAGTTTGGAGATAAACCTGACTACTAGTAGTGGTAGAGGAGGAGTAGTAGTAGTAGTAGTGGTAGAGGAGTAGTATTCTACTGAATACAGCATACCTTACATAGACATTATTTCTAAATGTCCCCTGTACACAGACATAATATCAATCTACTCTCAAAGTCCCATTTTATTAGAAAACCTATCATCAAACAAGTCCAACGGCTGAACTTAAACGTCCTAGGAAAAGGTAAACACACATTAAGGGCATTGGTCATACGTGAAGCAATGAAATGAGAAATTATGACAAGTCTGACACTTGAAGCAAACTTAAATGTCCTAAAAAAAGTAAACACGCATTAAGGGTATTGGTCATACGTGAAGCAATAAAATGAGAAATTATGACAAGTCTGACACTTGAAGCAATGAAATGAGAAATTATGACAAGTCTGACACTTGAAGCACTAAAATAGAAATTAAGCGTATTGGTCATACTTGAAGGCTAAAGCAATAAAATTAGAAATTATGACAACTCTCATACTTGAAACAATAAAATAGAAATTAAGGGTTGTCAAAATCATAGTCATTGTACCTATTTCTCATATTATCGCAAATATACTTGTACCATCTTGGGTCCTTCGTATCTATTTCAAAATTTTGTCTAAATCATAACATAAATTATAATCTGTCAGTCATTATATAAGAATTGAGTTATAAGTAAATAATATTCCACTTGTGTTATGTCCATCTGTAACTAGTTGTGTTATGTCCACCTGTGTCCACTTGTGTTATGTGTCCACTGGTTCTAGGTATGTCCAAGAAGGCACATGTCCATCTGGTTCCAGGTATATCCAAGAAGACACATGTCATAGCATACATAGGTGTACATGTGTATCACACGTGTGTGTCAATAAGTAGTGTGTAGTGAAGAGGGGAGGAAATAGTAATGTGTGTCAGTTGTGTGTTTATGTGTGTGAGAGTATCTAAGTATCAGACAGTGAGTAGATTTCAGGGTGAATAGGCGGTGTAGTATAGATAGCAGTCAACTGCTTGTTCATATGCAGCTTTAGCAATTGTGCAGGGATGTTTGCAGTGCAGGCAATCTGCAGGACTGCAATATAGTTTTCTACAGTGAGTGTAGGTGAGTTGCAGTCCTAAGGAGTTCCTGGAGGGATGCAGTATCAGCTAGGTAAGTGTCATGTGCAGGTATCAATTGCAACTGCAGTAGTAGGTAGGCTAGCAGCAATAGGGGTTTCTCCTGCAGGAACCTATGAACAGGTTATGTGGTGTGCAGTCCTAGTATGCAGTTTATGTGTGACTGTAGGTAGTTGGAAGCAGCAGTGTTGCAGGTGTATGGGCAGATGAACTGCAGTAGAGGGGACCTATCAGTAGCTAGTGCATATAGCATTGCAGTTTCAGTTCAGTGTGCATCAGTGAGTGCATGTTATCCAGTCCAGTGTGTATGTATGTGTATGTAGGTATGATAGGGAGTGTCAATAGGTGTGTACCAGTGTGCACAATATCTTGTGTGTGCTTTAATGGTGCTATCAGGGAGTGAAGAACCCAGTGTAGTGGGGGCAAGGTGATTTTAGAACAGCTTTAGAACAGAAGAGCAACAACAACAGTTCCTGCACACATGAACTACATATAGCAGCAGCTGCAATCCCATTTCTTGTGTGTATCAGTGACTAGGTGTATAGGTATCAGAGTGTAGTGTCAAGGTTTGTGCTAGTGTCCGTGTATCAGCAGGGAGGGGGAAGTCAAGATCTAGTGTGCAGGAAACTGAAGGCAGTCTGCAGGAATCGATTTAGGCTAGATAGCAGTATTAGCAGATATGTAGGCTGCAGGTAATGTTTGGGTCTGTGTCAGTGTGCTTGTATGTGGTGTGTGAGGCTAGATAGCAGTATTAGCAGATATGTAGGCTGCAGGTAATGTTTGGGTCTGTGTCAGGGTGCTTGTATAGTGCAATAGCCCATGTGCAGTCGGTTGACTATGGGGGGTGAGACACATGTGAGTTTGGGGTTTGTAACAGTAATCAGTATACTAGTGTATCATTAGGAAGTAAAAATTGCAGAGTATCATAAATTGAGTTTGTGCATCCTATAGGTAAGATGAGTGCAGAGTATCATAGAATGTGGGGAAGGGTTAGTCATACTCATTGGTCAGCCGCTTCTTATGAGGAGGCACGACTCCATCCACCACAGGGAGCCTAACACTTGTTAGAGAGCCATTTGCAACATCTTTTCGAGTAAGTTGAGTCCTCTTACCGCCACATTGTACAGACTGAACCATGTTCTGTGTGTATCATAAAATACAAATAAAGTAAGTTCACTAATTAATCATGAAATACAAAAGTATAGTTAAGATGACAACTTGGACTTACATTCAGAAAAATTATCCTTGTAGTGATATCTCATGTCCTCGAAACTCTTCCTTCATAAAATGTAATGTACTTGCTGAAACATTGTAGTTGGAATTCATACAAGGATAAGCAGATGTAATTATTGGCATTATGTAATCTCTATCTTTAAAGTTTCTTCTAGGATCCCAGATAGAAAGTCCAAGTGTTCCCTCTTCAATTTCACATAACATCACAGGATTTGGCTACTGCAACTGGGTGTATATACCCAGAAAAAGAGACCAACATGCTGGAAGAGCATTAGGGTATAACTGACATATTCGGGCAACAAGCAAAGCCCAATTTACCCCACCGTAGAATCCTGAAACTTGGTCATGTCAAAGTAAACTTTACCATAAAGCATATGTGAATACTTTTATATACACATACACACATAGAGAGGGAGATAGAGGATCCATCATAATAGATTTATCAGTATGCTTGAGTAAACACCACGACATTTTGCCCAAAGCCTCATGTATCTCAAGGTTGTATGAAAATTCTGCATGTTGTAAAAAGTGTACTAATTAGGGACTACAGACACTTGCTACTAAAGTATGTACAACTGGAAAAGCCAGGGAATATATGTGTACACATGAAACTTAATAACCTGAATGTTTGGAACCAAGCGTAAAATTTGATCAGTTACTTTGCACCCATTTAAACTTCAAACTGTTTGTTCATCAGCATTCTGTGATAAAGAATCATGTGAGATATCCAAGTCCTGAAAACTAGAGAAGAAAATTAGAAAATAAATTCAGAACATGAAATTGCATCAATATAAGAATGTAGGCAACAATGCTAAAAAAAGAGACTGTAAAACTACAAGATAAGGTGATAAATCCAGGAGGCATTATAACGAAATCCAGATTATAAGGTGATCATAAATTAGTGAAGTAAAACGAATTGCATTCTGTCATCTACTTTCTTTATATTAAAATTTACATATATTATGAATAAAAGAAAATGATGTCAAGTCATAACTAATAACGGACTGTTTCAGATTTTATCTTTAAAAGGAAAATTCGATGACACCACCCATGACTTTTTGTCAAGGAAAAAAGATTTTGGTAAATGACATACTTCCCTTGGTAAATCCCTTAGGTGACTAAAGGATCTATTCTTAAATGTAAATGGGAGTATATAGAAATAAATATGAGAAATTACAGTATCCTCTTGTCCAAGAACTCGTTCATCTACGGAACTTCCAGTATTGTTAGGCATAATAATCATAAGCCCTTCTACAGATATATTTTCAACATTGTTAGAAGGTTCAATATATTTGTATCTTAGAAGCATGCTGATATCTTAATATGATGCACCTTCCTATATATTCATGATAAAAGCATAAATGATAGCCACTGTGGACTTCAGTAGCTTTAGAAAGAACCTTTCCCTTAGAAATTGTAAAGCTTTTCGTTCTTACATGGTTTGCAATAGAATAAAGAATTGCAATAATGCAAGGCAAACAACAACATAGTGCAATCCCAATTACGCAGGCCAAAGCCACGTATAAGATGGAAAAGAATACATCAAATGCCAGAAAATGATTGTTAGACAGTCGAGAGTCACCATGACAAACGTGAAACAATATGTCAGGAATTATTGATTGAACATAGCAAGGGATGCCTAAAAAACATTAGCATGTAAAAAATATGCATGAATTTGAATGCCATGCCGACAATTTGGCAAAAGACATATGGCTTGCACCTCATTTTGTTCCCAGCATTTGCCATTCTCACCAAACAAAATGTCAAAATGAAAAATGATCAGGGGAGCATCAAATGCCATTTGTCGAGGGAAAAGTAACCTTTATTTCAAATGTTCAACTGCTTCTCTAAGTTACCTGACTCCCAAAAAAATTATATTCTCTTCCTAGTCTAATCAAAATTTCGAGCCCCTTAGTTTTGTTAGTGCAAACAAAGCACCAGTAAGGGTTTTAATGAACAAATCTTGTATGCATTATGGCAAACCATCCACTTGCCTTGATTGCATGCTTGGAGCTTTGCACCAATAAATTAAATTGGTGCACAGTTAGAAGCTAGGAGACAGTTTTAGGAATAAATTAGTGATGACCATACAGTAGAGCCTAGGAGCATCTTGTAGAAGAGTTACACCACCAGATATCACCCAATAGAAGCCAATAATCCACCAGAGGAAAGATGCCCTTGTATTCAGATATTCATATCATTTGACAAACTAAAAAGTTAACACACTTGTATTAGAAAAGGGGCATATATAAACAACATGTCAATAATGATAGCTCTAATAAACTCAACAATAACAATAATCAGCTGAAAGAAAATTTAAAGATAAAAAACATGAAAGTTGGGGCAACTTGTTAAGTAAAAAAAATGATTTTATTTCTAAGTTGAGTATATATGGTTCTTCTTCGCTATGTTGCAGTCAGCCAGAAACTGTGGAAAGTAGAGAAAATTAAAGAAATAAGATAATTTATAGTTGAACATGTCGCTATATACTAAAATCTTGAATGGGTATACTTTACTTGGGTGGAAGAAAGAAACCCAGAGCAAGAATTGTAACACATGGAATAAAGTGGAACATCCATGCACAATCTAAGATCATTTGAAGCCCTACAAAATAGCTAAGATAGCACATTCAACAGAACCGTGTTAGAATTCATGCATGTAGAGTTTAAACTAAAAGACAACTCCGTAGAGAAGTTATTCACCTTTTACATGCAACGCTGACAAGAACAAGCATTGGGAAGGAGAACAAACAAGTTGCTCCAATCCGCTCATCCACTATCTCAATTAACTAAGTTGGATAGAGTGAATAAACTAAAATTATGTTCTGAATCATGTTTTAAGGACCATAAGTTAAATAGAATACATTTTTAGTGCAACAATTCTTCCAATAAATTTGACCAATCAATATTTACAAATATCTTTTAAGCATACTAGTTTATAATGCATGCAATTATTCTCAAAGCCACCTTTAATGAGATCGATGCATACACCATCTGGAGCACATGCCTTTTGGATGCACCTCAAGGTACCTTGACAAAAATGCCTCAAGGCAAACATCATTATAACATCCAGTAGTCAATTAGTACCATGACTTTGAGGAAGAGAGATATAAATTTCAAACAATAAAATGTAACCATATGAATCTGACTTAAAAACTTGGAACCAAATTAGTGAATAGTTGTTTCAACCAATACAAGAAAATTTTCAAACCGAAAATACTTGGAATACCAAATTACCAACCAAAACTAAGGCAAAAACCACATGATTACTAAAGAAAATAAAACTCAGCAAGGTCAATTATAGAGGGATTAATTATGTTAAAAAGTGCCTATGTTTCCAGTAGTAACTTAAAGTTTCTATACTAACAAAAAGATAGACATAGATAGAAAACCATAACCTTAACCTATTGTAGTTTGACTAGATTTGTACATAACTGTGTTTGTTTGTGTATTGTCTCTATTTTCGTGTCCCTGACATAACCCATGCATGTGTCCATGCTTCCTAGTATGCAAGGTGCCATTATTAACCATCCTTACAAGTTTCTAGAGTCTTTTTTGTTTCTATCTTCTTCGTCCTACTTCTTCACTATTTCCTTCGATTGTGTATTTGTTGAAGGTGGTAAACTCCCATTCAAAAACTGGCATGTTTTCTATGCTTGATTAATTTGGTTCAAATTTCTTCATCAGAAGATGTTTCACAATGGAGATTACAACCTCATTAATAAAAAAGGAAAACTGTGAAAGAAGATATCTAATAATGGCACGTTCTCGAACATGATTCAATCAATATCTAAACAACTAAAAAGATCATAAAAATGATATCTTCATCAGGAAGACGATAATAATCTCTTACAGGCATATCCTCAAACATTAACACGTTCCATAATAATTACTCAAGTGTAGTAGTAGTAGTATGAATCATATAACTTCAAAATCTAAAAAATGCAGCCTAACAAGAAAGCGAACTAAGAAAATGAATCGTATGCTCCACAAGTTTCATGTTAGAGACAAAACTGCAAGCACCTGTCAGGCAGATTTGTTCTTGCTATTCTTGTTTGCTTTCGCCTTGAGCACGACGTAGCCAAGAAACAAGCACAGAAACCCCGAGAAGCGCGACCCCGACACACCTTCCGTCCGGACCTCAGTCGTCTTCGACACCAACTCGCTCTCTGCGCCTTCGCGCTCAACCTCACCGTCACCGGGGTCGTCAAGGACTGACTGTTGATCGCGTTCTCGAGATCAGGTTGAAGTGGAGAGGAGGGGGCGGTCAGGATGGTTGGGGGAGGGATATTTGAATTTGGAAGAAACTTTTTGGTAGGATAGAATTTAGGGATATTTTGTAAAACCTCCCCTAAATAATGGGCTAATTTGCGAAATACCCCCTAAAGATCTCGAATTGGTAAAACCCCCTTTCCGTCAAGACGCTGTTTGATTTTGGATGACGTGGCAATCCGTGTGTGTTATTAAGTAAAAAAATAAAAGTTAGACGAAAATACCCCTGCGTACGTGGCAGGGGTCCTCCAACGGTCTTCTCTCTCTCTAACGGTCATCTTCTTCCTTTGCTGAACCTATTTATACCGATCATCTTCTTCCTCTCTCCAACCTATTTATACCGATCATCCTCCTCCTCTTTCACTTATCCTCTTCCAGCGTGCAACTTGTCTACCGAAGATCAGGTTCCTACAAGCATGGGGGGTGCTCCTTCATCTATAGAGAAAGAGGTAATTTCTGCCATTAAAGGAGGAAACACAAATTATTATATTTACAGTAAGGAGGAAACACAAATTATTATATTTACAGTTAGGAGAAAACACTAATTTTTAATTTCTAAATTTGCAGAAATCGAGTGATGAAAGTGATGAGATTGATGAAAGTGATCAGATTAAATGCCAAATTTGTTACCAGTCGACACATTCAGCAATAGGGTGCCCATTTATGTACTCAAAATGCCGAAGATATGACGGGATAAGAAGAGTGATCTACAGGAGCGAATGGGACCAAATTGTGTTCAAGCCAAAGCAGCTGATCCTTTGGAGTAGGACAGACGAGGGAATGGTGGCATAGAGCTCTATAAAGCCCTTCATGGAATCCAATCAATAATAAGAGAGAGAGAGAGAGCATAGCAACAATAACAATGGCTTTTGTCCTCTCAGAAAACTTCAAGGCCTTCATCAACACTTGCTTCCTCCTCCTCCTCTGCTTCTTCTTCACTTCCCACATTCGTTCTCCCACCACCATTCCTCCTCACCACTCTCTATCATCATCATCATCATCATCAACAAGTAGTAGCAGCAGCTGCATTGCTCTTCAAGAGCTTGGCGACGCTGACGCCAAATGCTTCTACTTAAAGACTGCTGATCACTCCCCATGCGTCTCCCAGGGCTACATCAACTACCTCCACATGTTCTACTGCCTCTGCGGGGGCCACCCGTCCCTCGGCTACACCCTCCTCGCCCTCTGGCTCCTCGTCCTCTTCTACCTCCTCGCCAACACCGCCTCCCACTACTTCTGCTCCTCCGTCGAGAGCCTCTCCAAGTCCCTCCGTCTCTCCCCGGCCATCGCGGGCGCCACCCTCCTCTCCCTCGGCAACGGCTCCCCCGACGTCTTCGCCAGCGTCATCTCCTTCCGCTCCGGCTCCGCCGAGGTCGGCCTCAGCAGCGTCCTCGGGGGCGCCTTCTTCGTCTCCTGCGTCGTCGTCGGCATCATCAACATCTCCGTCTCCTCCTCCCCCGCCCGCGCCCTGCGCGTCGACCGCCTCAGCTTCGTCCGCGACGTGAGCTTCTTCCTCTTCGTGCTCTCCTCCCTCTTCCTCATCCTCCTCGTCGGCCGGATCACCGTGCGGGGCGCGGCCTGCTTTGCCTCGCTCTACTTCGTCTACGTCGTGTTCGTCTCCCCCACGCACCTCTGCCGGGAGAAGTGCCACCACCACCACCTCTCGGTGCCGATCCTCATCGGCTCCGAGGAGCCGGACGATCCCGCGCCCTCCGCCGCCACAGTAGAAACGAAGCAATCCTCCGTTGTCGCGGTCGAGCGGCCGGCCCACCCGATCCTCCTCTTCCAGATGAAGGACTTTTGGGGAAGGGTATTTTCGTCTAACTTTTATTTTTTTACTTAATAACACACACGGATTGCCACGTCACCTAAAATCAAACAACGTCTTGACGGAAAGGGGGTTTTACCAATTCGAGATCTTTAGGGGGTATTTCGCAAATTAGCCCATTATTTAGGGGAGGTTTTACAAAATATCCCTAGAATTTATGCTGCCTGGGGGATTTTTTATTGCTCAACAAAATAAATATTAGTTTTGTAACACTTATTAATTATTTTTACAGTAATTACCGTGACAATTTTACAACGGTTATTATTGTTATAAATAATTTAAAATAGTGTTATAAATTGTATGTTTTGGTATAATGACCATTGTAAACAATGGACTAGCCCTTCGTATTTATAAAATGGAAAAAATTATGAAATGTCCAAAAATTGTAAAAGTTTTATGAAAAATTCACCACAAAATAACATTTTATCGCGTGCCCAGAATTAGCGAAAAATATATAAAGGGTGTTCTGAATGACCATTTTGTCCTTCTAATTTATTGAAAACACCCCCGAACCCTACTCTTCAAAAAAAAATGTTTCGATACTTCCTCTTCTTCCATAGGCTGCTCACTTTCGAATATAGGTTTTCTTCTCCAAAATCTTCAAACCTTACTTCAAAAATTCGTCAAAAATTTTCGGAAAGGACGACAAACGGTAAAACTGTTAAAATGGAGGTCCAAACATTATTTTTATTTGCGATTCTAAATTTTTAGAAGGCCGACAAACGAAGAAGCTGTTTATCTCAGGTTTCTCGAAAATACGCTCTTTTTGCGACAAACCGGGCCTCGTTTCGACCTCCCAGTCAAAAGTTATAGCCCTCTAAAGTTTCAAATGGCCATAAAATGTAGGAGAAAGATCATTCTCCGTGGTAATATCACGGAGAATGACCATTCTCCGTGCTAAAACCACGGAGAATGACAATTCTCCGTGGTAAATATCACGAAGAATGGCAATTCGAGAATGGTCATTCTCCTTGTTAAATTGACGAAGAATGACCATTCTCCGTGTTAAAATGACGGAGAATGGCCATTCTCCATCATTTTAACACGGAGAATAGTCATTTCCCGTGCTAAAATCACGAAGAATGGTCATTCTCCGTGTTAAAATCACGGAGAATTACCATTCTCCGTGTTAAAATGACGGAGAATGGTCATTCTCCGTCATTTTAACACGGAGCCATTCTCCGTTATTTTAACACGGAGAATGGCCATTCTCCGTGGTTTTAGCATGGAGAATGGCCATTCTCCGTGGTTTTAGCACGGAGAATGGTCATTTTTCGTCATTTTAACACGGAGAATGACCATTCTCTATGGTTTTAGCATGCCCGTCATTTTATCACGGAGAATGGCCATTTTAGTATGGAGAATGGTCATTCTCCGTCATATTAACACGGAGAATGGCCATTCTCCGTTGTTTTAGCACGAAGAATGGTCATTCTCCTCCGTCATTTTAACACGGAGAATGACCATTCTCCGTGTTAAAATCACGGAGAATGATGGAGAACAGTTGACAGAAACCTTTTTTTTGTGGAAAAAAATTTGTCAGGAATAAAGATTCAAGAGTTTTCGTTCTTCTTTCAAAACGATGATAACTCTTATGAAAAAGAAGAATGAGATCTTCTCTCCACAATTGACCTAATCGTCGAAAAACTTCAAATCTCTCTACGAAGATGATGATGATGATGATAATGATGATGATGAGTGATGATCAGAGTTCGACTGAAGAAAAGTACAGTGAACTAGGAACGATCTTTGTGATCTCTGCTGAAGATGAGCAATGGAATCCAGATCTCTCGTGAAGAAGACGAAAATCGAAAATCGTAATACAAATCTGAGTTTGTGCGAAGGGGTAGTTATGGTATTATCAAAATAGCAATTTTGTAAATACAAAGCATCTAAATGGCATTTTGGAATATTTAACGTAGAAATATATAATTATGGGCATTTCATAAAACCCACCCTGCGGGTGGGTAGGGTGGGTTTTTAATAAAAACTAACCCCAAAATTGGGTATCTCAGCAATTTCCAGCTAAAAAAATTATACAAAATTAAGAATTTATATGTTGTAGACTAATTTAAATTTTTAAAACTTTGAGGTGTTTTAATTTTGGGGATAATATTTGGGTGATAAAGAAAAGTGGATCCTACTATTTTTTGGAGCATTCACGTCATTCAAGTTGTGTCGACTTTAACATTAGACTTTTATGACACATGGAACACACGCCATGAATATTATGACACACGAAAAGCACGTGCATATTACGGCCCGTATATGCACATCGTATTTAAGGTAAAACCACGATACACAAGAAGTTGCATCGTGATAAACTCGACCCATCTGACTAATTTACCTCGTGCCTTAAAATGTCTATCGTAAAATCATTACTTTAGGTGTTCATTTTTATACGCCTTAATTTTAAGGCTGTGAAAAGTCATTTTTTTCTTATAGTGAGAATAAAAATGTGCATGTTTTGTAAAAAAAAAATGAAGAAGAAAAGATTACTAAATTTGCACATAATCTATTAAGAAAGAATAAAAATTTTATGGGTTGTGTCCAAAACTCAACCATCTATCATATTCTACTCATATATTCTATAAGAACAAGAAAAAAAAATGAATTTTGCCCATAAAGATTGAAAAGTTAGCTATGCACATAAAACAACAAAAGGTTTCTGAATTTTTACCAAAACTCTGTAATTTATCATATTCTAAACTTTATTTTCTCAAAAAAAAATCACTAAATCACTATAGAAGAATATCTACATAGCTTTGTTTTGAATCCTCACCTCACAAAGAAAAACAATAATATAGAAGAGTCCTCTCGACGACGATGAGGTCCGAGGATCGTGGGAGAAGACGTAGTATGGTTCTTTCTACTTTGGATTGGGGGAGAAAACTCTACGATTATGAGATTTTGAGGCTTTTGCCTCACAAATATATTTTTTTGTTTTTTGTTATTTTTTGTTTTATGTTTTAGTTTATATAAGTTTGGCAAATCTTAGGCCACAAACTTATTTTATTTCTCGCTAAAGGCTTTTTGGTTGGCGCAAATTCTTTCCCCAAACATTTTGCGACTAAATAATAGTCTCCTAAGAAATATTCATCATCGCACTAAAATTTGGTGGAGAATTTAGTGTTCCCGCTCTACTTTAGGCAAGAAATAACTTTTAATCGTCTTACGTTTTTCTTGTGAAAACGTATTAGGCACGATCGAAGATCAAAAGTTAGGCACAATTCTAGAAATAGAATCGAAATGTAATCATGGTTAAAATTATTTAGGCATGATAAATAATAGAATCAAAGAAATCTAGCAATGTAGTCAAAATTAGAATCTAAATCTAATTATGATCAAAAGTAGATTCAAAAGATAGCAATACTTTTCCAAAAATTAGTATAGTCATGATCAGAGAAGAATCGAAATATAGTAATATGATTCCATTGAAAATCAAAAGATTAAAGGATAGGAAAATCAATTGACTACTACAAGGAAAAGAAAATCAAATGATGATTACAAGATAGGATAGAAAAGAAGGAAAATACAAGGTAATCATCCCATACTACTACAACTACTACAATGTCTCTATGACAATTATTCCTCAATCATACTTCTATTTACAAATCCATAAATGCGACTAACAGAATCATGAATCCACCACTCCATAGGGATCAACCTCCTCTCCAACAAGAATCTAGAATCTTCTACCTAGACAGTCCCCGACTTTATGATCACATGATCCATAATGGAGGCATTGTCCCAATCTCACTCTTCATTCATTCCACTTATGTTTTGTTCTCTTACCGAAGTTGCAATTAACCCCATGCATCTTTTGAATATGAGCTGGCTCTTGGAATAGCTACTGCATTGAAATTTGATCTTGAGAATTCTCTTGCTGACTATGGTGGCACTTTGTCGGTCCAGGATTAGGAATCCTTGTCTTTATCACGATCTCTCCTGGGTTTCAGATTCAAATCAACTTCTACTCTTTGAGCTATGGATACTATATCAGCATAGGTCCTGGAAACATTAGCTATGACATGGATTCTAATCTCTTTATTTAAGTCCTGAAGAAACCTGCGAACCCTATCTTTAGGATCTTTCACCATATTCTCAGCAAATCTACTAAGTCTGCTAAATTCGACCGCAGATTCATCAACTGTCAGGTCGTCTTGCTCTATATTCTGAAACTCTCTCTCTAACATCTCATTGGCAATGGCCGGAAAGGATTTCTTCTTGAATTGCTTTCTAAATTGCTCCCAAGTTAGATCAGGGTTTGCTAGCTTAGGTTCATTCCTAAACCAAGTTCTACATAGGTCATGAAGTTGGAGTCCAGGAGCTTCTATCTTCAAATCATCAGGAAGCCGTGCAAATCATAGAACACTTTCTATGTCCTCTAGTCACTCATCAGCATATAACATCCCTTCAGTGCCACAAAACTCTCGAGGACCAAGTTTCTTAAAATTCAGAATAGTTCCTTCCTTAGGTATAAATCTCATGATTTGCTACTTTAACTAGTGCTGCTAAGGTTGCTAGCTGAATATTCTCCATTCCTTCTTTCATCACATCTATCTATTCATGCTGTGCTTCGAGCTGAATCTTATGTGCCTCCATTATTCCACTAAAAATTTCAAATATTCGCTTCCTACTCATATGCAACTCTAGATGAACCTGTATAAGCCACCATAAAAATATGTCATGACCCGCGCCCATATAATCGAGTACGAGTGTATGGATATGTCAGCCTACGCCGCGGTATCGACGATAGTTAGATGTTTAGACCTTAATAGTCACCAATCAATCACAAAAGTCAATCTTTTGCTCAATCACGAAATTAGTAAAAGCAATGCCAAAACCAAGCCCACGCACAATCACAGCATCCAGTATCACTTTTGAGTAAATAGTACATGTCCAAACCTCTGAAAACAAATCCGGTAATCCATATCCACAAAATAATACAACTCATACATTTGTCTCATGAAAATCATTTGCTACAAATATTTCACATAGAATCTAAGTCTTCTAGAGCCTTCCATAAGTCGTCATCCAATCCAATGTCATCCCCATGTCCTGGCCTAATATGTCAAACAACCAGTCAGAAAAGGGACAAAGTACATCCAAACAAATATCGCATGATACAAAATAAAATATGAAAGTAAATGTAGGAAATAAATAAACCAGAACATGTGACATTGAACGATGTCATGTAATGCAACCTGCAATACGAACAACCATGATCAAGAATAAATATGACTAGAAACCATATGTAATTATATGTTGTCAGGCTGGGGTAATACGGCACATCCAAAGATGGCTATTAACGATGGAAATATATAATACACAATTAATAAAAAGTTACGATCACGACCATGACAATAAACAGGAGTCACAATAAAAAAAACATGATCACGATCAATAAACAGGATCACGTGTCAAAACTGCATCGTAATATAAAATATGACATGACAAGAAAATATTACATTTATAATGTAAAGAGAAACATGAGTAAGGAGTGTACTTGACTTGGGTCCAATTTGTTGTAATTGCTCCTTGTCCAAAACCATTTAAGAAATACATAGTTTTAATATAAGACTCCCATAACATAGAATTCCAACTAAAATTATTTTAATCCCGAAAATCCTTTCTTTCTCACTCTTAACTATTCAACCATTTTCTTAGTCCTTATTAACTCAATTCCCAAGGCCCAAAAATAGTAACTAAACAATATGCCATAAAAGCTACATGAGACTCATATAAATTAAAAACCCCTCCCTTAAACCCAATCTACAACCCATTAATCAACCATTAATCCAGCCCATTCTACAGCCTACTCAGCCCATCTATTCCTTTTCTTTTTCTCTTTTTTCATTCAGTTCCTCAATCTGAGGCCCACAGGTTCTAGCCCAGGCCCATCACACAATTCTTCAATTTCTTTATTCTTCTCTCTTTTTTTCCTTTCTATCGGCTTAGTGGCCTGGCCCATAATATTGGCCCAAAGAACCGGTCCATATGTTCACCAACCCACACTTTCTCTATCTCTCATAGAACTCTCCCGACCCCCCATCCTCTCTCTCTCGAAGATGAAGAAAATGAAGAAGGAAAAGAACATGAAGAAGAAGGAGATCAAGAAGAAGAAGCTCCAAGAATCAGGAAGAAGAAGATAAAGAACTAGAAGGAGAGGAGCTTCACCACAAAGAGCGGCCATGGCAGCGAGCCTCGGCGGAAGAGTCCTGCCGTTGCGATGGCGAAGGAAACAAGCGCAGATCGGGCGGTTCTGCACGTCCTCGGCTCCTCGATCCGGTGGCGGACCTATGCGACGCTAGCAGCTCAGCGCCAGCGGCGCTCAGATCTAGAAGAAGAAGGCAGAGAGGGTTCTTGGGAAGGCTGGAAGTGATGGTTGCGGCAATGGTGCGGTAGTTGGAAGGATCCGGTTAGGATGGGAGAGTTATGGCGTTGCTGGCTGCTAGGTTCCGACGAGCTTCCAGCAGCAGCGACGAACAATCGGCCACAGGCTGGTGGCTGGTGGCTGATAGCCGAGTAGCGGCTCTTCCCAACGAGGAGGAGATGGCCATGTGGCAGCAGTGCCTGGATAACGATGGACGCCCGGCTAGAAGCGGTGGCCGATGGCGGTGGTGCTGCTGCTCCCGGCGAGGATGGCGACCGGATCTGGTGGTCGTCGGGCCAGGCGCGTGGCGCGAAGGTGATACTCCGGCGAGGATCGACCGGACACGATGGTGTCAAGATTAAGGTTAAGGTTAGAAACAAGTGTGTCCGTGTCCTATGGACACAGTGGGTCAGGACACAATTTGTGTATCAGTGTGTCCTGTGGCAAGGACACAGGCAGGAAACGGGGCAGTGTCAGGAAATGAATAGATGTATTGTAACGTGTCCATGTCCTCGGGGTCGGATTGGGACACAAGGAATGGGTGGAAATGGGTCGGGTCGTATCGGACACGAAAAGAATGTAAATGTAGCAGCTATAGAAATTAATGAAATATGGTGGACATGCCGACATGGCACACAGACATGATAGATTTGTGGTGGAACTTAGAATGATTAGCAATAATTAGGATATTTATACGTGTGATTAGGAATAATCTAGATCTACTAAGCACATGGTTAATAAAGAGCATTTTTAGGATATTCTAAAGAATATTTTCTAGGAATATGCTAGATTCTATAGAATATTTTTTGGGATTAATTAACACTAATTCTAATTAATTAAGGGACTTTTAGAGAGTTCTCACTGATCACCTAGCTAATCAAGAACATACGACTAAAATACCATTCCACTCTTAGGAATTTACCAAATTGCCATTCTACCTCCATAATTATAAACTTTCAAATAATTACCAATGTGCCACTCCACTCCGAGGCGGCGGCTGAGGTCACATCTTATCGGTTCACGCGTGCGACTGAGCCTATAAATAGGCGTGACGTGAAGAGAGAGAGAGAGAGAGTTCTTCCTCTCCTTGCTTTTTTTTAGAGTTCTTCTTTTGAAAAACCCTAACTTTCTTCTTTCAAGAAATGGCTTCCAAGACTCCTGGTGGCGGTGCTGGCCGAGGACGAGGTAAAGGAAAAGAGCCTATAGAGGCTGCCGCAGATGATGTCCCCCGGCCGCCCGTCGACGTTTGGCCGGCGGTGATTGGTGGATTTCATCATTCTTTACCATCATTTTTTAGAACTCACATACGCCGACGCGCATGGACCTTGAGTCCTGATAATGTGCTGAGGTTTTTCCGTCGACACGTATGGGTTTAAACCCTGATGATGCGCCGAAGCTCCACTGCTGACGCGCATGGGTTTAAACCCTGATGATGCGCCGAAGCTTCATTGCTGACGCGCATGGGTTTAGACTCTGATGATGCGCCGAAGCTCCACTGCTGACGCGCATGGGTTTAGACCCTGATGATGCGCCGAAGCTCCACTGCTGACGCGCATGGGTTTAAACCCTGATGATGCGCCGAAGCTTTTTTTCAGATGCGCCTGAGCCTTATGCGCTTTTGATGATTTTGTTCTTTCTAACATCTTTGAATCTTTGCCTTCTTTTGTTGACCATTCTGGACGCTGCCCTCTGTCCGATGAGGGTGGATTATAATGAGGAGGTGATAAACTCTACCCAAGCTGCCATTATGCTGGATCAGCATCCCGAAAGATTTTTTTTGTAGGAGCCGCTAAAAAGGAGACCCTGTACTCCAAGATCTGGTGCCAACAGACCAAAGGAGGTGGCGGGCTCATCTGAAGAGCGCATTCCGCCGATTGTGATGTCTCCCGTGAAGGAGAACCCAGACGATGTCGTTGTTGTGGAGATTCCAGTATCTCCAGATTATGTTGGGAGGGAAGCTGAGGATGTAGCAGTTCCCGAGTTGGTGCAAGCCGCCGTAGGGGCCTTGGACATTAAGGGTCCAGCAGAGATGGGGCTTGAGGAAGTGGAGTGGAGTTCGTCATCTTCAGATGACGTTCCTCCAGAGATGCATGAGCCTGTTGCGGGGGCAACAGACGTGATTGAAACAGAGGAGAGGGTTGATTCCCCTCCTTGTCATGATGAGGGGAGGTCGGCTGCAACGTTGCCGAGCCCTACCCCAGACTCAGCAGCGGAGGCTGAGGTGGCTGCCGACCGGGAGGTAGCGGCAGATTCTATCCCTACGGAGGGGTTTAATTGTGAAAATGAGACTCGTCCGCCGATCCTGACTCCAAGGGAGCCGAGTCGGGAAACAAGTGCTGATCTTGCTGCTCTGTCGGAGGGGGAATGTCCGGTACGGCCTGCTGATAGAGTGCTGGGGACGGATGAGGTAGCCGCTGACGTCGGTGGTTCTTCCGAGCTTGAGAAGGGTAAGGGTTTGGCGGAACCCTCTGTTGCACCTTCCACTTGGGGTACTATATCGACGCCTCTCTCGACTTCCTCCGTTCTTTTGGCTCATCGGGCTAGTAGTCAAGCCCCTGTTGATGAAGATCCTGTTGATGCCGAGGTTCCAACCTCGCAGGTTGAGGCAGGCGGGCCTTCTTCCGGTCCGTTGTCTAGAGTAGCTCCTCCGACTCCTGCTATAACGCCGCAGGTGTTAGCGGATGCAGATGAATATGTGAAGTTCATCATCGAGGCGGTGTATAAGATGCTGTAGAGGGGCGTATCGGCGGTAATGGATGCCAATGGGAGCTTTGCAACGGCAAAAGCTCTGGCACTGCCTCACATTAACCTGATCCGTCTCCACCAGGGCCATGATCATATGGCCGACATTCTGGAGGCCTCGGTGGCCAAGCTGGACCAGCGGCTTTCTGAGTTTCATTGTATCCAGCGAAATGATCTCTCCGCCCTGATAGACGCGGAAAAGGAAAAGTTGATCGCTGAGACTGAGTCCTCTTATCAGGCTACCGTGAACGTCTGGAACCGCGAAGTAGCTGAGACTGAAGCTGCAGTGGAGCGGTTGTCTCAGTCCACGCAGGAGAAGGTGGAGTTGCGAGCTGCGTTGGACGCTAGTATCGCGGAGGTTGATGCCCAGATTCGCCGCCTTGAGAACCAGCGGGCCCGACTCCTATTAGATGCCGAGCGTGTCCAGGCTGAACATGTAGCATTCAAGAAGGAGGAAGCGGCTTTCACCCACCGGGCTCTTACTCTGGCTCAGCAGCGGCAGCAGCTGGATGAGAAGCATGAGGATGACACTTCTCCTGAGGCCATAGAGGCGATGCGTCAAGAAGCTGAATGCAGGGTCCTGGCGACTGTGGAGACTCGGGCGACAGACTTGAGGCGCCGGATCGAAGAGCTTTCAGCCAACCCTGGGGATGTTTAGGGATTGTAGTCTCTTCTTTTTGTGTTTTTGCAACTCTTGCTGGGGAGGGTGTAATCCTTTACTTTTTTTTAGAATAAAGAAATATAAAATTTTTTGTGATGTGTTCATTTTTGCTGTCATGAATTTGATAATTTGTGTGGACCTATTATCTTTTGTGCACCTTGGTTTTTAGGTACAGATAATAAGTTTAAGAGAACCAACATGTTTGCTCAGAGGTGATGTGGACGTGGCAAATATGGGATTCAACTGATGGAATCTTCCTACTCAGAGGTGTTATGGACGTGGTAGAAATGACTCTGGGGGATACGCGGAACTACTCAGAGGTAATGTGGACGTGGAAGTTCTGCGATCAATGTACGGCAACGCATGGGTTGTCTGTACGGGATGTTTACTCAGAGGTAATGTAGACGTGGTAAACATGATGGGTAGCGTAGTCTTACGGAGTGTAAGATTCCGCTTTGTAGGGCGTAGGGTGACAACTCAGAGGTGATGTGGACGTGGTTGTCCTTCTACTGGAGGATGCCACGGAACAGCTGGGTTCCAGAAACATCTGATTTTGTGGAAGGGAATTATATGTGAGCCCTGATGATTGGGTCCACTGATCCTTTGTGGAAGTACATGTCTGAAAAGATGTCAAGAGTAGTACTTCTTTAGGAACTTGCCGTTGATGGGCATCATGAACAAGTCCCCATTGGATTTAGCGAGGCGGTAAGCACCGTTTGAGTATACCGTCTCTATGATGAAAGGTCCTTCCCACTTGGGCTCGAACTTTCCTGGTGTCTTGTGAGTCAACACCATCGGCCTCCTGACTGCTAGAACCAGGTCGCCTACTTGGAAAGTCCTTTGCTTGACCTTCTTGTTGAAAGCCTGTGATATACGGGCTTGGTAGAGTTCAATGCGTTGTTGAGCTAGGAGACGCTTTTCGTCAAGTGCCTCCAATTCTCGCAGACGACGACGTTGATTGTCCTCTTCTGTGAGTTGGTTTGTGATTGCTACGCGGAGGGAGGGTATCTGAATCTCGAGAGGTAGTACCGCTTCGCTCCCATAGACCAGGGAGAATGGTGTGTTTCCTGTCGGGGTCCGTACCGTTGTGCGGTAGGCCCAAAGGCATTCGTCGAGCTTTTCGTCCCAGTCGCGTTTATTGGATGAGACGACTTTTTAAAGTAGCCTGACGATAGTCTTGTTGAACGCCTCGGCCAATCCGTTTGCTGCCGGATTGTAGGCAGTTGAGGCCACGTTTTGAATACGATTCTTGTCACAGAATCTGCTGAAAACATGACTGATGAACTGATGACCGTTATCATGGATAATCCTCCGGGGTACCCCGAAACGGTAGATGACATGGTGCTTGATGAAGCTGATCACCCTAGAGCTCTTCACTTCCGCCAGTGGAACTGCTTCTGCCCATTTGGAGAAGTAGTCGGTGATGGCTAGGATAAAGCGGTATCCCCTCGATGACGGAGGGGTGATCGGTCCTACAATGTCCATGCCCCAAGCTTCGAAGGGCCAAGAGGCGACTGTAGGATGTAGTGGTTCTGACGGTGTATGGATGAAGTCTGCGTGAAGCTGGCACGCATGGCACTTTTTAGCATAGTCGACAGCGTCAGCGGCCATGGTTGGCCAGTAGTAGCCCATGCGTCGCAGTCGATCCTGCAACTTAGGGCCAGGTTGATGGGCTCCACAGGTCCCATCGTGAGCTTCTCGAAGGGCTTCGGCTGCTTCTTCGTTGGACAGACATCGCAGGAGAAGTCCATCGTAGGAGCGTCGGTACAGCATTTTAGTAGCTGTATCGTAGTAGAATCGAAGGGAGCACCTCTTGACTGAAACGGCTTCTTTCGGGTCTTCTGGGAGAATTCCGTAGAAAGCAAAGTCGATGAACGGGAATCTCCAGTCTCGGACACTAACACCAGCACTTGTTGACATGGCATGGGCCACTCGTGAGCACAGGTTGTTTTTAGGACAGACCAAGTCTCGGCCAACTACCGTGACGTAGTGTTGAGTCCCGAGGGTTGCTGCTAATGAGACTGCGAGGCCAGCCAGAGCGTCAGCCTCCAGATTTTGTAAACGAGGTACATGTTCGATGAAGAACTCGGCAAAGGTTGAAATGATGTTCACCGCAACTTCATGGTAAGGGATCAGGTCTTCATGGCGAACCTCGTATTGCCCTCTGATCTGGTTTACGACGAGTTTTGAGTCGCCGTAGGCTTCCAGATGATCCACCCCCAGCTGTTGCGCCAGCTGGAGTCCCATGATGAGAGCGTTGTACTCGACAACATTGTTGGAGCACGGCTTCGAAAGGGAGTAGGCGTGCTGGATTACCAGTTGATCGAGGGAGACTAAGACTACCCCCACTCCTGCGATGATTTGGCCTTTGGGGCCTATTCTTGAAGCGCCATCGAAAAACATCCGCCAGACGGAGCTTTCTTCGGTGACGTTAGATTCTTGGACCTCATCCGAGATGTCTTCATAGAGTCTTGAGGACTCTGGGATGGGGTCTGCAGCTAAAAAGTCGGCCAGAGCCTGACCCTTGACGGCTTTTTGTGGAACGAACACCATGTTGTATGGTGTTAGCAGGATCGCCCATGTAGCTAGCCGGGAGTTCAATGACCATGGCTTCGTCATGAGAACTCTGAGTGGATTGACTCGGGAGATGACATGAATTGTCTGGCCCGAGACATAATGGCGAGTCTTCTGGATGGCAAATACCAACGCCAAGCACTCCTTTTCAACGGGGTTGTACCGGTGTTCGGCCCCGATCAGTGTTCTACTGAGGTAGTTGATAGCTTGCTCATAGCCTGTATCGCTGTTCTGAGCCAGCAGAGCGTCGAGGGAATGATACTTGGCACGGACGTAGAGGAGAAATGGTTTGACGGCGACGGGTGCCACCAGGACTGGCGGGCTCGTCAAGTAAGCCTTGATGTCATCAAACACTTTTTGGCATTCCTCTGTCCAGACGTAAGAGACTCCTTTCTTCATGAGCTGAGTGAATGGTTGACACTTTCCAGAGAGGTTTGCTATGAACCTCCGGATGTATGCCAGACGTCCCTGCAGGCCTCGAAGTTATCGGAGGTTCTTTGGAGGATCCATGTCCAGGATGGCTTTGGTCTTCTCGGGATCGACATGAATGCCTTTCGTCGTGATAATGAAGCCCAAGAACTTTCCGCTAGAAACCCCAAGAAAGGATTTAGCGGGGTTCATCTTGAGTTGATGCGCTCGCATGAGATCGAAGACTGCCTTAAGGTCTCGTAGGTGATCTCCTTTGAGGCGGCTCTTGACTGCGATGTCATCAACATAGCATTCGACTGTCTTGCGAAGATGCTGACGGAAGATGGTACTCATAGCTCGTTGGTATGTAGCACCAGCGTTCTTCAAGCCGAAGGGCATCACTGTGTAGCAGAAAATGCCCTTTGGAGTCCTGAATGACGTATGTTTTCGTCATCGGAGAACATCTTGATCTGGTTGTAGCCCGAATACCCGTCCATGAAAGATATGCGTTCGAAGCCACATGTGTTGTCGATCATCATGTCGGTGAATGGAAGCGGGAATTCGTCCTCCGGGCAAGCGGAGTTGAGATCCCTGAAGTCGATGCAGACTCGTATCTTCCCATTCTTCTTGGTGACAGGGATAACGTTGGCCACCCAATCTGGGTGTTGTTCTTCACGGATGAAGCCGCTGGTCAAGAGTTTGTCCACCTCCTGATCGATGGCGTTCATGATGTCAGGACGAAAGCGTCGCTGTTGTTGTTTGACGGGCTTGGCATCAGGTAAGATGTTAAGCCTATGCATCACGATCTGGAGATCAAGTCCCGGCATATCTTCGTAGCTCCAGGCGAAGACATCGATATACTCTTTAGCCAGCTGGATTAAAGATTCCCGATCTTCTCCTTCTAGGCTTTTGCTGATGAAGATGGATTTGGAAGAAGATCCATCCCCAAGGTCGATCTGCTCGACTTCGTCTTCGGTAGGGGGTTCGCGTAATTCAAAACGAGACTCCCACTGTTCTCCCAGGCGTTGAGCCCAGGATTCTTCTTCGAAGAATTCTGGCGTTTAGTTTTCGACTTCATCTTCTTGAAATGGTGCAGATGTCATATTGGCAGATAGCACTCTCTTGAAGACTGAGCCGATACTGGTATCGGAATCCCAGGTTGATGCTTCGGATGAGTGAGAATGTTCTGCTTCTTCTGCCTCCGAATTCTCTGGAGTTGACGGAGGCGTGACATAGCCTACCACCCGTCGAGTTCGATGATAGTAGTCATGCGACTTTCCTTTAGGTATTGGAAGCCGGAGAAGAAGACGTCGACCCTTGCCGTAGTTCAGGCCTTTGTTGCTTTTTAGGTCGTAACCCATCTTTTGGATGAGGTACTATGCCTTGTCTGTGTACCGATAGACTTGTATTCTGCCGGTATCTGGTTTTGGCTCGAGTGGCGGGAGGTCTTGATGACGCTCAACTTTGCCGAAGATGATGGATTCTTCGTCTCGACTCCGCGGCGGGACTACAAAACAGACCCCTTGGGACGGGACTACTCGATTTACATGATAAACGGTCGTTATTTGTGTTTACAACGACCGTAGAGCATTATCTAATGTATACATGGCATTCCAATGTGGAAGACTAGAATAATTAAAAGACACTCTATTATTGATGAAACACGAGATTTTATCCTGCGGGATTACATTGTCCAGAGAGGGTGCATCTACATCAGCAGAGATATATTCCCCTAGCTCTTCATCTGTGAGTACCGGGATTAGATCGGGAGAGTCCACCACAGCTTTGAGGGCTATGTGGGCCTTCTCCGGCAGCTTGGATGAGACAGATGGTTGCGGCGGCTTGCCCTTAAGATGCACCTTCAGAGGTGCCTCAACTGCGCCTTCGGTGATAGGTGCCTTCCCCTGTAGTTTTGCCACGAGGGGAGCCGATGTTTGAGGCAGCTTTCCCTTGAGTCGTATCTTCAAGGGAGCTTCAGGAGCAGTTGGTGCTTTCCCGGGTAGCTTGATGTTCATGGGAGGCAACTTCTGAGGCGGTTTTCCTTTGAGTCGGATCATCAAAGGAGCGTCGGGAGTCATCTCCGGCTCCATGTCCGGCTCTGCTGCCGTTTCTGCTTCATCGTCAGCATCATTGGCTTCCTCCTCGTCAGGTGACTTGTACAAGGTGGAATCAGTGAAGTAGGCTTCAACCCCTTTGAAAGGGTCAATGTCCGCGAACTCCGTACGGATGACGTCGTTGGTGGACACGTACTTCATACATTGGTGGAGTGTGGATGGCACCACCATGTATTCATGCAGCCATGGACGACCCAACAGGAGGTTGCAGTTAACGTCGGCGTCCACGACATAACAAGTCACCTCGGTTCTGAGGTTACCGATATGGCACTTTAGTCGTATCTTGCCCAGTGGCTCACTTTTGCTAGCGTTGAAGCCACTGATTGTTGGATGGCGCCAGTCGGTACATTGGGATCCCCAGTGTTGAGAGCAGCATCTTCGGAATGATGCTGAGGGAAGACCCCGGATCAATCTAAATCCACTTCACCTTGACAGAACCGATATACCCTGTATAATACAGCGGCCTGTTGTGTCGGTTGTGCTTGAGCAACATGTCTTGTTGGGTGAAGTTTATATTGGGGATAACCTCATCCGCACAATGACAGTGCGCACATGTAGTTAGGAGATCTTCAGGCTGCTTGACCTGACTGATGAAGGACTCAGCATCCTTCAGGGCCTCACAGAGAGCTTCACGAGTGTCCTTGGAAAGGCGAAGAAGCTCAAACAGAGATAGGCGGGCAGGAGTACTGGCAAGTTGTGCCAGTATGTCGAAGTTGTGGGGCTTGGCTAGCCCCGAAGCATTCTCCTTTCGCAGAGGCCTGTCGAAACGAACCTCTACATGCTTCTGCTTATTAGCTGCTGGAGGCTTGGACGGACCCCCTTCTTCGGTAGCAGGGACGGTGTAAGGAGGCACCACCTCGATGGCAGCTTCGTCGGGTTGGGCATTCTGTTGTGAACGCATCTGTACAGGAAGAGCCTCTTCTGTGGAGGAAGAGACCATGTGACAAGACTTGATCTTCCTACCTTTGGTTTTGGAGGCAGAGCGTACCTCCGGTTGAGTAACCTCGGAGACGAGGTCAGGGTGAACCCATAAGATTTCTCCCCGAGATGTAGTGAGCGGGGTGAGTCCACTCACGTTGTCACGAGTAGGTGGTAAGTTAACCACCTCCATTGTCGCCTTAGGGATGGGGACGACGCCATCTTCTGTTGTAGTTAGCGACAAGGTACCGAACTGGAGTGACACCACGTTGGCCGAAACCGTCTTCTCCTCGTCGTCGACGGAGATAACATCCGCATTGATCATGCGCTGGATGTAGTTTTTGAGGACGTAGCAGTCCTTGGTTGGATGTCTGACAAACCGATGGTAGTGACAGTACCTCAGATTGTCCAATTTCCCAACCTCGTCTGGACGCTTCGGGTCCGGCAACTTGATCTTGTCACCCTGCTTCAGTATCTCGAAGAGTTGTAGGGTGTCTTCATCGTTGAAAGAGTACACCTCCTTTGGCCTTGGTGCAAGTGGAGGCTTCTGAGTAGGTGCTGATGCACCTTTTGAGGCATTGACTGTCAATGTCTGTTTCCCCTTCGTCTCTCGTCCGGGGTTGTTGGCTGTAGGCCGCTTCTCCTTGTCCTCAAAGGCAGGGAAACTAACTCCCAGAAGGCGAGCATTGGACGCCTTCTTTTCTGCTGCTTCAGCTTCGATGATCAAGGAACTCTAGTCGGAAGGAGGAGTAGAATTAAGCCAGAGTTTGACTGCAGGTAGCATGTTCATGCTGCAGGAGGCGAGGAGTGCATGTTCTGGCATGCCCAGGGGCAGTCTGAAGTAGGCCTGTCGGAAGCGTTCGATGAATACTCGAACTGTTTCCTTCTCCTTCTGGCGTATCTCTATAAGAGACGCCATTGTCATGTACTTCCCGCCGTCGTAGAAACGGTCGAGGAAGAGGCGCGTCAAATCGTCGAAGGAAGATATGGAATTGTCGAGGAGGCGGCAGTACCAGTCGTACGCCACTCCTTTCAGTGCCCCGACAAATATGCTGGTGAGTAGCGCATCCTCCTTCGGCAGATGTCCCGTTTGGGACTGGAAGTACGTCAAATAGCGACATGGAGAGTCTTTCCCGTCGTATGGTGTCAATGTTTGTGGTTTATATTTGGGAGGATAAACCACTTTATTCCATTCAAGGGGTTAAGGTTGGGGGATGCCCATCTTTTGGCGCTCCTCTTGTCTATTCTTGGACTCAAAGCGTTCGCGCAGGTCCCTGATCATCTCGATCACGTCTTCCGTGGAGCTGGGAGTCGGGGAAGGTGGCACCACCTGGAGTTGAGCATTTGAGGGCTCCGACGTCCGAGGGGCTTCGCGACGATCCATATCTAAGGATACCCGTTGAGGGGGTACACTTGACTCTCCATTGGCCCCTGGGTCGGGACCGGTAGAAGGTGTCCTGGCCAAAGCTGACCGTATCTCAAACACTGCTTGAGTCAGTGTTTGCATGGAGGCAGAGAGGGTTTTGAGTCCTCCCTCCAGGGTATCCATGCGCTGGACGAGGTCTAATGGCGGCGAATCAGACTCGGTATCACCTCCAGCCATGTATACTGTCATGACACTGCTGGAGTCGGATGGCTCGATTGAGGCTTCGCTTTTAGCCTCACTCTCCTGCAGAGGAGTTGTTGTTCCCGAAGCTTTGTCTTGGCTATCCCCAGCTATGTTCCTGAGGACTTCTTCATCTTCGAGACTCGGATCCGCAGGGGCTAGACTACCCCCAGCTAAGTTTTGGAGGACACCTTCGTCTTCGGAAGAAGTATCCGTAAGGGCCTGATTACCCCCAGTCATGTCTTGAAGGACTTCTTCATCTTCGAGATGCAGGTCCACAGGGGCTAGACGACCCCCAGCTATGTCGGGGAGGCTGATTTCGCCTTGAGGATGAAGATCCACCCCAGTTGTGCTTTGGAGGACACCCTCATTTTCGGAAGGAGGATCAACAAGGGCTTGACTACCCCCAGCTTCCTCCAAGATCTTCTTCCTCCCCCGAGTGCCTTCGAACACTCCGGAGGACGGGACGGTTGTCTTGGTTTTCCTCGGCTGGCTCTTGGACGAGGAATTGCCAGTCGCCTTTCGGACTGACGAGGAGTTGGATATTACATTGCATGAAGCAACCCTTAGTTATGGCTCCTCTTTTGTTGACACTTTCTTCCCGAGGCGACGTCGGAGGGGTGTCGATGATTGCAGCCGCTAGAACACCGACTGTCTTGGTGGAACTGCTGACTTGCAACAGCAGTTGATGGTGACTACAGCACAAGTATGCCCTGTGGGGGACGCATCGTGCTTGTCAGTCGACTCTCCTGACCGACGTTTGTGAGTGATCACGTTACGCAGATCGTTGGAGGAGAGTGCCACCTTCGCACCCCCTTCAGCCGCATGGCAAGGCCAAGTGCCGGGGTGGTCAAGTGAAAGCTGTGCCCCCCTAATCCAACACCAAACAGGCGCTCAGATCAGTAGTGGCGGAACAATATTTAGAGTGACTTGAACGAACCTCAGACACACAACGAGAGGAGGCACGGGAGTTCAAGACCACTGGGTTTGCCCTGCTCGACTTGGTTGCAAACGCAAGAGGTGCGCCCAAGTGAGACAAGGACTTTGAAGGTCGTCTCATTTCTGGCGCAGAAGCACCTGAGTCGACCTTATACAGCTTACCATCAGCAGCGTGCATGATTGTGAGCGCATGCTTCTGGCTTGCTGCTGGCATAGCACGTTTGGGGCGCATGGCCCGTGCTGCCTTGGAATTCTTCGTACAAGCCCGCTGGGGCGCGTAGTACTCAGAATCCAAATTCTCCTCGCCACTAGAGCGAGTGAGTCTGTCAAAGATAGAGACCTTCCATGGCGTATCGGAGGTGATGCACGGGGCATTAGCTGCGCCCCTGCTCCGTCGACGCATCTTCCTCGCCTGAGAGGGAGATGGCTGGGGAATGTGGTCAGCCGCACGTTTCTTCGAGAGATGCGCTGCACCGGTGGGCGCATATTGGTTGTTCAGGACGTCAGCAGGAAGGGAAGGCTGGATCGGCACATCCCCTTCGGTGATGGTGCCAGAGGCGTCGACCTTGCGCACCCAGACTCGACGAGTCTTCTTCGGCTTCGACAGCCGCTTCGAAGGACTCGCACTGCCTTCAGAGATGAACTCCTCATACGCCTGTTGATTGAGGCGTACGACTAGCGTCTTGTGGGAGGAGCCCACCTTCACGTCGTCGGATTGCGACAAAGCTTTCTCAGTGGAGGAGAAAGAGGTCCCCAGCAGTGTCGCCAGCTTGTTTGCCATTAAAATCTTTTGATGGAAATTTTAATACAAACAGAACAGTGTTACAATGTAGGACTTAGACGTAGTCCTAGGAGTATACTTTTGTTTATCTGGGTCCCTTGTGCCGATGGAGCGAGTGGTAATACGTTGACTCCGTTGACGATCTGACGACGGTTATCGGTTCTTTGAAGGTCTGAGTTGCTCTGGGTGCTGGAGCTTGCGGAGAGGAAGAAGACGTTGAGTGTCTGTATCTGCCTCGGTGGTTGTGCGATGTCTCTGTCTGTCTATGTATGTTCGTCTCTGTGTGTGTGGAAGAAGGAAATGATCCCTCTATTTATATCTTTGCAGGCTGGCTGCTCATGCGCGCATATGTAGGATGCTCCTGGACGCGGGGATGCCACGTGGTGATTGCTGATGGAGGCGCATGGACGATGCACCCTGATTGAGGGGTTGAATTCTTCATGCTGCTGTTGTGGGCTGGCACGTAGCAGAGAAGAGGATCTTTCTGTTGCTGAGATCTTGGGTGAATCGAGTCAAAGGACACGTGTCATCGGCCCATGGCTCGGAGATCTCGGATTTGGTGGGGAATGATCTGGTAGGATGCGCCTGGGATTGGGCGCATGAGGAGACTTTGGCTCGTAACCTTTGGGAGTCACGAATAATTTGGGGCGCATGGCTTTTGAAGCGCATGTGAGGCTTCAGTAGTGACTTTACTTCTGTCTTTAGGGATCAGAGAAAAGTCTGAGGCGCATGCAGAGCTTTGGGCGCATGCCTGCGGAGGCGCATGCGAGATGGTTGGGCGGCCACGTGGCTTGTAACCGCCGGAGGGGAGTAATGATGATGCTGACGTCGGTGGCGCTTCATTTTCTGAAAAAGCTGTCAACTGCAGTCTTCGGGGGACGTACTGCCAACTCTGTCAGACTTCAGCATTTAACGTTCTTTGACAGGTGATGGGTTGTTGAGTTGGCGCATCGATCGGCGTTCCACTAGGCGCATGGGGGTGCATGCTTGTGAAGCGCTCGGTGCTGAGGGGCGCGTCTGTGTGATATACGGTCTGTCCGGCGCATCCGCTCCGCTTGACACGTCTTTTGGTGCGACTGTTACGTTCTTCGAGTGCTTTAAATAGCCGCTTTTGACTTGGCTGAATTCGAAGCGTCAGGTTCATCCATTTAATGCAAATTCATTACACGAGATTCGGAGAACCATCCACTTGGCGCATGGGTTTGATTTGCCCGGCCTATAAATAGTGGCATGGAGAGAGTTTGCTTCTCGTTCTCTCACATCCTCCCGAAGTGAACTTGTTTACTCGAGTGCATTCTGTTGTTGAGATGCTCCCGAGGGTGAAGATGCGACGCATTGTCTTTATTGATGCACTTGAAGGTGACTGTTACATCCAAAAGTCAGAGTCGAGGGCTTCCGAGGCAGGCGGAAGGTGCCTGTTGCGTCCAAAGATCGGGATGCTCGAGCCTCGTCTCCGTTATGTGGAAAGAGCCGCAGATCGAAAATGCGGTGCTGCGGCTTTGGGGGCTCTTTCTTCTGTCAGAGTGGGTGTTGCCCATTCTGGTTGTGTTGAAAGCTGCTCCTTTAGCCGCGGTTTCGATTGCGGTCTTCCTTGGTCTTTGGAGGTGTAGGCCTCAAAAATGAAGTCACGCTGAGTTGATCAGAACAAGTCACGCAGAGTGATCCAAGAAGCAGCACAAAAGATACGCTAAGTTCTGCCTGGCCATTTCCTTTAGAAGTCACGCAGAGACAGCTCAGCCATACGTCAGAATCATAATGACTGACAACACAACAGTCGAGAAACATCTCCTCGTATGCCACGTATGCACAGAACTCGAGAGATCATCGCCGTCTATTGCGTGATTTTCGAAATCTTCTTCAGCAAGACTCAGCCTTCGTCAAGTTGGCGTACCAAAAGGGTTTCTTGTCATTTAATGCGACTGATAAAGCAATCACTGTCAGAGATTCTGTGTCAGACGAAGCGTGCCAAATCAAGACAGCTGGCGGTTTGCGTGGATTCTGAACCTTCTCCTTCCTCAAAACATTGCGTGACTTTTGAGTTATTCTTCTCAAAGCCTGCGTGAATTCTGAAGTATTCTTCTTCAAAGCTTGCGTGGATTTCGCCTTCAACGAGTCTGCGTCAACGAATCTGCGTGGATTTTTGCCTTCAGCAAGTCAGCGTGGATTTCATTTCAACTGGAGTACGTGGCAGCCATGCCACCGATCTCTCTCTCTCGCGTGCCCAGTAACTTGCACACGACCCATGCACTGATGCCATGTGTCCAACAGTTACAGGCCACGTCCAGTAACTACTCACTAACCCTGCGTGTATTTAGAGTCTGCGTGACTTTTCAAGTGCACCAGTGGTGAGGTAGTTATCTTTTCAGTTACTGTTTTGACTCTATAAATAGAGTTCTTTTTCTCATTCATTGTACAGATACATTGATATCTACTGTCAAAATTTTGAGAGCTTTTCTTCTTCGCATAGTCCAAGGGATAAAGCGATCGTCTTCTAGATCGGATTCCTAAAGTTGTAATTTTCCCAGAAACACAACAAATAAAGAGAATTTCTTTATGGAAAACAAATTGGCGACTCTGCTGGGAAAAACCATCTCCTCTTCTGAGATGGTAACAACTCAATGCGACACTTCGTCAATCGGCTCGACGAAGAAGGTGATGACGATCAAATTCGATCAACTCGCCTATGAAGAAATGCAGCAGGCTAAGGGTGGCAAGCCCACCCCAGCCTCCATCATCACTGCCAAGTCGAAGGGACACTCTGTCTATGTCCCTAAGAATCAGTTGGCAGTCAATGGTGAAGTCTCTGCCACAGTGTCTACTCCTAACACTGGCAAGAACTCCACTGCAAGCACACACACTCTTGTGCGCTCGAAGATGACAGTAACTAAAAGTCACGCTGACAGTACTGGCTCCTTAGCCGAATCTGTTCCAGCGTACAAATTCAACTCTAAAAGTCATGCTGACAGTACTGGCTCCTTAGCCAAATCTGTTCCAGTGTACAAATTCAACTCTAAAAGTCACGCTGATAGTACTGGCTCCTTAGCCAAATCTATTCCAGTGTGCAATCCCACATTCAAAAGTCACGCTGGCAGTACTGGCTCCTTAGCCGAATCTGTTTCAGCGTGTAATTCTAAAATCAAAAGTCACGCTAACAGCTCTGGTTTTTTAACCAAGTCTGTTTCAGCGTGTATTTCATCAGAGAAGAATAACTCCTTAGTTATCTCTTCTTCTTCACCGAGTTCTACTAGAACTGGGGGTGGTCTTCCACACAAAGTCCCGTCGAAAAGGAATAACTCTTTAGTTGTTTCTTCTGCTCCTGTAGTTTTTACTTCAGGAACAACTTTGACTGATACTTTTGTTAGTCAAAGGAAAGGAGATGGTCTTTTGACTACTCTTCCTTCTGGACATTCTATGTCTCAAAACTTGAATGAGTCTAAGAAGAAACATTCCTTAATGTCTTCTTCTTTGATTTCTTCAAATTGGGCACAGAATCTGTCCATTAAAGAGGGTCTGTTACCAACTCCTAATCAAAGGAGTGGTTCAACTCTTCTTTCTCTGCAAATATCCAGATCAATGGAAGGAAAACTCCATGTTTCCAAAATTAATGTGTTACCTTCCACTGATTTAAGAACAAAACTCAGCACTTCTGGTGTTAAGAAACCATACCAATTGGATATGAAGATAAAAGATCCAGATGCAGAGTATGCAAGAAATTATGTGGCTCACATTAATCACTCTTTGTATAATCAAGAGCCATCAAGACCCAAGAACAGAAAGTGTACTCCTCAATCTTCACAAACAGATTTACGGGAATATCTTCAACAGAAGAGAAGGAGTAATTCTATATCAAAGGAACATGCTGAATGTGACTTCTATCCAAGAGTCATAATTCAGTGCAGATGTGAATCAACAGTTCAAGAGCATGGTGATCATGAATGTGACTTCCAGCCAAGAGTCACAATACAATGCAGATGTCAAAATAAAACGACAGTCTGTCTTCAATAGGATTCAGTATGAACCTATGCCTGATGAAGATGAGCCTTTGTTTGCCTCTGTCAACATGACTTCTCGGGACACCGGGGTAGAGTTGATAGTCCAGATGGAGTATATAGAAACACCAGAGCAAGAGTCCTGGCTTCTAGTCAAAGAAATTTGATCCCTGAAATTGATTCTGAATTTCTTGGAGAATCTAACTTCCCACCTCTTCCTACTGGGGGTAATTCTCCTATAGTTGACTTTGATACACGAAGCAATGATTCAGAGTATACAACATCTACTAGTTCATCAATAATCCCTCATACAGTCACAACTTACATGGTTGATGGGAATACTGATGAACCTTCTTCTTCCTTGACTCCTCAAGATCAAAGAATTGCTTCTTTGGAACAGCAAATGAAGTCTATGACTGACACAATAAAGTCGATGTATGAACTCATGACAGCTCAGTTACAAAATCGACAGACTGTATCCGATGCCACACCAGTTGATACTGATATAAGTCCAGTACAAGTTCCTCCAGCAATACAATCCAATACTCCTGGACCAGCTCAACCAAATCCTAGTCTCTCTGGAGCTGGGGGTAGTACTTACAATGCTGTTCCTCCTCCCAACTATTCTCTACAAGCCACAACTCCACAATCTTCGGGAGTTGTCTCTGAAGAATTGAAGAATCTCAAAACTCAATTCGAAGCATTCAAACAGAAGGATGGTTTACAAAGGTTAGGCATCAAGCAGCCTTATCCGATAGAATGGAAGCAAGTATCATATCCTCCTAAATACAAGCCTCCTACTATCTCATTCTATGATGGAACCACTTCTCCAAGTCAGTTTATTAATTACTTTGAAGTGATGACTGATCAACTGCAACCAAGTGATGCCCTCCTTACTCGGGTATTTATTGGATGTCTCAAGGGAACGGCTTATGAATGGTATAGGAGTCTCCCAGATGGGAGTATTACCTCATTTGTTGGTTTCAAACAGATGTTTCTTGAAAGGTTCTATGAAGGGCTTAATGACATGACTATGTCTGCTCTTATTAGAATCAAGCAGAAAAATAATGAATCTACAGAGGAATACATTGAACGGTTTCGAAGAGAAGCTCTGAAGATGCCTCTTGGAACTCCTGATGCTGTCACCATTGACACGTGCAAATCAAACTTGTTGCCAATCATCAGTATGTGGACAGGGTCCACTCAATTTCAAGATTGGCCTTCCTTCATAGTCAGTGCCAAAGCTGCAGAAATCAGTGCTGAAACCTTCAAAGGTTTAGGAGTGCAGATGACTCCTAAAGAAACAGGACAAGGTGCTAACAATAAAAATAATGCTCGCAAAGGAAAAGAAACTCTTGAAGTTAATCTTCAGAGCAAAGATGCATCAAATGTTCAAACTCCTGCCTCTACAAATCAACAATCAAGAACACCTCGCCCCAAAGAAGAATATTCTTTTGACGACGACGATGTCCTTGGTATCTTTGAATGTCTGCTGAAAGGTAATAAAATACAATTACCAGAGATCAAGAAACCTGATAAAGCTGGTAAGACAGATCATCCTAAATACTGTCCATATCACAGAATGCTGGGTCACACAATTCGTACATGTTATGTATTGAAAGGAAAGATCCAAGAAATGATTAAATCTGGAGCTATCTCTCTTACTCCAAAAGAGAAGACCGTCACCTCCAACGTCATCTTTATGCAATTTGGAGATTTCCCTCCTCAACTCCTTGAAAGTGGGATTGTTCCTATTCCCAAGGCAACTCTTGACATAGTGAATCTTCCTCCTCCACAGTCTGAAGGATTAATGCCAATCACTTTGGAAACAGGAGAAATCATGTGGATCCATCCTGATCTAGTGGCAGATTTTGAATCGCCTTCTCCTCAAAAGATTTTTTCTCAAAAATCTAAGAAGGCTGAAAAGATCAAGTCATGTCATATGACTTCTCTTGGGTCTACCTCTGACACAGAGCCAAAAGAGAAAGAAGAAGCACTTGTTAGTGCTACTCGAACGGGGAAACCTTACCTAAAGGATTATTCTAAAAATCCTGAAGATCCTACTGATATCCCTTCAGATGCTAAAGATGCTCCTAATGTTCCTCCTGAAGAAGAATCATCCACTGAACCTGTTCCTCCCAAGCTTACGGCTCTGGAGAAAGGCAAACAACAGGCTCGGTTTGATAAGCCAATCAAGAAGTCTTCTCCTCTTGGACTTCAGAAGCCTTACAACTTCGACATTTTGGCTCAGCTTGCTAATACTCCAGCTAGAATGTCCCTCTTTGAACTTCTACGTCTTTCTAAAGAAACTCGGGAGACGTTAAGTGAAGCACTTCTACAAGCTGACTCTTGTCTTGCACAATTGAAGAAGCCAGATGCGGAACCTGCCACTTGCTTACATTGCAACAGTGTACTGGAGATTATCCCAAATATCACCTTTACACAAGATGACATGCTACTGGAGGATAATCGACATGACCGACCTCTCTACTACACTGGTTATATTGATACGATGAAGATAGATCGTATCCTCATTGACCCAGGGTCTGCTATAAGCATAATGCCAAAGAGTTTGTTGGATGAACTAAAAATCCCTCTTCACAAGCTCTCCAAGAAGGTTACTACTATCTTGGGATTCAATCAAAGCCGAAGTGAGCCTTTGGGAAAGATTCATCTGAAGCTTCAGATAGGCGATTTCAGATCTAAAGTCACTTTCTATGTGATCGAGATCGTGGGATCCTATAATCTTCTTCTGGGGAGGCCCTTTCTTCATGAAAATAATGTGGTGCCCTCTACTCTTCATCAATGTTTTAAATACATTGATAGCAATGGAAGAGTACAAAAAAGAAGTTGCTGATATAAATCCCTTCCATGGGGTTGAAGCTTATTTCAATGATTCCCGAATGTACAAAGAAGAGTATACAAGGATCATACAAGCTATGGAGAAAGAAGATGCACAAAGTGAGACTTTAATAATCCCTGTTAAAGGTCGAACTACCCAGCAACAATCTCCTAAATCCTCTGGAGAAGTTTCTTTCATCATTCCAGTGAGTGGACGGATCTCTCCGTTACCTCAGTCATCTACTCAAAATACACTGATCATTCCTGTCAGTGGGCGTACTACAGTTCCTGTATCTTCACAAGATACTCTGCTAATTCCAGTTGGAGGGCGGACTACTCTTCCTACTCAAACTTCAAGGGAGCTCACCTCTTCTGAGCCATTTGTTATCGATCTTAATCGAAACAAAGCTTCTTCTTCTTCTCCCCCTTTAGTCATTGACTTGGCTAAAATCTCTAAGGCTCAGCCTTCTCCCAATGTAAATATTGCTGCTTTTACATTTAATGAAAAGTCTCCACCTTTGCAGTACGTTGATGTGTGTAATTATGTTCATAGTTATTTACATCTGTTAGATGACTTGAACACAATAACCATAGGAGTTGTACAGACTGTTCATACAGATGTATCTCTAGAACCTGTACAAACTTCATACTTTCTAGTTCCCAGCAGAAAGCCAGGAGACATTCCAATATTCTTCTACAAAGGGCCTCAAAATCCTTCTGATCTTGAAGATGATGACAAGAATGATGATACTGGAAGATTACAACTACGTCATTATAGTCAGCAATCTAGAGACATCATTAAAAATATGGGCTATGACTTCAGGACTGGCCTCAATGATGGAAAAGGAAGAAAAATACCTGTCCGGATTCCTCCTTTGAAATATGGAAGGACGAAATGCGGATTGGGTTATACTGCTCCTACTCCTTTCATCAATATTATCCATGAAGATCCCGAGTCTGACGAAGATAAGAGATCTGATTCTTCTAGTACCACTTCTTGGGATTCCGATACGAATATCGGTGACTTCTATTGCAACCTTCTGTCTTCCAACATGGTTTCCATTGACCATTATGAAGAAAGTGATGAAGACGAAGAAGAGTTTAAAATCTCACCTGAATCAGAACAGTGGGCCCAAAGATTAGATAATCAATGGGAGTTCCATTTTGAGCAAAAAGAACCTCCGACTGAAGATAAACTTGTTCAAATAGATGTTGGTGAAGAGGGATCTCCCAAACCAATATTCATCAGTGAAAGTCTTTCAGAAACTGATAAGAAAGACATGATCAAACTCATTCGTGAATACATTGATGTCTTTGCTTAGAGTTATGAAGATATGCCAGGTCTTGATCCACAGATTGCAACTCACAAACTCAACATCTTGCCGAATGCTAAACCGGTCAAACAACAACAGCGACGATTTCGTCCAGACATCATGGATGCAATTGAAGCTGAAGTCAATAAACTCATTACCTCTGGGTTTATTAGAGAGGAACAACATCCCGATTGGGTGGCTAATATTGTTCCTGTTCTTAATAAGACTGGCAAGATCAGAGTTTGCATAGACTTTCGCGATCTCAATGCGGCATGTCCTAAAGACGAATTCCCTCTACCAATCACTGATGTCATGGTTGATAATACCTGTGGATTTGAACGAATGTCATTCATGGACGGGTATTCTGGGTACAATCAGATCAAAATGTTTCCAGAGGACGAGAAGCACACTTCTTTCAGAACGCCGATTGGTACATACTGTTATACAGTTATGCCATTCGGTCTCAAGAATGCAGGAGCAACTTATCAACGAGCTATGAGCACTATATTCCGTGAACATTTGCGGAAAACAGTCGAATGCTATGTTGATGATATTGCAGTCAAAAGTCGACAAAAGGAGGATCATATCCAAGATTTGAAGACTATATTTGATCTAATACGTAAGCATCAATTAAAGATGAACCCTACTAAGTCCTTCTTAGGCGTCTCTAGTGGTAAATTTCTCGGCTTCGTCATTACCTCTAAAGGTATACACGTGGATCCCGAGAAGATCAAAGCCATCCAAGAGATGCGTCCTCCACGCACCCTAAAAGAGCTACGAGGATTTCAAGGAAGAATCGCTTATATCAGGAGATTCATTTCTAATTTATCAGGACGCTACAGACCATTCAACAAACTTATGAAGAAAGGTGTCTCTTTTGTCTGGAATGATGAATGTCAGAAAGCATTCGATGATATAAAACAATATCTGATGAGCTCTCCAGTATTGGTACCTCCCGTCTCAGGAATACCGTTCCTCCTCTATACTCGAGCAATGAGTCATTCATTGGGTGCATTACTCGCTCAAAAGAATCAAAATGGCCATGAACAAGCCATTTATTATCTCAGCCGCACTATGACCGGAGCTGAACCTCGATATTCACCGGTTGAAAAAGAATGTCTAGCCTTGATGTTTGCTGTCCAAAAGACACGTCATTATATCATTGGCCAGACTATTCATGTCATCTCCAGGATCAATCCTATACGGATCATGATGAAGAAACCCAGTGTTTTGAATTCTCGATTGGCTAACTGGGGAATCTTACTTGCTCAGTATGATATGCACTATATTCCTCAGAAATCAGTCAAAGGACAAGCTTTAGCTGATTTTCTGGCTGCTCACTCAATTCCAGAAAATTCAAAACTCTATGATGAAATCCCAGATGAAGTCCTAGATTCAAATCAAATTGCTGAAGAAGATCCTACTTGGCATCTATTCTTTGATGGAGCATCAAGAATTGGTCCTAATGGCGATATTGTCGCTGGAGTTGGAATTGTTCTTGTATCGCCAGAAGGTCTTGCCATCCAAAGAGCTTATTCTCTCGATCAGCCGTGTTCAAACAATGTAGCTGAGTACAATGCATTACTTATTGGTCTTCAACTCGCTAAACATCTGAATATTCAATATTTGGAGGCGTATGGAGACTCTAAACTTATTGTTAATCAGATCAGGGGTACTTATGAAGTTTGCCATCAAGATCTGGTTCCTTATCATAAAATAGCCATATCTATGGCCTCATCATTTAAGGAATTCTTCATTGAACATGTTAGGCGAGCATGTAACACAGAAGCTGATGCCCTTGCTAATCTTGTAGCGGTGCTGGCTATCCCAATCAGACGGCAACAAATGATTGTTGTTCGTAATCGAGAATTATTTCATATTGAAAATAACCTGACTCTAGGACTTCCAGTTGACATTGAAGAATCAACATCTCATGACGTCAACACAACAAAAGGATTTGGATTCAGTCGTAAATCGATGTCATCTTCATCCGATTCCAGCATGGAATTCATCTTCAGTAACTCGACTGAGAATCAGAATACGGATAAAGATTGGAGACTTCCTTTCTTAGATCTCGTATTATATGATATTCTTCTGGATGATCCGAGTGAGGCAGCATCTATCAGACGACGATCACTCAGATTCTATTACAATCATACAACAAAGACCTTATATCGTCGAGCTTATGATGGTTTACTCCTTCGGTGCATTGCTGGTGATGAAGCCCAACAAGTTATTCGTGAAGCACATGATGGAATTTGTGGAGCACATCAGCCAGGACCAAAACTTCAAGACCGTATTCGACGTATGGGTTATTATTGGCCCACCATGGTATCTGATACCATCGAATACGCAAAGAAGTGTAAAGCTTGTCAAATCCATACGGATTTTATTCATCAACCCTCGAAATTTCTACATCCGACGGTAGCATCATGGCCCTTCGAAGCTTGGGGCATGGACATTGTCGGCCCGATCAATCCACCGACATCTAAAGGTCATCGGTTCATTCTCGCAATAACCGATTACTTCTCCAAATGGGCCAAAGCCATTCCTTTATCTGAAGTTAAGACGTCTAATGTCATCAACTTTATTAAGCACCACGTCATCTACAGATTTGTGTTCCTCGACGCATTGTTCATGATAACGGACCACAGTTCGTCAGCCAAAAATTTACTCGATTCTGTGACGATCACCGGATCAATAATGTGGCTTCTACCGCATATAATCCAGCAGCTAACGGATTGGCAGAAGCTTTCAACAAGACTATCATCAAACTCCTAAAGAAGTTTGTCTCCACTAACAAACGTAATTGGAGTGACAAGCTCGAGGAATGCTTGTGGGCTTATCGCACTACAGTCCGTAATGCTACTAAGTGTACACCTTTCTCTCTGGTGTACGAATCTGAGGCTGTTCTCCCATTAGAGATTCAAATTCCTTCTTTAAGGATAGCAATCGCTAATGAACTTACCTCAGAAAATAATGATCGTCTTAGACTTCAAGAATTGGAGGCTCTGGATGAAAAGCGGTTATCTGCTCAACAGAATATTGAATTCTATCAAGCTAGAATTTCAAGGGCTTTTAACAAGAAAGTCAGAATTCGAACATTTCAGAAAGGAGAACTTGTGCTTACTGTCAGACGCCCAATGACTATGACACACATGAGTAAGGACAAGTTTGATGCAAAATGGGAAGGTCCATTCATTGTCAATAAGATCTTTTCTAATGGGGCTTATCAACTCACTACTCTAGATGGTAAAGCCACTATGATGCCCATCAACGGCAAATTCTTGAAGAAGTACTACGTCTAATATTTCTATCAAGATTGTCCTCCCATTATTCTCCAGCTGTTTTACTGTTCTTTCCGAAGAATCATTCTGATATCTATTATCCCCAGTGGAGATAGGTATTCTACTTTGTATCATTTTCTCAACAAATTTGATATCCAAAAAATCATGTCCATATTACCTCTGAATTTTCTATCTCAATATCATATTTATGAAAATAATATTTAGTCTTTCTGATTTCTGAGTCAAAAGATCAATGAATAAAGGCAAAAATATAAAGTGGGAAGGATATATCGTAAACAAAGTTTCCTTAAACGGAGTTTATTTGAGACAAATTCTTCAAAAAAAAGAGTACATCATCATGGAAGATCACTGTAATCCCTTTCATATTTGGGACGAGGACCACATACATAATCAGCAAAAGAATTGAGTACATCTTTTCCTGACCGCACCAAGAATTGACAGGCAGCCAGCCTCATTGCTTCTTCTTCTTCGGTTTCTCCTAGTTCGACCAGGAAGTCCAGGATATCTTTCGGCGGCTTGGGAGTAGATGAGCTTTCGCCCATTTCCTTCTTCTGCGGAGGTGGATGTTCTTTAACACCTTCAGTAGCTTCGGGGGCGACTTCAGCCTTCTTTATATTCTCTTCAGAAGACATTGTGGATAAAATGCGATCCTTCTATTCAAATATATGCTCTATTTATAGGCATATGGTTACAAGGATCGAAGGGACATATTCTTTCCCGATATTCAGTTCATCCATTCATTTCTCACATTCATCCGACGTTTCACATGTTCATTAATACTTGACGGTTCATCCGTTCATTTATTACATTCACTCGACAGTTCATCTGTTCATCATTTCCTAACGGTTCATCCGTTCATAATCTTCTATCAATTTATTAAGTGGGGATTCGTTATTTATCATGTTTTCATAACCTCTGAATCAATTTCGAATCTACTTACTCATTTGTCATGTTTTGACCTCTGCATAGAAATCAATCTATTTTCTTTTGAGTTCCTACATATTATCACGTCCATAATACCTCTGATAATATCATATACTCTAAAACAGAAAAGATGATTTTATTATCTATCATGTCCACAATTCATCCACAAATACAAATCATTGAGCATAGAAGAATTATCATTTCTATTCTCATTTTACCACAAAAAAAGTCTATTATATTTTCTTAGACTTTCCTACAAATCATAATGGAAATCTATTACAAGTCTTGGATTTTCATTCTACACCACAACGATAACCTAATAGAGATCTATCTTCTTCTTTGGATCTTCTCCGTCGGACCTTCTCCGTCAGGTTCGTTGTTGGTGGCAATTCCTGACTGTCTGGGTCTCAGTCACGACCAGATCAGCAGGAATCAAACTCTGGTCTTCTCTCTCAGACGAGAGGAGAACCACAGAGTATGGCAGCCCGACGGCGTGTTGCTGCCAATACAGCTCGTGGAGGAACGGCGGCACCTCAAGCAGGTAGGAATGTATCCAGCATTGGGATACGATTCCTAGTTCTGCCGTCAGAGGAACTCTACTACCCAATCTCTCGGGTTAGAGTTCACTCCACCATCCAACTCTCGTGTATAAAGGCTCTTCCTACCATCTAAGGAAGACCCTTCTATCTCACGAAGAGTTCTGAGTTGTCTAATTTACGTGTCAAAGGCGTATGAGCTCCCTGATGTGGGTGTCAGAAGAACATTGTCCACAGCATCCACATCACCAATGCCAGTTCTGAAGAAGGCTTTCAGCCAAAATTCTGCAAGAAACAGTAAGGAAAAATCAGCCAACAGAAATTGGCCAAGTAAAGACAGATGCATTCTGTTCATTTCAGGAAGATGAATTTGTCTTTAGCAAACAAAAAAATTCGATGCGTGTATATTGAACTTACCGCTGAGTTTGCTGCTAAGGATTGACAGATCCATGTCTGGTAGCGTGCACAGAGATTTGACATCAGACAACATGGCTTTCCTATTTTCTTCTCACAGAAAATTCATTCTCAGAAGAGAGGAAGAAGAATGGGAAGATGAGTTTGCGTGGAGTTCATCCATCTATTTAAAGGGTCAAGTGCAGGTCTATTCCTGGAAAAGATCTGCATAAATAGCGCTCGTAAATTGTGGAATGAGTGTCACGTGTGCTTCGGAAGACAGTGCAACATTGGAAACAGTCAAAGTGTGCTAATTAATATTCTTCATTAAAAGGCACGCAGATCAAACACAAAAGTTGTACTTCATTCTTTAAACAGGCACTGATGGCCTTACAAAAAAAGAGAAAAGTGCAACAAAAGTGTAGAAAGTTACGCTCTATTTTCCAGAGCGGCTAAGTTTGATGCCTAACTCCTCTACGCTCTTAACTCCCAGGCGATGCAACAGAGTCTCGAGTATTTCACGCTTCTCCATAAGGCTCCGCCCATCAGAAGAGGACGAGCCATCCAATCCAAAGTAGCTCAAGAGATTCTTGGCTAACTGCGTGGAGTCTTCCTTGAGCTCGATGACGACAAGTTCGGGTTCTTTACCCCCAAAAGTGGGGTCACCATGGGAACAAAAGCCCAACTTGCGTGCTTCCTCTTCGGCTGCTTCCTTTGGGGTCATATTTTCGAGAGATGAATGTCAAAACTGAGAATCTCTTCCTGTTTATATAACAGATCTCGTCGACAGTTCATATTCCACCATAAATTGGACGTAATCAGTCTCGGAGAACGAAGAGTCATTATGATATTTAATAGGTTCATTCGGGTGTTTTCGAAGAACTTCAAAGTCTTTTCGACTTTCGAAAAATCATTTAAGTCATCTCAGCGTGACTTTAACTCATTTCATCATCTCTATTTCAAAGTATTTCGAAAATATTTTATTATTTTTTCGAAAACTTTGAAGGGGGTTTTGTAGGCCTCAAAAATGAAGTCACGCTGAGTTGATCAGAACAAGTCACGCAGAGTGATCCAAGAAGCAGCACAAAAGATACACTAAGTTCTGCCTGGCCATTTCCTTTAGAAGTCACGCAGAGACAGTTCAGCCATACGTCAGAATCATAATGACTGACAACACAACAGTCGAGAAACGTCTCCTCGTATGCCACGTATGCACAGAACTCGAGAGATCATCGCCGTCTATTGCGTGATTTTCGAAATCTTCTTCAGCAAGACTCAGCCTTCGTCAAGTTGGCGTACCAAAAGGGTTTCTTGTCATTTAATGCGACTGATAAAGAAATCACTGTCAGAGATTCTGTGTCAGACGAAGCGTGCCAAATCAAGACAGCTGGCGGTTTGCGTGGATTCTGAACCTTCTCCTTCCTTAAAACATTGCGTGACTTTTGAGTTATTCTTCTCAAAGCCTGCGTGAATTCTGAAGTATTCTTCTTCAAAGCTTGCGTGGATTTTGCCTTCAACGAGTCTGCATCAACGAATCTGCATGGATTTTTGCCTTCATCAAGTCAGCGTGGATTTTATTTCAACTGGAGTACGTGGCAGCCATGCCACCGATCTCTCTCTCTCGCGTACCCAGTAACTTGCACACGACCCATGTACTGATGCCATGTGTCCAACAGTTACAGGCCACGTCCAGTAACTACTCACTAACCCTGCGTGTATTTAGAGTCTGCGTGACTTTTCAAGTGCACCAGTGGTGAGGTAGTTATCTTTTCAGTTACTGTTTTGACTCTATAAATAGAGTTCTTTTTCTCATTCATTGTACAGATACATTGATATCTACTGTCAAAATTTTGAGAGCTTTTCTTCTTCGCATAGTCCAAGGGATAAAGCGATCGTCTTCTAGATCGGATTCCTAAAGTTGTAATTTTCCCAGAAACACAACAAATAAAGAGAATTTCTTTATGGAAAACAGGAGGCTCTTTCGAAGCCTCCCCTGGCCACAAGTTGACTTGCGGTGCTCTTCTCTTCCTCGGTTTGGGGAGCTCTTCCTCCAGCTAGAGGGTTGATTGCCACCCTCGTTCTGCTCAATAAATGCTTCATTAGTCGAAGCATTTAGACGGCGGTGAGCCTGGCTGGAAGGGTGGCACATAACTGAGCTGCTGAAGGGATGCACATAACTGATGATGCACATAACTGAGCTGCTGAAAGGATGCGCCCGGCTGGGAGCGCATGGTGGGATGCGTCTGACTGAGAGCGTATGTTGAGATGCGCCTGTTCAAGAGCGCATGATGACTGCTGCGCCTGGCTGTAGACTTTAGGGTCTTTTCTTTTTGTAGAAGTTCTCCTTTGTACAGCCCTTTTTAAGACATGTAATAGACTTTTATATGAAATAAAAAATCTTCTTTTAATGTCTATATTCTTGTTTTGCTGTGTCAAAGTACTTTGTCTGAACTCCTTGGCGCATGTAGTATTTGGCGCATAGGATTTCTGATCGTGAAATTCCATGCTTCTACAACGGTCACACGAGAATGGAGTCTTATTGCATAGTTGCGTCTCTGATTTTGGCCGAAAGGCAAGTACGACTTGATAGGTTAACATTATTGAGTCGACGTTGTTGTTGCAAGCACGGGATGGTCTAGAGACACAAAATAGGCCAAGGCGTCGGTCCTAAAACTGATCCTAAGGCAAGAGTAGAAAGAAAATACGAAAGGGACTAAGCTGCACAAAGTAAATAAACGTGTCGATTTTGTATGGGTGGGCGAGGAGCTCATTCAACAGTACAGTTGAGTACTGACACCCACATAGTTTACATGTGCAGGCACAGGTAGAAGCTCGTGGCGCGGAGCTCGTTTGGATGCGTCGAGGCATAGAGTTCCTTGGCGATTCGAAGCGTACGGCCGTATAGAGTCAAGACTTATACAGGACATAATGTATGGACGTCGCCTTTCGAAGCATCCGCTGGCTCAAGACTTGTATTGAGAGATGAGAGAGAGCTGAGTGACTTGTAATGTGAGCTTGAGTGAGCTTGAGAGACTTGTAATCTTGGCCTTGTGCCCCATTGTAACCTTTATTTCAATATCAATAAAAAGTGTTTTGCAATGACTTATGTTTTGCTTCAAATTCTACTGCTATTATTCAATGTCTCTGCTTGGGACTTCTGTGCGACGACCCCGTCGCAGCCGCTAAAATTGGCCGATATGGAACCCGCCTTGCACGAACGCAACCTAGGCTCGTGCGGCATCACGCCTTAGCGAGGACGATCTCTCCTAAGGGAGCGGGGCGTGACATAATGGTATCAGAGCACGGCTTTACGTCCTTGGACTATCGATTGAATTCTTTAACTCTGTTGTTTCCGCAAACTCTGAATGATTGCTTCCGCAAAGTTGATATCGTTGGTGCGCTCTCTCTCGAATGTTCCACGGATGTCCATACAATAAGTCTAACTATTTTGCAAAACATAGGAGAACAATTTTTGATAAAATGAAAAGATGGTTTGCGTAAGCACGGTTGGCTAAGTCGGGCTGGGCATATACACCAAAGTTGCGTCGACCTTAGAAAAGTTGAGTACGGGAATTAAATAGTATTGAGCAAGAATGAGTTGGGCTTAATTGAGTAAAGTGAGATGACTATCGATAAGGGTGCTATCGAGCGACGATAACGTCGGTGCGATATAGATAAGTGTGCTTGGAAGTAGAGGTATGGTTCGAATGGGATTCGAAGAAGTCGATTTTAATTCGAGTGATAGTTTTGAGGATTGGTTGAATGACTTCATCCCTGAGTGGTGTATACGATAGCCTCATAGATGTCGATCGATTGAGTGAGGATGGGGGTGTCGATGAGTCTATCAACAAGCATCGCGTGTGTGCAAAGCCGTGGATTGAGTATCGTTGAACAAGTTATAGTCTTGAAGATTTTGATGAGTTGATTCGAACAACTTAGAAATTGACGCGCACGAAACATGTACGGGATTGAGGATTGCGCGAGTATGAAACGCGAAGGTGATTTAGTAGGTAAATTAAATCGAAGAAAAGTTAAGGTGTAGCGAACGGATGACTTGATAAAAGGAATCGATAGGTGAAATCGTATAGGAAAAGTTAGCACGATGGGAAGATAGCGTGCATAAAAAAGTTGAATTTTGAAGTTACATGAATGACTCTAAGGATTGGATTGAATGTTGCACGATGATTTAAGTTTAGCAAAGGGATGATGCGAATTGAGGAACTACGTTGGTCAATGACTTAAGATAGACAGATGAGCAATACGTGAACTTGGATTTGAGGAAATTGATATTGTGAAAGATTCGAGGGATAATGATCGAACTTAAAATTGAATGTCGAGGAGATTATCCAAGTCGAACGATGGCATCATTCGCACAACTCGAAATTGGTTGCAAAGGAAGATCGTCAGGTTACGCATGTCATCGATGGTATTGAGGCATATCAAAGATCGATATACAATAACTCGGGGGGTACTCTGACTCGACGAATGACGATCGTGCAAGTATTTTTGTTCGGTTGGATGCATTACTTAGGATTTTGATTAAGACGAATGCTGGGTGAAAATGAAAGTGTCTTGAGGGTTACGTGGATAACCACAGCGTCGATATTCTTGTCTTGCACGAGCGCGACTCCAGCCTCGCACATGCATCGCGTCGGATTTGGGGCGATCGTTCCGCGTGAGCGCTGACTTGGTGATTCATGTCGCAGGAATAATCGAACTTGGAAAATTAGGATGCGGCAACTTTGATTGTCTCGACTTATTGGCTTGATGCGAAGGTGAACTCAAGGATTTGTAGGACTTATGATTGACGAAGGAATTGGTTGAAATGTGAGTTATCGTAGGATGGCTTTTCTGAACGACTCAGACCCCGTGCGACGAAACATTGGGATGCGTGTAGGGAATCGATGCTCGATGTTTAGAAATCAGAGTGATGCGAGCTTGGGTAGAAAATCCTGTACTATCAACTTGGTTTGACCTTAGGATGGGGTCAGTGTTGATATTGTTGTTTGGGAACTGTGATTCCAATAGTGACAATTGACTTTAGCCTAAAGAGATTGCCTAGCGGCTAGGCGAGATGTCCATGTTGCGAGAGTTAGCATCGGTAGGATTGATTTTCAGGATTGAGTGGATGGATCGATAGGTGGAATTGGATTCACTATCACAAGGCTTGGTAGAAATGCAAGTATTTTGGGGACGCCTGGAATATATGTACGATCCAACTAAGTGATACGTTGAATCAAGTGAGACTTGAGGAATAGAAAAGTATCGAGAATTTTGAAATCATATTGAAGGAAAGATGGATGGTAGTGCGAGTGTGGCTCGGATTGAGAAATGCATAGGAGAAATGTGTGCGAGAAACATAGGATGTTGAATAAGTGATAAGTCGATAAGTGTACTCAGTTAATTTCGAGGACGAAACTTTTTCTGAGTGGTGTATGATGTAGTGTCCCGTCCCGCTCAGTCAATCGAAGAAATCGAAAAGCCGACGGCGTTCGGACTTAGCCTTGCAACGGCTGCTCGAAGACATTGCTCGGTCGAGGCGACCGCTCGCTCAGGTGGGGTAGTTTCGGTGAACTTGCCTCATCTTAGCTTTCACATAATAAATCACATGTTTTCAACTTGCACAAGTAGGCTTGATAATAAAAGAGACGAATCCACATAGCTAAAGAGAATAATCCCGACGGATCGAATTGAGTTAGAATATGGAAAGGTCCAACGGTCGGCTTAGAGTTGGTGCACGGCGTGCTTTGAAAATGATACTCGATCCTTCATCCCGTGGCTTGGGAGATGGAAAGTTGGTTGAGTAGGCGAAGTTATGAACGTAGCCTAAGTCATAAGCGTCGCCCGCATAAATGCTTCATAAAGCATGCACGGTCCTATCGTCCAAGGCTTGGCATAGCCTTGGATTGCCCCATGAGTTAAGTTGCGTTGCACGGCTTATGATATAAGTCTAAGCACCCAAATGACTTGGTCGTTCAGAAGTCGAACGCATGTGCGATACGTTTTCATAATGCGAGGCTTGACACAGCCTTTGCTCGTCAAGTCGTTGTGCGTTTAAGTCAGGCAAGTTATGTTAGGCTATCGGAGTGATAGCAAGCACGGTCCTACGAGTTTTTCGGTTGGGTATAACCACATAGTCTTACGGTCTCAAGGCCCGTCATATAAAGTATGACTTGGGCGATGGCGTCGCGTAGAACGTAAGTCGATTTAAGGCACGATGCACGGACTTAGTGTTTAAGGCATGAACTACGGTTGATTTAATGAGTTTTGGAGAAAGGACTATCGAATAGGCATTCATGAGTTGAATGAAAGGATATGGTAACGTGGAAAGAATGCTCGCGACCGTGGGTCGTCGAGGGGTCTCAAATGATAGAAGTCTTGATATTGGTTTTGAATGAGATGGTAACATTGGAAGAGGAATGACTGTGTGAGACGTCAGTTTGTGTCGAGTCTTGCATGGTCATTGGACAACTTGTCGACAAGGGCGAGTTTCCTCGAGCGATAACCCGGGGCCACGGGACCGACTTGGCCTAGGAGGAAACACGGTATAGCCGCAGCTGGACGAACCGCTCGGGTTATTCGGAAACTTTCAACGGGGCTAGCTACTTGCGTTGAAAGGGTCGCCGAATAGCAATGCTATAGTCCAGGATAGCTTGTCATGCTAGTGACTAATTCATATAGATGAGTCGGCACGGGCGGTAATCCGCGAGTGTGCCTTTGGATTGAGTCGAATATTGAGTGCATTATATCAAGGAGTCGAGTTGAATGTGTGTGTATAGTTTGAACACAATATTGGGCCTAAGATTTGGTTGCAACGTAGGCGACGTGCTTCGGCACGAGATGTGGCATCGAGTCTTATGTTGGCGGCATATAAGTTGCATAGTTATGATTGAGTCGTCTTGAGTTTAAGTCAGGAGATGCCGCAAGGCAAAGTCGATCGAGTGACATTTAGTCCACAAGTCCTGATTGGGCCAGTTGGTGATTGAAGCGAAGGGCCGCGAGGCGGCAAGGGCCGCGAGGCGGCGATATGATTGAGTCTCATTGAGTTGCGAGGCACGGCCTCAACAAGGGTTTGTAGCACGGTCACACGGGAATGGAGTCTTATTGCGTAGTTGCGTCTCTGATTTTGGCCGAAAGGCAAGCATGACTTGATAGGTTAACGTTGTTGAGTCGACGTTGTTGTTGCAAGCACGGGATGGTCTAGAGACACAAAATAGGTCAAGGCATCGGTCCTAAAACTGATCCTAAGGCAAGAGTAAAAAGACAATACGAAGGGGACTAAGTTGCACAAAGTAAATGAACGTGTCGATTTTGTATGGGTGGGCGATGAGCTCATTCCACTAGTACAATTGAGTACTGACACCCACATAGTTTATATGTACAGGCACAGGTAGAAGCTCGTGGCACGGAGCTCGCTTGGATGCGTCGAGGCATGAAGTTCCTTGGCGATTCGAAGCGTGCGGCCGCATGGAGTCAAGACTTATACAGGACATATTGTATGGACGTCGCCTTCCGAAGCATCCGCTGGCACATGACATGTATTGAGAGATGAGAGAGAGCTGAGTGACTTGTAATGTGAGCTTGAGTGAGCTTGAGAGACTTGTAATCTTGGCCTTGCGTCCCATTATAACCTTTGTTTCAATATCAATAAAAGAGTGTTTTACAATGACTTGTGTTTTGCTTCAAATTCTGCTGCTATTATTCAATGTCTCTTCTTGGGACTTCTGTACGACGACCCCGTCGTAGCCGCTGAAATTGACTGTTATGGAACCCGTCTTGCATGAGCGCAACCTAGGCTCGTATGGCATCACACCTTAGCGAGGACGATCGCTCCTACGGGAGCGGGACATGACAGTCTAGAACTAACATGGCAATCTATATCTCATCCACAGAAATCAGAAGATACAACTAACTCAAAGGGGTAACGAATAAACACTGAAGGACTGAATAATGAATGATAATATAAAATGAAGTATCAAGTTATCAATAGTTTAAGTCACGTCTGGTGGACTCAAATCTACTACAGTAGACGAAAGTAAAACAAAGACATGGAATAAAATAACTGAGTCCATTCTACGCTAAACATCAATGACGCTATCAACTGCAATCGTACTGTGGTGCGGCTCATACACCTTCTCGTTTGCACCTGAATCAACCTCGGCTAAACCTGAAGAGATCATCAGGTCCTCAGAGGACTAGCAAGATACAGGAAGAACATGCCACTATGACAGTAAATAACATGCATAAAAGGGATGACAGAAATATGTCACTCTACTTCTAACAATACATAACAACGCAACATCAAGGACAATGTTCAACACTTGGGCTAACAGATACATGAACTATCACAACCGCAGTTCATCCGAAACTAACGGCCAACAGAATAATCACAATCGCATCTCCTCCGAGAATAACGACCAATAGAATATCACAACTGTAGCACGAAACTAACGGCAAATAGAATATCAATACAACCGAAGCTCATCCGAACTATCGGCCAACAGAAACTATCATATAGCCCGCATGTCTAGTAAATGTCCTCTCTGTCTCAAGGAACTATACAGTGTCCAGTCAGGTCAACTCAAGTCAAGATACAAGTAAGGTACAGGTCAAGACATACCAATGAATGTGGCACAGGACTAGGCAACACTATCATGATCTATACATGGAGTGGCAGTGATATGAAGGATAAAGGGAATAATGTACGTGTACGTAAAATGAGAAAAATATCACTAGCATGAACATAAGAAGCAGGTAATAAAATATGACAGAAAAGAAACTGCAATATAGAGAAATGCATGAAAATACTATACAGTGGGCAAGGTATACTTGCCTGTTGTGATTGTTCAAGTTTGTATACCGAGGGTCAAAGTCCACGTCTCAATTGCACGATTCACCTAAAATAGAATTAGTCATAACTTATCACCACATTATTTATATAGTTGTATATATAAATACTTATTATTTACCAGCTAACCTATTAGTGTATTAGCTTTACTTTATTATAAAAATATATTCTATTGGTTAACTAGAGAATTATGCATGGTTGTAGTATTAAATGATATAGAGCCTTTTATGCAATTATTTATATTTATATGCTAATTCTTATATGAAGGTGTCACGACCCACACCCGCTTTTCGGATACGAGACGTGTCCAAGCCAGCCTACGTCGCAGAGTCGACGATAGAACGCTGTCACGGCCAAGATGTTCAAAATCATAAAATAAACCTTTATTGCTCATTCACATTATTAAATCAACTTTACAAATTACAAGGTTTCACAACTTCACATTTGCTAGAAAATACAATGTCTCACAAATAGAAAAGATAGCTAATTCAACTATCTAGGTTGACCTCAGCATACCCAAGCCTTCCCAGTGCTAAGAGTGATCGCGGCTAAACCTGAAAAATGTTAGTTTCAAGTCAGGAATGGAATGAGTACATTCTCACAACAGAATCAATAAATATCGAAATCCATAAATCTGTAATAATACTGAGATACATGATAAGGGATAAACAGGGAATCATGGTAGAAATTATGTGAGTAAAAGCAGAAAGACATGGTACACGAGACAAGCAATGACAAGAAACTGTAATGTAGCAAGACTATATCTAACAAGTGATTTGAAATACACTTTCGACATGTAAACGGCTAAGGGGTAAATCCGGCACCCTGCACGTGTCGTGTGCATCTGCTATTATTCAAGAATAGACTCATGGGATATTTTTGGGTATGTTTACATGTCTACTAATGTACTTCTCCGCCCGGCTAGTACCCATGGATTCAAACAGGTCACGAACACGAAAATGTATTGGTCACGAACAACATGCAAGAATCCATAACTACTATCTCGTGTGACAAGCGTGTCAAGAATCAACATGATATCAATGTAAAATATTATTAAATACAAGAAGTATAGAGATAATCAAATATGAAAACTATCAGAGATGTACTCGCCTGAGGTCCTATGCTGGTAAAACCGATAATACTACACCACTCAGTGAGCCACAACAGTCAACACATGCAAAAGTCTCCGGATGCTAAAATAAATATTACCAATGTTTTCAGAATAATCAAATTAGCTATAATTACCTGTCCTTAAGTCCAATTCTGGACATAGGGGCAAAACGATAATTTTGGGTCAAAACGGTATCCGTCGTTGGACCCACTTTGCACCGAAAAGCGTGCCAAAGTCTATGGTCTCTAAAGTCGTCAAACTATATGTCAACAGGTCCAGTTTTCCGATACGAACCCAATCGTATGTCCAAAGTTGGATTTCGGCGGGCCGTGCACAAAATCGCCCGTTGAGTCGGATCGTGGGGCCCGTAAAACGACGATCCGATCAACTGTCTCAGAATCGAACCAAACTTGGCATACAGGACCAGAAAAATGATACGGTCCTGTTGGCGCTAGGGGTGAGCATCGGTATAATCAGTCGGTATTTGGTCAATTTTTTCGGTATTTTTTAAAATCGGTATTTGAAAAATCAATACCATTATCGTACCATTTAGAATCGATTTTTTCGGTTTCGGTTAAATCGGTATTCAGTCGGTTTTTGTTCGGTATCGGTATTTTACCAATTAATATTTGATCAATTAATACACTTAAAATTGTAGAACCTCTTAACCTATAATATTTTTTTAAACTTTTTTGGAAGCATTAATTTTAAAGCTAAGCCTCTACCAACCAAACAATTAATCAAAATTATTAGAACAATATGTAACAAGTCGCAAACACCTAAAAATGAGCTTAAAATATCAAACGCGGTCACTAAGTTTAATCTTTAGTATAAGTTTAAGTAACCAAAATTTACTTCAAAATTCTATGAGAACACAAAAACATAAGCTCAAAAGATCAAAAACTCAATTCTTAGCATTCTTAACATAAATTCAAGTCCACTAAAATCCATTCCAAGTTCTAGGAATCCAACCAAAACAAAGATAAAATTGAAAATAAGTAGTATAAAATTAATCATGAACAACATTAAAAAATGTGCGCGCGCGCGTGTGTGTGTGTATATATGTGTGTGTTTGTGTGTGAATCGGTTCGGTTCGGTATTTTCGGTATGGTATTACACTCAAACCGTTACCATTACCATTATACCGTAATTTAGTCGGTTCGGCAATTCGGTATCGGTACATAATTTTGGTTCAGTTTTTGGTATATTTTTAATCGGTATTCGGTCGGTTTTTTGGTATCGGTCGGTATTTGCTCACCCCTAGTTGGCACAAGTTTCGTTTCGATCTGACGAAAGTACACAAAATAATTGGAGAATTTGCACATAGGCCGATACGGTAAATTTCGACGGATACGCATCAAATTCGTCGCGCACACGCAACCAATTTGAATTTTGTCAAAGCCCACACGTTCACGAAGTCGATACGCACCTTTCGATGCTTTTGGTTCGCGACCACGTCGTCCGGATTGGCAGGACGCACGTCGTATCGAAGGATTTTATTATTTTTAAAACAGGTTTTTGGTAAACTTTAGGATCCAATTTCTCGATGCGTAGTCCATGAAATCGACTTCTACGAAATGGGTTGGGGAGCCCTATATGTTGTCTATAACTGTGTTCAAGTAGAATTTTTAATCTGGTACTGGATCGATCAGAATCGAACTTCAAACGTGGATATCGGGACTGTTTCTTGATATGTTTTCAAACATGTTTTCCATCGATTTTTAGTCGATTTCCTGAGCGATCTAGGGCATCTACTTACAAACCAATTGAACATAGTTAAAGGAGGTTGTGTCGGGTTTTTACCTGAAGAAACGACTCGTCAAAAGAATGAGCGTGCACGACGAAACATCGTCGCGAAGTCGCCTTCCGCGGCTGCAACTGCTACTGTCGCAGTCCCGAGCGGCTTGCACGTGCGCGCTCTCCAGCACGGCCGTGGCGGCTTGGTCGGCCGTCGGCGATGCCCAGGCGCGCGCGGTGCTGGTGTCGGGGTCGCCTGTGGTGGCGCGGGGTGACGGCGTTAGGGTTTCCGCGTTTTCCTCCTCACGATCTCTCGATCTCCAATTTCTATATATGCTCGGTATATATATTTTCTATATATGCTCGGTATATATATATATATATATATATATATATATATATATATATATATATATATATATATATATATATATATATATATATATATATATATATATATATATATTCGAAAATATGTATATATATATTATTTAGTCTATTAAATATGTATATATATATATATTAGTGTTTGGGCTTTGGGTTTATGTTTTGATTTTATTATTTAGTCTATTAAATATGTATATATATATTTACACACCTATATATATATATATATATATATATATATATTAAAAAATATATATATATTTATATATATATATATATATATATATATATATATATATATATATATATATATATATATATATATATATATATATATATATATATATAACCAAAAGCAGTATATATATCATGTGAACAAAGAAGCGGTTACACGGGGGGGGGGGGGGGGGCACAAAAGTGCACAGCACGCCACGCCCTGTGGCCGACGAAATAAGCCTAGCCACATGCAAAACTCAAAAACCAACAACCAAAAAGGCCAGAAAACAAAAAAAAAAAAGGCCAGGAGACACAAAACTTCACCCGAGTCCCTCTCTCTCACCCACGAGGGAGCCGACCCTACAATGAGGGGCCCTAACCTTCGCGTATTACCGCTCCACTTTGCGAGTTAGTTGGAGAAGCGAGTACGCGTGGGAAATGCCTTCATACCGATGCTTGTTACGGTTCTTCCATAGAACCCAGATGATCGCCGACGCCGTAATGTCATTAAGATCTGTTCGGGCGTTGCCCCAATCCGCGAGCCGCTGGGAAAGGAGCGTACCTCCCCCGATGATGCCGCGAGTAGACTGGAAGTGATCCCAAAGACCGCTAGCGAGACTATCGGTCGAGAACGTGTGATCAAGGTTCTCAACATCGGGAACGTTACAGCAGTGACACATAGAGGCAATCGCGTACCCGGCACGCCGAAGCCAGTCGTCCGTAGGTAGCTTGTGCCTGACCACCCGCCACTGAAGGATCGACCACTTGGCCAGAATACGAGAGCCCCAAACAGGAAACGGACCGGACGGTCCAGGAAGTGTGGACCTACTAACCTCCTAGGCCGATCGAGTCGAGAACGCCCCATCCCTGGCCGGCCGCCACAAGAACGAATCGATCTGGTCCGTAAGCTGGAGTCCATCCTCGGTAATCCCAACCGCCACGGCCTGACCGAAGAGAACAGCAATCCGATTCTGGTCCCATCTCCCGTCCGCCAGTAGATGGCGAACTAGCAGCGGCGGCTCGCGGTACTGCGTCGCCTGGCGAGGCTGAGCCGATCTCCCGGTCCAGTTTTCTGCAAGGGCGTCCACGTCCCTACGGCCTAGCTTCACCTGAATATGGCATTCTCCGCAGGCACGACCAGTGATGAGACGATGCCACCCGCTAGAAGCGTTGCTGTTGACGCCAGCCAGAGATGGATGAAGACGCGAGAAGTATGACGCCCTCATGAAGTCGGTCCACAGGGAAGACTCAGTCCGCACCCGCCACCAGAGCTTCACCGAAAGGGCGGTGACCATGTCGTCGATGTTGCGGATCCAGAGACCCCCTTCCCCAGTAGGCCTCGTAACGGTCTTCCAGCTCACCCATCTCACGCGAGCGACGACCTGCGAGTGACCCCAAAGGAACCTGTTGAAAGAATGTTCTATTACCTCAATGACCTTCTTTGGCGGCTGGCAAGCAGTCAAAATATAAATGGGCATCGAACACAGCACGTGTCTGAGAAGGATAAGACGACCGTCGATCGAGAGGGAGCTGTGCTGCCACCCTCTGATCCGTGCCTGAATCTTGGAGATGAGTGGTTCGAAGAGGACCACCTTTCTCCTCCCGTAGTGAATCGGATAACCCAAGTAGCTAAATGGGGACGAAGAGACGGGGAAACCAGAGCAATCCGCCAGCGTCGCCTTCGTCGCGTCTGAGCTGTCTTCGTGAGTATAAATACAACTCTTCCAATCATTGATGTGTTGGCCAGACGATTGCTGGTAACTCAAGAGGAGCTGTTTGATGTTCTGAACCGTCCGCTTGTCACCAGAGGAGAAGAGAAGAACGTCGTCGGCATATGACAGATGCGTAATGAGTGGGCACCCACTGGTAATCCGGTATCGGCCGAAGCTCCTTGTGGATCCCAGTTTGATAAGGTTGCGACTAAGAACTTCCACTGCAATAATGAATAAGGAGGCCGACATGGGGTCTCCTTGTCGCACGCCGCGATGAGACCGAAAGAAACCCGAGGGGACACCGTTGATGAGAACCGAGAACCAAGAGCTGCTAACCGAGCGGAACAAGATGTCGATCCACACCTCCGAGAAACCGAACTTACGTAAGACCCAAATCAGGTGCTGCCAATCCATCATGTCGTATGCTTTTTCCATGTCGATCTTCATCGCGACGTTGCCACCGCGATTGTCGTGACCCATCTTGCTCACCAACTCCTGGGCAAGTAGGATATTGTCAACAATGCTTCTCTCCTGGACGAACCCACTCTGCTCCCTTGGAAATAATTCTGGGAAGGAGAGGAGCCATCCGGTTAGCGATAACCTTGGCGATGACTTTGTTTATGAAAATACAGATGCTAATGGGGCAAAAATCTGCGAAAGAAGAAGGATTGGTGATCTTCGAAATCAGTATCAGAAAGCAGCTGGAAATCGAACGGGATATTGACAGCCATCGAAGAATGCTTCCACTGAGTTGACGACGTCGCTGTCCACCGTATCCCAGCAAGCGTCGAAAAATCCCCGAAGAACCCGTCAGGCCCCGGCGCACTGTCGTTGCTCAATGCCTTGACCGTCACTTCCACTTTATCCCTGGAGATGGGCTTTACCAGCTCGTTGTTGTCCTCGACATCGATCAGTTGCAAAATTTTGCCGAGTAGACCAGCATCCGCAATAATCCTGTCTTTCTCGAACAACCGAGAAAAGTAGTTCTCCGCCGCGGCAGAAATGCCAGAGTGCCCCCTGACATCGACGCCGTCGATCCTACGAATCTGATGAATGGTGAGGGAGTTCCTCCTTTGCCGTACGCAGTCATAGAAAAATCTGGAGTTCCTGTCACCTCCAATGTCCTACCTGATGCGAGCTTTTTGCCGCAAAAAACTGGTTACGTTGCGCGCGTAAAGCTTCAGCCTAGCCTGAGCAGCGTGTAACGCAATACGATTGCCGGGGTCGCCACACCTATCACACTCCAGTTCAGCATACCGGATGTCCGCCTCGGCTTGCTTGAGAGCGAGGAAAATATCGCCAAACGCGGCGCGACTCCAGTGCCTGAGCGCCTTCCTCGTGGCGGCCAGCTTCAGCCTAATCCGGATCAGGGGGTTGTCATAATGAGTCGAACGCCAAGCTGCCGAGACAACGCGACTGAAATCCTCGTGCATGCTCCAGAAGTCCTGGTACTTAAAGCTCATGTACTGCTTCGGCTTAGAAGTATGAATGTCGAGGAGAAGGGGCGCGTGGTCCGACTCCGCCTTGTTCAGATGAACGATGCTGGAGTCGTGGATGATCTCCCGCCATTGCTGATTAGAGAAAATCCTGTCGAGCCTGGATTGCTGATTGTCATTGCCCTCTTGGGAATTAGTCCACGTGAACTCATTCCCGGAGAAAGTGATCGAAGACAGGTGAGCGTCGAGAGCAAATTGATTAAATTCGAACATCAAACCCGACGAAGGAGTGAGGCCACCCTTCTTCTCCGCCGTCGTGGCGATGGCGTTGAAGTCGCCGCCGCACAACCACGGGGACTGAGGGAACCGACTTTGCAGGTGGAGCAGCTCTTCCCACAAGTCTCTCCTCATCCGACGATGGCAGCTACCGTGCACAAAGGTCATGAGCGTCGAACCAACGATGAAGTGATGACGGAAGATGATGGAAATGGCTTGAGAGCTGACCGCAACGACCTCAGCCTCCACATCTTTGTGCCAAAACACCCAGATATCCTTCCCGCTTGCAAATCTGCCACCGAAACCGAGCTTGAGGCGGAAATGATTAAACTTCCTTCTTCTACTTTGGATTCAATCACTGCGAGAATGACAAGTCGATGCATCTCTTTGAGACTCTTGAGACGGTTGAGGGTCTGATTATTAGCCAGCCCCCTCGCGTTCCAAATCATCATTCTTAACATTTAGTGTGGGGGTTGAGGCCCCTCCTTATGGCCGATCTGAGAATTCTTGGGGTGAATGGCGATGTTAGTGTTTTCGTGATGATGGGGTCGGATCCTTCCTGGATATCTTCCTGCTGTTGTGTTTCCTGATGCTCTGCTCCTATCATCATGACATCCACGGCTAAGACGGACCATCGATTTTGTGGGTCTCCAACTGGGGTTGTCGAAGTCGACCACCTCGCATAGTTGATGACCTTCTTCCTCCTATGCTTCACTCACCTCTTCTATAGCTGTGAGCAGAGGTTGGTATATCACTAACCGCCTTTCCGAAGTATTGAAACTTGGCTTGTCCAGATTCAATCCCAGCAATAGCTTCGTGCTGGGTGGTCTCCTTCTCTTGGCTTTTCCGCTTTCTACTTCTACGTCTTCCTTTACTGATCTTAGGAGTATCATTAACGGTATCATGAGTGCTTGAATTCGAACATCGAACCCGACGAAGGAGTGAGGCCACCCTTCTTCTCTGCCGTCGTGGCGATGGCGTTGAAGTCGCCGCCGCACAACCACGGGGACTGAGGGAACCGACTTTGTAGGTGGAGCAGCTCTTCCCACAAGTTCTCTCCTCATCCGACGATGGTAGCTACCAGTGCACAAAGGTCATGAGCATCGAACCAGCGATGAGGAGATGACGGAAGATGATGGAAATGGCTTGAGAGCTGACCGCAACGACCTCAGCCTCCACATCTTTGTGTCAAAACACCCAGATATCCTTTCCGCTTGCAAATCCTCCACCAAAATCGAGCTTGAGGCAGAAATGATTAAACTTCCCTTCTTCTACTTTAGATTCAATCACTGCGAGAATGACAAGTCGATGCATCTCTTTGAGACTCTTGAGACGGTTGAGGGTCTGATTATTAGCCAGCCCCCTCGCGTTCCAAATCATCATTCTTAACATTTAGTGTGGGGGTTGAGGCCCCTCCTTGTGGTCGATCTGAGAATTCTTGGGGTGATTGGCGATGTCAGTGTTTTCGTGATGATGGGGTCGGATCCTTCATGGATATCTTCCTGCTGTTGTGTTTCCTGATGCTCTGCTCCTATCATCCTGACATCCGCGGCTAAGACGGACCATCGATTTTGTGGGTCTCCAACGGGGTTGTCGAAGTCGACCACCTCGCATAGTTGATGACATTCTTCCTCATGTGCTTCACTCACCTCTTCTATAACTGTGAGCAGAGGTTGGTATATCACTAACCGCCTTTCCGAAGTATTGAAACTTGGCTGTCCGGTATTATATATATATATATATATATATATATATATATATATATATATATATATATATATATATATATATATATATATATATATATATATATATATTTTCCGGTATTATATATATATATATATATATTTTTTTTTGTATTATATATATATATATATATATATATATATATATATATATATATATATATATATATATATATATATATATATATATATATATATATATATAACATGTATATATGTATATATCTTAATAAATTATAAATATATTTACATGCCTATATAATCAATATATATCCTGATATATATATATATATATATATATATATATATATATATATATATATATATATATATATATATATATATATATATATATATATATATTTATATATATATATATTTACATGCCTATATAATCAATATATATATCCTGATATATATATATATATATATATATATATATATATATATATATATATATATATATATATATATATATATTATATATATATATATTTTATATATATATAATCAATATATATATCCTGATATATATATATATATTATATATATATATATATATATAATATATATATATATATATATATATATATATATATATATATATATATATATATTGATTATATAGGCATGTAAATATATTTATAATTTATTAAGATATATACATATAACATATATACATGTTATATATATATATTTATATATATATATATATATATTATATATATATATATATATATATATATATATATATATATATATATATATATATATATATATATATATATATATATATATATATATATATAAAGCCTAATTCTCGTATTCTATAAACATATTTATATATCTAAATAGATGTATATACACGTATATATGCGTACCCATGTACGTATATATCTAAATATAATATATATATATATATATATATATATATATATATATATATATATATATATATATATATATATATATATAAAACAATATATATATATATATATATATATAGCCGCATCCGCCGATCCCCCCCTGGACGCCGGAGGTGTTGGAGTGGCACCGCCAGCTCCACCTCCTCTACTCGTCCCCTCCTCTTCCTTTCTCCCCCTCCGCATCTTCTCCTCCCCCGGCACCTCCTCTTGCCCCGCCTCTGCCGGATCCGGGGAGGTGCGCTCCTCCACCTGTTCAGCTCGTGCGCGGATCGCCCCCACTCCCGCAGGCCTCGTTGGGAGACCCTATGTCCTTACCCCTCTCCGCCCCGGCGCTGGCCTCCGCCGGTGTAGGCGCCGACGGCGCCCTGGCGCAGTGGCCACCAGTCACCGCCCCCTTGATTTCGAACTCGCCCCCCCCACTCCTCGGGAGCTGCGCCTCTCTGCAGAGACGGCATCGGGCCCACCGCCCCTGTGCTCCTCGGGTCCCGTTCCCACGTGGGTGGGACTCCCGAGGCATTCAACCCCCTTTGCGCAGACCCCTCCGCGCAATTTGAGTCTGGTTCTCTTCACCAGCGCGCGGGAATCCCCCCCTCCTCTGCGCAATTGGATCCTGGCTCCTTCTCCATGTGCGCGGAGCATCCTCCCTCTTCTGCACAATCCGACCTTGGAGCATCCTTGGCGTACCTCCACTCCATGATGTCCTCTATCGTGGCGCATCAATCCTGGATGGCGCAGGCACTTGGTGGCCTTCTTCCCTCTGCGCATTCTCGTGTCACCCCCGTCGCTCCCGTTGGGGCGCCACCCCCGGCGCCCGGCGCCTCTACCTCTGCCCCCGAGACCGGCCCCTCCGGCACGTCCTCCCCCCCGGAGGCCCTTTGCGCCGATCCAGTTGCGCAGGTGTTTACTGTTGGCGCTGCTCCCTCTGTGGGCCCTCCCCCTATTGCGCAATCCAGGAGACTTCTCCCACACTCTAGCTGTGTGGCCCTATCCCTGCACAGGTTGTCGCCTGGCTCCTCCCTACCACCCTCTTCCGCCTCCCCCTTCTCCCAGGTTCCCTCAATGGCTACCCCCTCACCCTCGATCGGCCCGTCTTTCGGCCCCACCGTTACTCCGGTACTTCCGCCTCTTCCTCCTCACCTCTCGTCTTCACCAGCTGGTGTTCCGTCCGGCTCCCTTATAGCTCCATCCACCGCTGGCGCTCCTCTTGCCCTGTCTCCTACGGTCGATCTCCCGGTGACCACCGCCGTCGCTACGGTTGGGAGTGCACCCGCTACCGTTGCCTCTGCGGCTGTCGTTGCTCATTCGCAACGTAGTGGGGCGAGCCAGCCGTCCTACGCCGCTTCCCTTCGTCCTGACTTATTTCACCCGAAGGAACCTTTGATTCCCGACGTCCACCTTCCGGAGATCGTGTACTCGCAGACATCCCCCTTGCCCACAATTCCATTTTCCGAAGTGGAATTATCCTCGCTTTCCTTATCCTTCCCCCACACCTTCGTACTCAAATTCTCCTCAGGATGTCCCAAATTATCCAGGGTGCAGGAAGTTATTGCCAGCTGGAGTCTTTCAGCGGAGTACCGCATTGCCCCCCTCGACCCCAAACATATGCTCCTCCACCTATCTTCCGCGACTGACCACAGGACGGTGTGGTCCAAAGGCACTTGTCGGGTTGACGCCCACCAGATGAAGATCATCAAGTGGACTCCCGATTTTAGCACTCATGAAGATTCTGCGAAGGTCGCAGTTTGGGTGACGCTGCCGAATCTACCCCTCATCTGTTTTGTTCCAGCGGCTATTCGGCGCATTGCCAACTCCTTCGGGACGTATGTCACCACGGCCCCGGAAACCAGCAACCTCACCAAGGCCAACTACGCCAAAATATGCGTGGAACTCGATCTCTCCTCAGAGCCCCCTAACTTCATCAATATCGAACTCGGCAATCGCATCCACACCCAACAGATCGTTTATGACAACCACATTCTGTACTGCAATCACTACCATCTACGTGGTCACAGCCCAAAACACTGTCATCGTCTGCACCCGAAACTCAAGAAGAAATCGGCCCAGACCAATCAATCAGCAACTGGAGGGAGGGTTCCTCGATCCCCCCTCTTACCACCACCGAACAAGCATATCAGATTTGATTCCAGTGACGTCCTCTCTGACTCTGGCGGTAACCCTAGTAAAACAGCCAGTCCTTGCGAATCCAGAGCTCTATCCCTCTTCAATAAGTTTGATGCGCTCGAATCGGAAGATGAAGGCCTTCCACCAGTCCCAACTGGTATCTTAGGGGATAACACGATTAATGAGGAGGTCATGCCGGTATCTACCTTGATCATAGCTGACCCCAACCAGATCACCACTCCCGCGGAAGCCATCGTCGTGAGCAACGATCCCAAGGCGGTGGAGCAACCCCTCATCACCCCAGACCAAGTGGTAGAAGCATTAGCTATCCTCGGACCAGACCAGGTCCAGAGAGGTCTTCAGATTCAAGCCGCGGGTTATTCTCTCCAGACATCCCTAACGCAGATCGACGACTCCAGCGACGCCATCATCATCCCCCCGGAGGAGTCCATGCTGGATTTCGCTGGAAACCAGATCGACCACACTGGGGAGGTCGCATCTGATATCCAAGCGATCACCACAAACATAACTACCCTGTTAAGGGCAGACAAACCAGCATCGAGCAGGAACCCTGATAAGATGGGAACAGCAGAAACCAAAACCATTCTCACCAGATCCGCCTCCAGGCGGAACAAAAAACACAATCCCCACTCTCATTAATGATCAACATTCTATCCTGGAATGTGCGAGGTCTGGCCAACAAACCCACTCTGAGGAGAGTTGCCATCCTCCGAAAGATGCACAAAATCGATATTCTCATTATTATCGAACCAAAAATTCCACCCAAAAGATTAAAATCGATCCAACTGCAACTCGGTCTCCCCCAGGCCATTGCTGGGAGTAGCGACATCTGGATCCTTGGAACGGAGGACGTCACCCTCGAAATCATTCACGAAGCCAAGCAGGACTTATCCTGCTGGGTGGAATACCCTTTCCTTTCTAACCGCATCATCCTCTCTGCGGTGCACGGCAGCTGCAAAATCTCAGAGCGGAAACAGCTTTGGAACGACCTGCTCGACATCCACACCAACCACATCGCTTTCCCGTGGATTTGTGTTGGGGACTTTAACGCTATCACCAGCAGAGATGCAAAAATTGGAGGTCGCCCGCCGCCGTCATCAGCCATGCTAGATTTCAACAACTTCATCTTCAATGCCCACCTATCATCTCTCCAGTTCACCGGCAATGCTTTCACCTGGTGCAATATGTAGGAAGGAGATCGACGCCAATACTCCCGCCTAGACAGGGCTCTCACAAATGTCCATTGGGACGGAATGGGGCTCACTACCAGCCTATCCCACCTTAATACTTCAGAATCTGACCACGCTCCCCTGTTGATTGTTATAAAAAACTCTGACAACCCTATCAAGAAGAACTTCCGATTCCTCAATTTTTGGACCGAACACCCTCAATTTTTGAATATTGTTTAGGAAGCGTGGAATCGGGCAGATGCTCCCGACCCCCTTGTCCGAGTTAGCAACAGGCTTAAAGAAACGAGGAAAGCCCTGATCATTTGGAGCAAACAAGCCTATGGGGACATTTTTCAAGCTGTGAGAACGGCTGAGGACGATGTATCTCGGGCCGAGGCCAGATTTGCCTCGGAGCGCTCTGCGACAGCGAGGACGGCCATGAACCTCACCAAAGCGATGCTCAAATTCAGGATCAGAATAGAGACCGAATTCTGGAAGCAAAAAGCCAGGTTGAAATGGGACAACGAAGGGGATAAAAACTCTAAATATTTTCACGACTGTGTCAAAGGCCGCAGAAAGCAGCTCTCGATTCATCAAATCACCGACGACAGAGGAAACATTATTTCTGATCAAAAGAACATCCAAGCGGCCGCTGCGGAATTCTACTCCAAGTTATTCACCAAAGAGACGGTCCACAAAGACAACTCCTTTCTGAATGTCATTCCACAGCTCATCAGCGACAACGACAATGTTCAACTGGAGTCGCTCCCCACCGTGCAGGAGGTGACCGACGCGGTTTGGGCCCTGGATGCGAACAGTGCACCCGAAACAGACGGGTTTTCGGGCGTGTTCTTTCGCACCTGCTGGGAGATTATCAAACAGGACATAACTGAGGCGGCAATCGCCTTCTTCGAGGGAGCCACTTACCCCAGAGCTATTTCCAGCGCCAAGCTGATCCTTATCCCGAAAAACTCCAACCCCGAATCCTTCTGCGACTTCCGTCCCATCAGTCTCTGCACTTTCACAAACAAGATCATCTCCAAGATCATTGCAACCAGAATGGCCGGATTGCTCCCCAAGATCATATCCGAGGAGCAAAGCGGCTTTGTCCGCGGAAGAAACATCCAGGACAACATCATGCTCGCTCAGGAATTAATCACCTGCATGAAGTTTCCAACTAGAGGGGGTAACATCGCCATCAAGCTCGACATAGAGAAAGCCTACGACAGACTGGATTGGCAGTTTATTATATGGGTCTTCAGAGCGTTCGGATTCTCGGAAAGCTGGACTAACACTGTGTGGAGATCCATTAGCAACTCATGGTTCTCGACGGTTATCAACGGTCAGGCCGATGGATTTTTCAAATCCACTCGTGGTGTTAGACAGGGCGACCCTCTCTCATCCACTGTGTTCATCATTGCGGCCGACGCCCCTGAGCAGAACCTTAACACGTGATTAATACTCCCAACTTCCAGCACTACCATACTTCCAGCGGTTGCCCCTTCATCACCCACCTGGCCTTCGCCGACGATGTCCTCATATTCTCGTCCGGGGATATCGGTGCGGTAGAAGTGGTGAACCACACTCTGCAGAGATACTCAAGATGCTCCGGTCAGAAAATCAACACTGCCAAGAGCGTCATTTACGCCCCACCACAACTTCGATCGAGAGCATGCCCGCGGTCTATCCAACTTAACATCCTTCAACGTGGACCCACCCCCCCTTCAAGTACCTTGGATGCCCCCTTGTGTACGGGAGATCTAACTCCGGCATATTTGAGGAGTTGATATCTCGAATCAGGAAAAAACTAGAGGGGTGGCACAATGCCACTTTATCCCCGGGCGGCAAGATGATTCTCATCAATCATGTTCTCACTTCTATCCCAATCCACACCCTGGCCATGTGTTCCCCTCCCAAGAAGGTTCTAACATCGATTGAACAGACATTTTGTAACTTCTTTTGGGGGCAGGACAAAGGCCAGGACAAGCATCACTGGGCCAGTTGGGATTCTATGGCGCGCCCTACCGGAAGGAGGACGGCTTTACCAAACTCTCCACATCGTTCAAGCTTTCTCGTTGAAACTGTGGTGGACCCTCCGGACCAGCAACAACTTATGGACCAGGTTCATGAAGGCCAGATACTTCAAGCACAGTCACCCTGCTGGTGCCATCTCCAACAGCCGATCTTCTGCGGCGTGGCGTCATCATCGAGGGGCGGACTAGCGCCGAACCTATTATGAGACTCCAATTGGGTGACGGTCACTCGGATCCCTTCTGGGAGAGATGGATTGGCGACAACTTGATCCCGAGCATCACGGAGACCCCTAGAAACGTCAGGATTAGCGATCTGTGGGACCTCAGTTGTAACGACTGGAACTGGGAAAGATTCGTGACTGGTCCGGAAACGAAACCGTGGAGAGCATACGCCGATGCGGAGTTAGAATCAGAAACGATGAGGATGCATGGAGGTGGTCGATCGAGGCCTCGGGGACTTTTACGATGCGTTCGGCGCGACGCGCGGTGCGTATTATTGGGCACCCGAACCCCACCATTGCTCCCTACTGGCACTCTTGCATACCTAAGAAGTGGTCCGTCCTGATGTGGAGAGTCATCAGGCAGAAACTACCCACCGACGAGATTCTGAAGACCATAGGGTTCAGCTTAGCATCAGCCTGCAACTGTTGCGATGACCGCCAGATGGAGACTATTGACCACATCTTCTATCTCGGGGATCTGCCAGGTCACATTTGGAGGATTCTCAACCAACTGTGTAGCATCGCGCCAGGCAGTGGGCGCTTCCACGATCTGGCATACTCTTGGGGTTCGGCCTCCCACGGACACCAGATCGTCGCAGCGGCCGCCACTGGGTCATTTGGAAGAATCGTAACAAAGCAAGATATGAAGGATTCCACTACCAGCCATTCAGCTCATCCGGGAAGTCTTCCGCCAATGTCGTAAAAGGAGCACCCGGTGCGCTCACAGCTCGAGGGCTTTTTGGGCCTCTATTCTCCCCTAGATCTCGTTTGTTGCCAGCCCCCCCATCCTCCTCCTTGCTCCTTTTGGTGGTATACTTGTATAGGCTTCGGCTTTTGCGCCTTGTATACTTTTCCAGGCTTTCGGGTTCGGCCTCTCCTGGGGGGGCCAAAAAAAAAAAAAAGGAGAGAGAAAAGAAGAGAGAGAGAGAGAGAGAGAGAGAGAGAGGAGAGAGAGAGAGAGAGGAGAGAGAGAGAGAGAGT